>CM060948.1:69029191-69051691 GCA_030765055.1 Mantis religiosa
GGCGGTAAAAACTACCTACATATTGTATGCGTCACATAGAAGCTGAGAAGCTACTTCTATATGTTCGGTGTTGTTTTGAAAAATTACAGCAAGCAGTATTACAAGAAGCACGGTCAGTTTCATTATCTGGGGCTTACTTTTCTGCTGCTAAGAGCTATATTTTAATTAAAATGAACAGATTTTTAGCAGAATATCCTTGTGGAACCTAATACATTCCGGTAGATATTCCCCAAATTTTTAAAGATTGCTTCTATGTGGTGGCTTATAACATGTTCGGAGAAACATTTAGTGACCCATATATGGATTACCATAAACCAGTATTTTGTTACAATTATTTTATCATAAAAGAATGAAGACCTGCTGCAGAAAGTGAAAGAAAAGCTGCCTTCCTTAAAATTTTAACTAGGCTTCAGTTTTTGCTAACATGAATAGTAATCATTAGATTCCGAATCTTCATGAACAAATTTTGAAAATCGAAAAGAATCAAGTTGTACTGAACACATATTTCTTCCTCAACAGAGATAGTGTTATTTCTTAAATGTTTATCATGATTTTTCCACTGTTAACTTTCAGTAAATATATCTTCACTTAATGGAACGTAACCAAGCAATCGGGTCTCAAAAAGCTGCTCTATGGTGATCAGAGACTACTTCCCAATTTGACTTGCAGTAAACGCGCCTTACTGTTGATGGGAACGAATGACGAACATCTGTTCTCTGTTGAAAATTGACTTAGTTCCAACAGTACTTGCAGTAAACGCGCCTTACTGTTGCTGGAACGAGTCACGAATATCTCTTCTCGGTTGAAAATGGACTTTCCATTGTACTTGCAGTAAAAGTGCCTTACTATTGATGGGAATCAGTCGCGAGCTTCTGTTCTCTGGTGCATAGAGACTCACTTTCCATTTATTGGACTTGCAGTAAAAATGCCTTACTGTTGATGGAAACGAGTCACGAGATGTGCTCTCTGGTGGATATGGACTCGCCTTTCAAATCAGCTAGTAGCGATGTGTTGTAGTCAATGTTTTCCCCTTTAATTCTCTGTTATAAGTTTTATTACATGGCTTATTTATTGATTGTGAGATAAATGACAATAAAGGTAATTTACAAATTTCACATTCTCTTCCTACGATTTGACACCGAGTTACAATGCATGCGCTCTTTGAGGTATTAACCACCTGTTTTTTATATTATTCACTATGGTTTTTTTTTGTAATTTTGGTTCTCCAACGTTAAGTCATATCGGACAATGAATGAAATGGATGATATGATGCTCAAATGAGTCCCGGGTCCATGGAGTTAAGAGTTACCTGACATTCGTCTATAAGGATAAGGGAAACCCCCGGAAAAAACTTATCCAGGTACTCACCCTAACCGAGATTCGAACTCCGGACTTCTTGAACGTGAGGCAGACATGCTACCATCTACGGTACCGAGGCGGGCTTATTCACTATGTGTTTGCAGGGTAGAGGGATGGAAGCAGTTTTATTCCTGGAATGCTACAGGAAGATATTAAAATGAAGCTGTTTCTTGCTGTGAACATTGGACATTTTTAGGAGATTGAACTTTTCTCTAATAGATGGGATTAGAATCTGAAAAGTGTAGCTTGGACTTATTGCCTTTACTCTCTGGTCAGTGACAGCCTGATCGGGAAATGGTAAAAATCTAAGTATGTGTTTTTACAATGGTGATGTGATGCATATTTATCAAATAAACAACTAAGGGGTGTATTTGAGTGATTAATCATTAATATTGGTACGAAAAGTGATTATTGAATATTATTGAGTCATTGGAAAGCTCTTAAAGCACCGTTTTGTGGCAAAATATACTATGATATGTTTCAGCGAGTAGAAAGGAGTCTCCGAAAGCCTTTTTAAATCTGCAAATAGAAATAAATATCTACGTTATGTGCTTCAATTACGAATTTCTATGAGGGAATTTCTAAGCTGTGGTTGTGTGAAAAGCGCAGCTATGCGTACTATTTCCAAAGAAATTCACGTTTTAATAGTATGGGATAAAATGAGCTACAAGAACCACACTGAAGATTTTCAGAAAATCAAACAAGGCACAGTTTAACTATCTAAATGATTTTACTGCCTTTAAAATTTTTCCATTTACATCAATACATCTTAATGTATCCAGTGTGAGGCCACGCCGTGGCTCAGTGGTTAGACCGCTTGGCTCTCACCAAGGCGGTCCGGGTTCGATCCCAGGCGACCGCAAAGTGAGATTTGTGGTGGACAACACGGCGTTGGGGCGGGTTTTCTCCGGGACCTCCGGTTTCCCCCGCCATCTCATTCCACCGGTGCTCCATCTTCATCTCATGCATCATCAGTGTCACCGCCTGCGGTGCCATATGTAGTAAAAGCGGGCGTTAAACACTACACATTCATTTCATTGTATCCAGTGATACCAGTACTTAAAACAATAATGGGATTTGTCTTGAGGAATCGTAAAATGCTAGGTCAGGACTGTGTGATGCGTTTAATGACGTAACACTATTTTTCCTTTAGCAGTTTTTCAACAATTTGCGGTTAATGGATTGTTGTGTACGTATCGACAGTAACAGTAGCATATCTCCTATTCTATAGTAGCAATGTAACGCGTTTAAGAAATAAAGTAGCAGCATGTTCATATGAGCATTGTGAACTATTGTTCTGTTCGAAGGGGCCATAAATCCGATTGCCTTTTGTTTTCATGATCATAAAAAAGTCCAAGATTCATCCTAAGTAACCACATTCCAAAATAAAAGCTCCACATTGGATTTTTTGAGAGATTTTCTGGAACAATAATTCGTTTTATTTTTCCGAAATGACTTTGTGTGAAATTTACGGATAACAAGGTTTTCTCAGACCGAGCTGTTGTAAAATGCTTTGGATTTGATTCGTACCAACGTGCAATGTTGTCCAAATAAATTTAAGATGCCCTTCGGTCTGCAAGTAGAGCTCAAACAATGGGAATATTTTTATAAGAGCAGTTCTAGGATTTCATTCAGGAAATTCACATCTTAAGAAAGGTATATTTTTTAGTTCACTGTTCTGTCACGGCGACCATGAATACTTTCTCGTCGACCGGGTGTGCCCTAAATCTCCCCATCCCATCCATCCTATTCCATCCTATCGCATCTTACATCACCTTTGTTAGCGTCTTTCAAGCATAATCGCTGATAAATATCGCTTCGGACACAGAACTTTCGGCTAATATTAATTTCGAGAACTTTCATCTTCGAGGAACATCTTCAAAATCCTTTCGAAACTCGGGGTTATATAAGGGAGCGCTACTGCCACCTAGCGGATGAATCGGCAAACAATTAGTTTTGGACCAAGTTAATTAGTGAGAGACAATTAGCCGAGCGAGTCGTTCTGTGAACGTCGAGAAGCTACGGTACAGTGTGAGTTCTTGTGTGCAACAGGGACATAAGTCAATTTGGCGACAGTAATAAAGATTAAATTAACTCTAAGTTATCGCTGTGACAAAGTGAGTCTCGCACAACTTGATGTTCTCATTTAGTGAGATTAGCGGTTATACATTTTGCCTTAAATGGAGCTCCTTCGCTAAATGCACTTCCAAGGTAATCTTACATTGCTTAGGCCGTTAAGAACGATTTAAAATCCTAAAGAAATCATAGTCCAGGCATGTCTCCGGTCAAATTCATTTCTGGTGAACAGAAAATTTTTAATGTATGACACTTACAAATTATTGAAGCAATCGAAACAACTGCATAGGAGTCAGCACCAGAAAGCATTAGAAAGTAGCTGTCAAATATAAATAATATTTAATTGTTTTTAGAAACACGGCATTCCCAAAATATGAATTTCATCCTGGTAGTTAATATACAGTCTTAGACAAAAAATGAGCAGCTGCACAAAAAAGGTCGATTCCGAAAACATGGGAAACATTCGATGACGCTGCGGCTTAGCCGTATGCATTGTAGCCGAGCGGTAACAGGCATGTGTCTTGTAAGTGAACCACCTTCAGTTCGAATCCTTGTGTGCATGTTTCCTTTTATTGTTACTTCAATAGCAATGCTTTATGTTTTTCTTGCAGAAGATAAATAATGTTTTAAACACCTTCATTTATAAAAAGGCAAATAGCATATTCTTGTCGCTTTGAAAATAAATGCAATATTATTATAAACTTGACTTAATAGTGGTTATGTTAACACTTGGGCTCATTCATCTGTTATGAATGGTGCTGGCATATAATGCAAAGTATCCTCTCGAGAAATTTCACTAGACATTTGGTCTCATCCATCCCCGTAAAATGAGGGCATTAATAGAAGCATATGGTTTACACACCCGATACCAAGTTAGTTTCTAGTTTTGTTTGATTTTTCAAATAGGAATCAAATATGTCAGTTAGTTTAAAAGCAGAGTATAGTGTTTCAGTTTTTAAGAGGGAGAATAAACGTCATAAAATCAAGTAAACCTTAGCAATTGGAAGTTATATTACAATGTGCGGAATACACATTTCGTATTCTAAAATAAAAAAGGTAACCAAAATGATGTTTGGGATTAGAAACCTTTGTAGATCCAGCTCCTGCATACTTGCCTATAACCGTTCGGCTATCAGTGCACGTTGGGTAAGAGAGACTCAATTATGAGTCAATTGAGACTCAATTTTCGCACACATTACAGTTTACGTAATGTACAGTGCTCATTCTATGTGGATGAGCACGAAACATATGAAACAATACACAGTGTGTGAACATTCTCATTATTATTATAATTATGAGAGGATTCAGTAGGACGAAGCTAAGGAGAAACCTTCCATGATACCATTGTAAACCGAGCACGATGTGCACTTAGAAAAATATACGCTATCAGAGTCTGCTCATTTTTTTATCAAAGGATGTATATAAGGACTTCAAAGACATAAGAACTATGAAAATTATATTGTTTGTCCCAGAGAACCTAATCTATTTGCAAAAAAATAACACAATAATTCAATTCTCCGTCAGCAGCCAATGCAAAAATGCAATCGAAAGGCACAATGCATTAGAAACGCAAAATAGATCAGTCGGATAATTAATCACTGTCTTTCTGATTACAATGTCTTCCTTTGAGGGTTCCAGTGAAAGACAATCATCTTTCAATAGAGCCACTTACATGTAACCTCTCAAATTGTTCTCACACAGTGATTTAGAATTGCGCAATAATTTAAAGGCATCTAGTTAATTTCGAGCTTCGTCTACTGATATGCAAAATGAATTACAGCAGTTTCCGAATTAATGATCCTTTAAATTTAGAAAAGAAATTTAATATGATAATTGTGTGAAATTAATTCGTGAAAAGACTTCAGGTATCATTATGAAGTGTCATATACTGATAATTATTACGTTATATCACAAGTTATGGGAAGACGGAACGACTTCTGCCCTTTCGCAGAGGTGAGCGGTGGCTCTTCTACTAACTTTCAGATTAGTCACGCAGTTAAACTAGTACGATGTGGTGCAGAACTTGGGAGGTCTCAGGTTTGCTTTTCGTGGACCATTCACTTTTCCGAAATGTTTTTCATGGTTTTCCTCGGTTGGTTGGTGAATGCTGGAGTGGTTCCTCATCTGTCTCGATTTCCTTTCTATCATTTACCTTACATTCCGTTACCTTCTCATTTTCAGCTGTGTTTCTAGGTTCCGTAGTGTGAGGTGGTATTGGACAGATGGCGTGGGTGTTTACTCATAGAAAATGTTATACCCTGTGAACTCAGAGGGCTGCTCGGGCACTCCTCTTTCTCTCTGGGTGGGATGCTCCAGCAGCGGAATCAGTCTTCAATTCTGGAATTAATAGGTCCATCCATTCATCTCTGCGGTCTGCTTCCATGCCGTCTGTAGCTTCCGTGGTTCCTTCACTTCATCCTTGCTCCAGAATAGTGGTAGTCACAAATGTTCTATGTATCCCGCGTCGTCTATTCCGTTAAATGCAAAATCCGAGCTGTCATCTCCTTTCCCACAAATTCCAAACTTGTGAATTAGTATAACCATGTTAGTAACTATTGTGGCAAACCAACGGTCATTTTTCACTTTAAAAAGGCTTTGAAACCCGTAGAGAATTTCCAGAGCCACATTAGATTTTCTTTCTTTCTTTCTTTCTTTCTTTCTTTCTTTCTTTCTTTCTTCTTCTTTCTTTCTTTCTTTCTTTCTTCTTTCTTCTTTCTTTCTTTCTTTCTTCTTTCTTTCTTTCTTTCTTTCTTTCTTTCTTTCTTTCTTTCTTTCTTCTTTCTTTCTTCTTTCTTTCTTTCTCTTTTCTTTCTTTCTTTCTTTCTTTCTTTCTTTCTTTCTTTCTTCTCTCTTCTCTCTTTCTCTCTTTCTCCTCTTTCTCTCTTTCTCCTCTTTCTCTCTTTCCCTCTCTTTCTCTCTTTCTCTCTTTCTCTCTTTCTCTCTTTCTCTCTTTCTCTCTTTCTCTCTCTTTCTCTCTTTCTCTCTTTCTCTCTTTCTCTCTTTCTCTCTCTCTCTCTCTCTCTCTCTCTCTCTCTCTCTCTCTCTCTTTCGCTCTCTCTCTTTCTCTCTCTCTTTCTCTCTCTCTTTCTTCTCCTCTTCTTCTCTCTCTTTCTCTCTCTCTTCTCTCTCTTCTTCCTCTCTACTTCTCTTTCTTTCAAGAAAATTAACGTTTTCCAACGTAAAGTCATATCGGACGATGAATGAATCAGTGCAGTGTTCCTCAAATGAACTACGGTCCATAGAACTTAATTACCCGACAATTCATTTTTCAGGATGAGAGAAAACTTCCGCGAAACGCCTTATCCAGATAATTCAACCTGGCCGAGTTTCGTAACAGGGACTTCTTGAACGTGAGGAAGACATGCTACCACCAGGCTAGAGGGGCGTGCAGACTAGATCTTGTTATCGACTTGCTTTGATGAACATTGCTAGCAAAACTTAGAGTTCATACCTAACTATTCAGGATGATGTCATCAATGTATTTGAAAATGAAAATTAAAAAAAATTAATCTGCATTACAAAGATTATAATAAGTTATGCAGAAAATATATGCCTCTAAAGTAAAATAAACTTGACGACACTTGGCACCGCTGTAATGCACTTCTTTACTTCTTTTCCACAGTGACTTGCAGCCAACAGGGTTCGGTTAGGGTGAGATGCCAGGTAAGGTATTTTCCGGGGTTTTCCCTTATCCTGGAAGACGAATGTCGGGTACCTCTAAGCTCCATGGACCACGGACTCATTTGAGCATCATTTCACCAGTTTCATTCATCGTCCAACATGACTTAACATTGGAGGACGTAAATTACAAAACAAAACAAAAAAGGCCAACGGGGTATAATGCCCATATCTCGACATCCGATTTGATTGGAAGTGACTGGTCACGATGATTTGTTCTCTGGTGATGATGCCCTTTCCAAAGTAACTCCACAGATATCACGCGTAGGTGCTTATACAAATTCTCTTCTATATTAATGCGCTCGTTTTCTATTTCATTTGCAAGAAGCTGCATATACGTCTTTTAGATTAGTAACTTAGCGATTAAGTTACGAATGCCAATTATCTGGTGATTTTGAACTACTTTTTCCTTTCGATTTACTCATGAAAATCAGTTTTCTGGAGAGTAAGTATAAACTATTTTTAATCCAAAAGTGTGTTTTAACATCTACTACCCATGTTTCCTACTCCACCTAAAACATGAGTCAGGCTGTGTGTAAGCAGATTATTTATCACTGGCGCGACGGCCCTTAGAGGGCCACGGCCTACCAACCCGACTGCCGGCCTCACGCCCACTTACGCACGGCAGAGATGGGCGATCATCCAACCGATATGGGGAGGCATTGTGATCAGCATCCCTCAGCCGGAATGTTGGTTTCCGTGACCAGGGCCGCTTACCTAGCGTAAGCTCCTCACTTTCCTCACGATGCTGAGTGGGCACCGGTCCTATACCCGGGACCTAAAATCCGCACCCCATGGGTGGGATCGAACCCGGGCCGCTTTCCGTGAATAGGGACCAATGCATGCTGTCTTAGACCGCTACGCCACGGCGCAGGACGTGCAAACAGATACTTCAACTTAAATTTGTGATAGACTATCTGCTAATAAGGTAGTTACTCACTAGTTGAAGACGTGACTGAAATCAGTAGGCAGTGCGTTGTTAGGACTGATCTAGTGATACACAAATTTGGCAGTTTTATGAACGAGAATATACTATACAACGTTTTCGGTGGGAAAAAAAGAAAAATGATCTGTCCTAGTTAGCAAATAGTATTTTACATTGATGCTAGTTCAACATAGAATAGGTAGCACGCTCTAATACATTTGAATTACTCTTGCATATGCGACTATTGTACCGTTATTTGCAGAAGAGAATTAATAGCATTGAAGGTGTACTTTTCTCTCGTGCGGCTCTACTGGAGCATAAATGCAGACAAAAAATGGTCCATACCCGAGGCAGCTTGGTTTTGAAATTTTTATTACTCCTGTTGGTACAACGCGGCATAAAACTGCTGGACATTTATAATTAATGACGACAAGGGGGACATTTCACTGCTTGATGGCGTGTAAGCCATTAACCAATAATTGCAGTAGTATTGACAAACTTTCAAATAAAACCCGGACATCCAAAACAAAAAGAAAATTTATATTACTTCATGGATACGTCTGTATAGGTATCTGACCAAGATAAGTGACAGACAATGGCTTCGTGAAATCCTTGCGTCTATGAGCCACTGTATAATAAACATTTATATCGCTTCATCCGGCTGGAAGATAATTCATTAGAGGTTTTTCTTCAAGTCTCCAAAATATTAAAGTCTCACAGATAAATGTGGGATACCAGTTATAATCTGCTCCATCTTGAAACTTTAGGGACCCCGGTCCTACTTGCATATATCGTCCAACGAATCTGGTTGCCCTTTGAGTCTGTCCTTTATCCCTTTCTCTTAGGGGCCACGCTAGAAGCAGAAAGCTCTATGGCGGCCTACTTTGCAATGCTCTGCTCCAGATTCTGATTATATTTAATGTTTGTCTAAGATACGAGTGTCTATCTGTCTATCTGTCTATCTCTCCCCGAATTTTCGATAGCAGTGGAACTCGGTGATGGAAGGAAAACATGAAAAATGGTTTTCCTGCATTCATTTTTTGTGTTTATCCAAGATTCACGAGTGTCTATCTGTGCAGTGTTCCAGAATTTCCGATAGTAATGGAGCTCAATGCTGAAACGACAAGAACAACATGGCTTTCTGTGCATTCAAGTTTGATGATTAACCACATGAAGGCTGCCATTCACTAACGCTCCAAACGTCCGAAAGGAGTGTCGTCACTTCACACCACGGATGTGAAGTTAGTGCCATGAATTATAGCTGCTAGCTTGCATGGCACTCTGCGGTACGGTTAGAAGTTGTTCGAAACTTACTACGGTCGCATTTTGAAGAAATTCAGCTCTGTGCGCACATTTCCATCGGATATGTATAATGCTATGTACCTCTAAACTTAAATGGAGTTTAAATCAAAGTATTTCTATTGATATACATGAATAATGTTTGTCTGTTGTGCGTTGTTTCAGAAGACAACATGAAATAATAAAATATGTCTACGATTGAGCATTTAAATAAAGAAATAAATAAAGTGTACACTACATATCCTTTGAAAAGGTGAAAAGAAATAATACACTTACGGAAGTTTAGATTTTTGTTATTGTTTGTTAATATCAGCCACTCGATATTATGTTTGAGAAACAAATAACTATCATAATTTTAATTCTTTAACTTCAATTTTGTAGTACTTGTTTGCATAAGGAAGCATTACACGAGTACCTAAGTTTAGATACAAAAATGTTTACGACAAGTTTAGCTCAAAGTATATATTAACTGATGTACATATTAACTGATGTATACCTTAGAATTAGGATTTCATTACGGAGGGGATTTGGTACATAGGCTACCATGCTGGGCCCATCGTTCTATGCCCCCAATTGGGGCACTCTGGGAAGAAGGATGAGGTGAACGAGACAGAGGGTGGCTGAACCAAGGAGCCACGACAGTACAGAGGGCAGAGTCCCTACGGTTTTACTTGGATAGAGACTTCCTCCGACAGGCCAGGGCAACGGACACACTCCCTTACTGCGGGACGGCAACGAGCCCAGCAGCCGAGTCCCAAAGGTCCCTGGCTGGCGGTCCCGAAATGATCCCAGCAGAGGAGCGGAGACCAGCAACCGACCTACCGGAGGAGGAAGTAGTTTTCCTCAGAGCATACCGCCAAGCACCGCCGAGACTCCCGCCGACATTTCTACCCTGAAAGAGACCACCAAATGAGAGATGATGTGATAATGGAGATGAAATGGAGGGACAGGAAATTCGTGGGATGTAATTAATCTACCCAGCATTCGCCAAGCGATCCGGAAAAACTCCCGAAAAACCCATGGCTCAGGTAGGTCGGACACGGGAATCGAACCCGGTCGTCCCCAATGCGGGCCACAGACGAAACCGCCTGAGCCATTCCGCTCGATTTGTATACCCTTAGACAGGGACATTTTGACTGAACGCGAGGCCTCTAACAAAAGTTAGCCAGCACTAAGGTTCTTGTCCAAGAGAGGTGTTACTTTTTGGGGGGAGGGTCATGGTGTCATGTACGATACGGGCTACAGCAATGTAAAATAGACCTCAACTTGCCTGCCCCAAACTTTCATAATGAATTGGGAAGCCGTCATCTGTTGGATGGGTGCGATGGGTCTTCCAGATAACTGGCCACGCAAAAATCCTACAGATTATTCCAGCATGCCACAAGCCATCGCATAATGAAGAGGGAAGTCCTTGTGGAGCAACTTCAAGCTACAGTGCAATCCTGCTAGTCAGTGGGTAAACCTTCATCGAAAAAGTATCAGACAGTCGAGAGATACCACTAAGAGCTCACGTCTTAAAAACTGCACTACGCCAGAGCGCTTTATGCCACTATGCCTCTTTTCTGCAAGTTATTGATGTATAAAAACAATTGCAATGCTTACTCAAGTTACGAATAGTGACTCACAAAAAATTGAAAAGAAATATCACTTGAGAGGAACCAGTTACCTTATTTTCAAAGTCAAAGGCAGCAAAACCCTTCTTCACTGATTGCATTAACTAATTGCGTTAACTAATCCTAAGAACAACTGTTAATTAAATAACAAAACACAAAATAAGCAAATGGTCCCAAATACAAAGGAAAAATATGAAGAAAAAATTACCAACATATTAAGATACGAAAAGTATCCAAAATATTACGAAATGTATATTTTGAAACCAAGTCGTCATAGCAGTTATACTTTAAAGGCTTTTGAGGAGGTTTACTGTATTAGTATAAAACAATAGTTTGCAATTTTATTAATAATAAAATACAAATTCAAGTACAAATTGCTTGACCTTCAGTGTTTCTAATCACAGTAAAAACCTGAAACTTAGAGGAAAAGAAAACAGAAGCTTCTGGCTGCTTTCCTTTGGTTAATACCAATTACGCTCTGTCATTAAAAGCATCGGTTCCTGAAAATAAAGGCCGCGCCGTGGCTTAGTAGTGAGACCACTTGTCTCTTACCAAGGCGGCCCAGGTTCGATCCCAGGTGACCGCAAAGAGATTTGTGGTGGATATTGCGCCAACATTCAAAACATTCAACGTTTAAAATCGACATTCAAAAGTAGAGGTCTTTTAATTTTTCATGTGACGTCAACTGCACCTGTCTTTGGTTTTCTAAATGTTTCAGGGGATCTCCCTAAATAAAATACTTAGCAAGTACAATTCATTGCTAATGGAAGTTATTTTACTGCCGATAAATCATACCTACAGACAACATATGAAGGAATATGAAGTTGTCATAAAATATCGAGATATTCTCAGCGACCTGAGAAAAAATCAATGAGATACGCCCACCATGCGAGCTATTCCACAAACTACCGAGCCAGATGGCTCAGGTGGTTTCATCTGTGGCCCGCATTCGGGAGGCCCGGGTTCGATTTCGTGACTGACCTACCTGACCTATGGGTATTTCGGGGGTTTTCCATGGTCACCAGGCGAATGCTGGGTAGGTAACTTTACTGTCCCTCCATTTCACCTCCATTATCATTTCATGTCCTCTCTCATCTGGTGGTTTCTTCCAGCGTAGAAGTGTCGGCGGGATTCTCGGCGGTGTATATGGCGGGACGGACTCCGGTCTCTGAGCCGACCTAGTGATCCTCTTCAGGAACACGGCTGGAGGGATGCCGATTGTGCCAACCTGCCTGGAGTTCCCTGCTCTGAAGGGGGGGGGGGGGGGGTGGCGGCTTCCGGTCTCCGAACCGGTCTCGTGACTGTTTCGGGGCTACGGTAGATGGCATGACTATTTTCCTGGGCCACCGCGGAGCTTCTATCTAGAAGACTGTAGGGACCCCGTACTCTATACGCCCTCAGATTGCTCTCACCTAATCCACCTAGTCGAGGTGCCGAATTCCCTCCGTACAATCCAATCCAATCCTCCAACTACTGATGCTAGGTTGTTCTTTTTTTAAGTTTACTTCCTCCAAGGTTAAATCACTTTAGGCTGTGAATGAAATGGGTGAAATGATACTCAATCATATCACTACACATCTTAGGGTTAGCCTACATTCGTCTTTCAGGATAAGGGAAAACTCCGCAAAATCTGTATCCAGGTAACACTGATAGAGACTCGCACTCGGAACTTCAGGAACGTGAGACAGAGACGCTACCATGCCGGCCAGCTTGTTCATATACAACATTTAAAATTGCTTCTTCTACTGCGACGGCGATTCTTGTTCGCCGTCCTTCGTGTGCTAGTTGCACGCTCCCTTTGTCTTGGACCTTCTGCGCGGTCAGCAGAAACGTTATTAGGTTTGGTGTCCTTTGAGCAGGAAAAGCTTCCTAATACTTTTGGCGACAGCTGCAGCGTTCCGAGCAGTTTTCCAATACTACAAAAAACATATCAAGGTACGCAGGATTTACAGGCTGACATCCCGCGAAACTTATCCTATAAATGTGATAATCTATGTGTAGTACACATTATATTCCAAAAATGACGGATTTTTTTTGAGCTCACATGGTATATTTTTCAGTCAACGACTGAGAAACATTTATTGAACGATAAAGATATTATTACCATACTGCTAGTAAAGGCCAATAGCTACGAAGTAGTACTTTTCACTTCCCCAAAATATTACACCATCTTTTGACGTATTTGTTGGATTAAGGATCGCGTGGAAAGCAAAACCGATAGTTGACTACCTCCCAATTAAATTATGTTTTGTTATCATCTGGGAATCAGTTTTCTACCTCGACCTGGCAACGTTGCCTATGCTTCTAATCACATTACGTCTTCAAAACTTTTTTCAAAAATTAATAGCAAAAGCCTGTAGAATGTCATAGTTACTTCTGAAAATAGGTCCGAAATAGTTTACTCTGCCTATCCTATATATAACAGAATCAACTTTATACATTCTCGTGGAATAAACAGTTGGGAAGAACAATTTTATTTTCAAAGACTGCTGATTTCCTTCTTAAACCTTGTCTATTACCTCCTCTATAAATAAGTTAAATAAAATTGGACTCATTTTGCATCCTTGTCTTACGCCGAACTTTTTGTTCTGTCATCTCTGTAATTACATTTTTTCCCACCGTATGAAAAACTTCACCCCTTCATAGATTTTCTGAACTTCTTTTATGAACTTTCTACTTACCCCTTTCATCCTCAATTTCCAAACTAAAGCTTTCCTGTGTATCGTATCAAAAGCTTTCTCAAAATCTACAAAGAACCCTTCCTCTCTTCTTCCTAATGTATTTGTCTATTATAGTTTTTATTCTGAACAGATTATCTATTTGTTGATAGAGTCAACATGAAAATTCAATGCCATGGCCGGAATTTGAATCACGGATCTCCTGGTTTCCGTCCAGGAGATCCGTGGTTCAAATCCCGGCCATGGCATTGAATTTTCATGTTGACTCTATCCATCAAATATCTTAGCCTATATACGGCTAGTGTGGATAAATGAGTAATTTCCATCAATGAACTAAAATATAAAGATTATCTATTGTCCGTTTTCCTTTCCTGAAACCTGCTTGAAATTCAGACAGCTTCCTTTTTTGTTCTACCCATATTCTTAGCCTTTCTGCTAATATTCCTGTGTATATTTATCCTAATATATATAACAGCCTTATTTCCCTGTAGTTTTCTGGTTTATTTAAACCTCCCTTCCCCTTATAAATAGGCACAATCCAGCTTTCTGGTATATCATCACTTTCTTTTATCTTGTTTAGTACCTTTGTCATTACTTCTAAGCACTTTTTTGTTTCCCCATTTCACCTTCCAAAGTTCCCCTGGTATAGCATCGAGTCCTACTGCCTTCTCTATTTTTATAGATTTTAATTGTTGATACACCTCTTGCATTGTGAATTGCCTATCTAGATCTTCATTTGCTATTTCTATTGTTCCCAAATCTCTTATTTCTAATTTTAATTTTCTTCCCTCCTCGATCAGCTCCCTGAAATATCTATGCCATTCATTTGCTTTAATCTCATTTTTGCCTCCTCTTTCCTGATTACATCTCTTACTGCTTCCCATATTTTTGTCCCATCCTTTCCTTCTATAGCTTCTTTTAACTTTTTCCACACTTTTTCCTGCAATTCTTTCTTTTTTGCTTCTAGTAAAATTTTATATCCCCATTTCCCAACCAACAGAAGTTTCCTGTCTGTTTCTTCTTCCGTTCTCCTCCATTTAATAACATATTTAAATACCTTTCTTTCTCTGCTCTGCATTCCTCACCATACCACCTTTTATTTCCCTGTTTCTTATTTCGTCTTTTCCCCGCCCCTTTTACTAGTAATTCCAGTAGTTTTAAGTCACAGAACAAAACGAGATTACACTTTTTTATAATACCCCTAAGAAATACACATTAGAATTCAAAACGTTCCCTTTCAATCTGTATTGTGTCGAGGCATTGTTTTGCTCCTGCGTAGATGAGCACCGAGAGAGATAGAAGCGGGGAGTGACAGAGACAGATAGCACACAAGCCACGCCCGCGGAGCGATGAGCGCTTGGCACTTTCCGAGAGAGCAACAGAGGGAGAAAGAGACAGTGTTCTCGCTACATCACGAAAGATCGTGTGGCTTCGGCAACTTTCGAGGAACAGCGGCTCGTGTATAAATGTGGTGGTGGGAGCTCTGTGGAGCTGCAAGGAGTGAACGGATTTGCTAGTCAGTTGTAATTGTACTTGCGAGTTTCCGTGCACTGTGAGAGTTGTGTGGACATTTGAAGTGTATCGAGTTGCAAGTTGAGAACTGATAATCGTGTAGTGATTTGAAAGTGAATTATTTTGTTTGTGTACGTGTGGTGAAGCCACGAGCGACCGTGTTGGTGTATGTTACGTCATCCTGCTGCAAAATGCTGTACAAACTGCCTTTCTGCGGAAATAAAGAGCATTTTGAATGTGTGTAAACTAGACTTTTAATTTTACGAACCCACAGTCACGAGTATATAGATTTGTTAGCTGCGCATTAAATATAGTCTCAAACCTCCAAAGATCTTAACCTCGTGGATAAAATGATTCTCCCGCTTTTTCCTTGAATATGGCTTACTTATATAAATGGTTCCTGCCTCCACAGATTTTAGTTTCAGTGATTTTTTTTTCTTTTCTGTTTTCTTTCAACAAAGGAAGTTTTCAGTATATTTTAACCGAAATGGTTTTAAAATAAATGCCTTTTCAGTTTTGTTAACCGGGAATAATTTTTCTTACACATACGAGGGCTGTTCAATAAAGAATGATCACAATATTTTTTGACAACTTAATTTTACTCATCCTCATTATTTTGATGGTCCTACTCAAAATAGTCTCCACTGAATGTGATGCACTTGTCCTAGCGTTTCTGCCGGTCTTCAAAGACCTGCTGGAAACCATTTTGGAGAGATCCTTCAAAATCACCTCCGCAGCCTTCACCACTGCTTCTGATGATGGATAATGCCTCCGATGAAGGCGTTTCTTCAAATTAGGGAATAGAAAAAAGTCACATGGGGCTAAATCCGGACTATAGGAAGGGTCAGTGATGCACTTCACGTTGAGTTTTGCAAGATATTCAGCAACAACATTGGCAATATGCGGTCACGCATTATCGTGGTGCAGCATCCAGCCTGCTTCACGGAAATGTGGTCTTTTGCGCCTGATAGAGACTTGCAATGTTTTCATGACATCCCTGTAGTATTGTCCAGTTACTGATGTGTGTGCAGGTACAACATCCTGATAAACCATTCCTTGAATATCAAAGAATGAGATGACCATAACATTCCCAGCAGAAGCAACCACTTTTGCTTTTTTGGGGGTTGAAGATGGAAGAGATTTCCGCACTGAGCTTTGCTCTTTGCCCTCAGGATCAAAATGATATAGCCAAGTTTCATCAGCAGTGATTAGTTTGATAGAAACTCGGATCTTCCTCTAACAAGTTTAACTGTGTGTTACCTCCAGTGCAGCGGTAGGTGATACTGAACATGTGTGAGCTTGCCTGGTTCTCACAGGCGGGAACCAGGAGTACCAACAATGAAACTACTATGACGTGTTTGTTTCACATTAAGCTAACAGAATATAATAAAAATTATGACCGTAAAAATTATGATAATTTTGTATTGAACAGCCCTCGTATTTTAGAACATATTTTGAAGAACTTGAGAATCCAGGAAGGTTTCGGTGCTCAGCTGCAGAATTTGTAAAGGTTCCCTTACAGACATGATGTTGTGAAGCACCAAAATTAATCTTGCGGAAAGCAAAATGTTATTAGTTAGCTGAAATATGATCGAACTGGATGGCTCAGGCGGTTTCGCTGTGGCCCGCATTCGGGAGGCGTAGCTTCAATTCCCGTGGCAGACATACCTGAACCATGTGCTTTTTCGCGGGTTTATCTGGGTTGCCAGGTAAATGCTGCGTATGTTAATTACATCCTCGAAATTGCTGTCCCTCCATTGCATCTCCATTATTATTTCACATCTACCATCTGATGAGCTCTATCAGGGTAGAAGTGTCGAGGGGTGTCTCGGCGATGCTTTGCAGGATGATAAGCTCTGAGGAAACTACTTCCTCCTCTGGTAGGTTGGTTGCCGGTCTCCAAACCAACTGCTGCGACCGTTTCCCAATCACAGAATATGCGTTATCCTGACCTACTGGAGGAGATTAATTGTTCTTTCACACTGGCCGTGTGTAGGACAAATTTTGGAAACATAGTCAGACTGAAAAATTCAATGCCATAGCCGATATTTGAACCTACGTGGTTCAAATCCCGGCTATGGCATTGCATTTTTCAGTCTGACTCTACGTTTCCACTACTGGAGGATGTTTATAAGTAAAATGTGAGACCCTGCCCTCTGCACTGTAGTGGTTCCGTAGGACGGCCGCCCTCTGTCTCCTCTCACCTCATTTTCGTCTCGAGGATACCCCACTTGGGGGCATAGGTCAAGACTGGTCGCAGTAGCGAATTCCCTCCATAGTAATCTTGATCCTGGCCCTAATCCTAATGGAAATGTACGTTTTACTGGCGTTTAGCAAGCTGAATTACTTTTATATATAACATCACTGTTGTGACAGCGTGTGAGCCGATTTGCGAGACAAAAGATCTTCACATCTTCCATTTAACCGTGACAGCCTTCTGCCAGTTAACGTACTTTTAGCAGATGGGATAGGAGTTCACTCGTTTTGTCTGTCTTATCTTAGAATGCATTACATTAATCTGATCTGTTAGCTCCAGAGAAGAAACACGACATCCTGAAACTCTCCACCGAGCGTAGGACATTACCAGGAACCTCTCTACGGAGCTATGCCGCTGTTAAGATTAAATACAGGTCTTAGGATTCAGAGTTCGGATGCATTAGCTAACGTCACGTGTTAGTTCAGTCATGATCCAATTTATTAAAGAAACTATAACACGAATATTTGTCTCTGTGCCTTGTGATTCTTACTTTTGGGCAATTCGAAAGACAAATCCTATGATTCTAATCCTAGAACATTACAATAACTACAGCATGTATATGATAATCCCGTAATGCTTCAGTGCTTGACTCTGAGCACAGGTAGAATATTTTCAACATCTTCTTTGAAAAGGTAAGTAATATAAGGTACCCGGGAGGGATGGCTCAGGCGGTTTTGGCTTTCGCCCGCATTCAGGACGCCTGGTTTCGATTCCCGTGGCCGACCTACATGATCCATGGGTTTTTCGGGGTTTTCCTCGGGTGGCTAGGCGAATGTTGGGTAGGTTAATTACATCCTCCGAATTCCCTGGCCCTCAATTTCACCTCCATTATCATTTTATACCATCTCTCATCTGGTGGTCTCTTTGAAGGTAGAAGTGTCGGCGGGAGTCTCGGCGTTGCATGGCAGGATGATATGGTCTGAGTGAGAGAGCCGGCCTAGGGGGCCGATTCAGAAACACGGCTGGCAGGATGTAGGTTGTGCAATTTTGCCTGGAGTATTCCTTGCTCTGGAGGGGGGGGGGGGTCTCGGGTCTGCGAACCGGCCTCCTGACTATTTCGGAACCATGGTAGGTGAGATGACGATTGTCCTGGACCGCCGGGGAGTTTCTATCTAACAAAGTGTACGGACTTCGCCTTCTGTACCGCAATAACTTGGGTTCACCCACTCACTGGCTCCTCCCACTTCATCCTTCCTTCCAGGAATGCCCCTCTTGGGACATAGGTACAAAAGACCAATCGAGTCGAGGCGCCAAATCCCCTCCGAACAATTCAGTCCAATATAAGGTACATTGAGCATTGAAATTTATGAAATAATAATGTTTATAAATGATCCTGCCCGTTCATTCTGTTAGTTTCAAAGCATTAAACTGTTCGCGCAAGAAACGGTAACAGCAGAGAAATGGCAAGTGATCGTGACCTGTTAAAAGCGTAGCCGATTTTTCATTTGGCATCCAAATTCAAAGATATCTTCAACTTGACAGCGATGGCTACCTTGAGAGTAATACGGTTGGTCATGCTCTTGATATTTTACTTACACAGATCATAGTTGAGATTTCCTTAATTATTTTGGTAACAGGTGCAAAATTTAGTTTACGAAATAGTTAATTCACGTTTCAACAAGTAATTCTGCATTTGACCTCATAATATACTGTAGTTCTTTTGTATTTTTTTGACATTTTCACCATCTGAAAAGTTAAAAATTTGATCGCGACAGAGTTAACTGTTCACATAGACAGCCTTCGTGATTTCTCTAATTAATCTAATTCAAGTAATTAAATAATTAAAATGGTATTAAATATGCAAGTAAATCTTTCAAATCATAATATTATAATATTGACCTGTTTGGTCTTTTGGCTTTCCCTCAACTAGTAGTGTGTAAGTGTCACAACATTTAAGATTTTATTGACACCTTACATTATTTTTTAAAAAAACTATTAGAATAGAACACTTACTGGCTGTTAAAATTTCCTCTGCAATATGGAATACATTTTAGCCACAAATGTGAAATAATAGCACATTACAACTAGGCCTTCTGGTATAGAAGTATAGAGCAAAATGTTCCAGAGTAGTACGCTAACAATACGAAAATTCTTATTTAATAGCACTGTGTTGAATATATTATTATGAGTGTAAAACATAAATATAAGCCTAGAAACAGCAGAAAGAAGGTAATTTACCATCGTATTATGTTTATAACAGAAATTATAATGCTTTTAGAAATAATAAATAAATTAAAATAACTTTGTTTCAATAGTACAAGTTCTTATAACTTTTAGCTAAATGCATTTTTAAAAAGCAACATAAAGCAGCTGTTACAACTTCATAGAGCGTGTTACACACCAGAAGAATGCGTACGTGTATTAAAACTCTGTCAGTCGTCAACAACAAAGCAGCTGTAAAACAGGCATGCAATTTAAAAAAGAACTGTACTACATAGTAGCCAATAATCCACATTCCAGGCTTTGCCGACACACCAAAAATGGGGACCAAATATATTGTGCTGCCAGTTCAACTACGGTGACTAATCTTTGGGCTTGTAGGAAAAGCCCCACTCACAGTTGGTACAATACTCACAATGCTGCAGCACAGTAAATGTGCTCTCTTTAGGAATAAAGTACGTAAATATGTGACGCAGAAACTCCAAAAACCAAATAAACTTGATTCAAGGTGCTAGAGAGCAAACAGGATTTATAACGTTAATCGTTTTCCAGTTATCGCTGTAATAAAAAATGTATGACTAAAATACTCACAGCGCGACCGCTCCCGGCCAGTTTTTATATTAACGAGTTAAACCATGGGTGCTCAACCGTACAGCATCTGCTCGCTTCCCCTACACATGTTAATGTTATTTTCCCGTCAGTAACGAAGGCAAACAGAGACCGGCCTGGTAGTCAGAGGCGGATGAATGTGTATACACACTTCCTGTACGTAAGAATGACACGTCAGTCCCGTCACTGGAACTCATTAACCACGGTTAAGTGGGTCATTCGGTCGCAACGTGTGGAAAGAGGTGTTTTCTACCTCATTTTTCTTGCTTTCACTTGAGCACCCCTAAAATTAACAATGGCTGCAATAGGGCTGAAGCATATATCCGTTCATGTGAAATAGTCCCATATAGTGTGCAAGTATCAAAAAGACGTTTTGCTTAACTTACAGTTTGGATAGTTATTACTTTTTAAATAAAGTACACATATTCCGCTGTTTAAAAGCAATTTCTTTATATTCGATCTATTGTTTCACTAATGCCCGATTTCACCAACAGATCGCAAGACTTAACACGAGTTTAGCAATATTTTTTGTTTTGTTACATTTATACCCCACCTTGAACTGCAATGGTCATATTGCGGCCGTTCTCCTTTGGAACATATCGAAGTTGTTAACTTTTGTTCGGTTGGTTTCAATCATTACATCGCACACACATTCGCACTCTCATTCATACTTCCAGACTCTGGGGAAGATGAGGAATTATCTTGGATGGAGAAAAATCCCTACCCCCACTGCCGGGAATCGAACCTGGGACCCCTAGCACGTCAGGTGCTCTACCGACTCAGCTATGGGGCCAGCCTAGCAATAATTATAACACAAATTGCATTTCACCAACAAGTGTTAGCTTAACACTCGTGTTAAATCTCTTGTTAAACTAACAAGCCATATATCTGTTGTTAAGTCCTTAACAGCTGTACGCCCATCTCGGTAGCGTAGATGGTAGCGTGTCTGCCTTACGTTCAAGAGGTCCAGAGTTCGAATCTCGGTTAGGGTGAGTTACCTGGATAAGGTTTTTTTCAGGGATTTTCCCTTATCCTGATAGACGAATGTCGGGCAACTCTAAGCTCCATGGACCCCGGACTCACTTGAGCATCATTTTACCCATTTCATTCATCGTCCGATCTGACTCAATGTTGGAGAACATAAATTACAAAAAAAAAAAAAAAAAAAAAAAAAAAAAAAAAAAAAAAAAAAAAGTTGTAAGCAATGAAGATGGCGGGCGTAAACGCAGCTTTTGATATCGATTTGCTATATTTGAGACCGTCTAAATGGCATTCGTAATAGAGTACGGTCTAAGTGGAGAAATGATTTTGAAGAGCTATTAGAAGAAAAATTTCTACAGAGGTATAGACTGTCGAAACAAGTTGCTATGAAGGTTACTGCGGAAGTACAAGAGAGGTTATAACATGCATCGAAAGGAATATGCCGATCTCGACTTTGCTTCAAGTATCAATAACTTTGCGATTTTATAATTCACTGAATTATGTGGATAATACACTATCCACCTCCCGTCTTGAAACGCTCAAGTCACTCGTTCCTTCTGTCCTTCGCACCTCGTTTTAAATTTACATAATACTGACGAAGTTAATTCGTGCTTCTAGCAGTGACACCTGCATTTGAATTAAATTCGTTTTCAATCTTTTCCAGCATGAAATCTTTCTCATCATCAAATGAGATAGAACGTTTCTATACACAGTTTGTGTGCCAAATTCAGGTAGAACATCTTATGTACAGCTATTCTTTGGCCTAGAACATAAATCACATTACAGGTAGAATTTTCAGTGCATAGAGTGCATAAGGTCCAGAACGTTGCAGCTCGTTTTGTGTCTTTCGTATTAGCCAAAAGCAGGTAGATCATCCTAGCACGCAGCTTTAAGTAGCACAGAGCAATCGTTCACATTATGTGCAGTTTTTGCACAAAGTAGACTGAAGATATCTCTTTGAAAAAAAATGTGTAGTGTTTAACGCCCGCTTTTACTACATATGGCACCGCAGGCGGTGACACTGATGATACATGAGACGAAGATGCAGTACCCGTGGAATGAGATGGTGGGGAAAACCGAAGGTCCCGGAGAAAACGCACCCAGCGCCGTGTTGTCCACGACAAATCTCACTTTGCGGTCGCCTGGGATCGAACCGGGGCCGCCTTGGTGAGGACATCTCTTTGGGAATAAAATATATCCTGAAAGTGGATAGCAGTATACTGATGCACAGCTTAGATATAGGTGGTCCAAAAGCTGTCAAAGATGCTGTTATTGACCTAAACTCAGACGGTACAGTTTGATATCCAGTTTTTATGTAGCCTAAATGCAGAGGGAATATTTACTATGTATTCT
>CM060948.1:69056691-69111691 GCA_030765055.1 Mantis religiosa
AAGCTGCCAACTGGGGAACCAAAGGCTAGCATTTTATCTCTAAATCACGGAGACGAGAAACGACTAGCGCTCCAGTTTGCGATTTTTCGTGGGTTTACGTTGTCAGTAGGCGAATGCCCGAGTGTATTCTCAACTCCAGGGATTCCTCTACTTTCCGTTCTCATTTCACTCCATAGTAATCTTTCAGGTTTGGTTCTCCGAGCGGTGGTTTCGTGGAAGCGGACAGATGGCACGGATGCATACGCTGGCTAAATTTTTTTCACGGCTTCCACTTTAAAATTGCTACCCAGGCCACTAGGGTCGCATTGCAGTTTTCTGCCTCGCTGGCGACGAAAAGTTCGTGTGCCGGATGATAATGTTTCCATTTTTTTCGGCGAGAATCCTGCCAGTTAGATGAAATATAACTATAGAAGAAGTGTAATTTTTAGTGTGTTGTGTCTTTAAGCAGCAGTAAGCCTTTAGCCATTTATTAAATAATAGCTCTATCGCATGATAAAATTTGCTCAAAGTTTCCTGCTGCTGCAAATCGATAAGAATTATGTAATTAAATGTACCCTCTTCTACATTTGTGTTTTATTTCTAAATTTCATAATATGGAGAATTCTGTATCATCTGCATAAAATACATATATATTACAAAAATCAACCGAAAAAAGAGGAAATGATACACAACAGCACATTTTTGCTGTATGTACTTTCTGGTAAAGTTTATAACAGGAACTGCCATGTAAAACATGATTATTCCCAACCATCTGCCACCCTGCCAACTTTGGAAACCACGAGCTTCCAGTGTACCGAGACAAGTGAAAAAAAAAACAGGCCACATCATGTTTAGATCACGTGACCTACTCTGTCCTTTGCTTTGTTGCTTGCTGAATTTAGTTACCAGAACTGAAGTTGGATAACATAGCGTGTATTTTATAATATAGGTGCGCGTATCTCTATGTGAATTGGATAATGTTCGTTTTGATGTACATTATTTCTAATATATGAAGTATCAGTTTCAATAATCGTAACATCGTACCATTGGAACTTTGGTTGCAAGAGCAGATGTTTGATTTTTGAATACCACATATAAGTGACAAACTTACAAAGCTATGACGTAAGGCAGTGTTTCTCAAAGCGTGGTCCGCGGACCCCCGAGGGTCCGCGATGGGATGTCAGGAGGTCCGTGAGGGGGTTCCTTAAGTCAAGTTATAATGTTGAATTAAAACTATAGAAAACGTAGAATTATGTTTACTGGGACACTTATCTGCTCGGTACCGAATTACATTTGTTTTACTTAACATTGTTTATATATTATGTCGTAGCGATGTCACACTGCTGAGAGGTGCAATCAAATAACAGTTGGGAGCGTGTAGTACAGCGTTATAATAGCAGCGACGGAAGGTTGTTGAACTTGCTACTAAAGGACGTATATTGTGCTCTTTCCAGCCACCTATATATGCGAGCAAACATTTTCAGTTTTGTGCAACATCAAACCATTGAAGAGAAACAGACTTGCAAATGTACTTACCAAGGGACTTAAGAGTAAAAATCACCAACATAACTGAGCTTTGAAAGGGTAGAGCCAGACTGAAAAATGCAATGTCATAGCCGGGATTTGAACCACGGATCTTCTGGTTTCCGTCCAGCCGCTCTAACCATTGGAGCTACTATGGCCAACATGCCAACATGACATTAAATTCTCAACCGACTCGTGTTTTTTCCGGTAAACCACTAGGAGTTCTCATAAACACATGAGACTACCTTAATGGTGACTTACTATGCTGTAAGTACTTTAAGGCCCGGGCTTTATAGTTCGGACCACTATTAGGTACAATTAATGGAAATTAATTGTTCTTTCACACTAGCCGTGTGTAGGACGCACTATGAAAGGGTAGAGACAGACTGAAAAATTCAATGCCATAG
Source organism: Mantis religiosa (assembly GCA_030765055.1). NCBI lineage: Eukaryota > Metazoa > Arthropoda > Insecta > Mantodea > Mantidae > Mantis > Mantis religiosa. The sequence goes on from CM060948.1 coordinate 69,058,602, forward strand.
CCGGGATTTGAACCACGGATCTTCTGGTTTCCGTCCAGCCACTCTAACCAAGTACTAAAATTACTTACAGCATAGTAAGTCGCCATTAAGGTAGTTGTCTCATGTGTTTATGAGAACTCCTAGTGGTTTACCAGGAGAAACACGAGTCAGTTGGAGAATTTAATGTCATGTTGGCACGTTGGCCATAGTAGCTCCAATGGATAGAGCGGCTGGACGGAAACCAGAAGATCCGCGGTTCAAATCCCGGCTATGGCATTGAATTTTTCAATCTGGCTCTACCCTTTCATAGTGCGTCCTAAATACGGCTAGTGTGAAAGAACAATTAATTTCCATAACTGAGCTTATTCAATAAAAAACTGTTACATTATTCACATTAATACTTTCCAAAGAACAAAGTCTCAAGCTTTTACCACGTAAACTGATTTTTAGCAACCCAATACTAACTTTGTTGAAAATTATGAATAACCCTTTTCTATACATCATAATAGTTTTTTACATGGAAAATAAATTAATTTTTACAACATGTGTCCTTGGGTAATCCAAAGAGCGTGGTATTTCAAATTTTTACTGATAGAAGGCTAAAGTTAAATAAAGATCTAGTTGGGCAAACTTATAGGTATACAATTTACGTCAAAGTAAAACAAATTAATTTTAATAAAGAAAATTTAAAAATATAGTTTTGTATTTAAAATAAATTTTATACACAAGTTTATTTTATTGAGTTTAACTTTAATTTTTAATGTATTATTAATTAAATTAAAACTAAATATATAAGAAAATATTTTAACTTACGCATGCAGTAATTATTGAAATTCCAATTATAAGCTTCAACCAAAAGTCGACTCGTTTATAAAAATTGAGGCAGAAGAGCTTGAGAAACAGCGAGGTAAGGCATTCATACTTTGTTAGAAAGGATCGAGTCTAATTAAGTGATATATTTATTTTCATTTAAATTCATATTTGATTGGAAATAAATCAATGCAGTCATACCTCACGTTGCAATCTATACTTCTGCTGCTGTTCAACGTATTATTGTGCAAGTGAGATACACATACAGTATTCACATGTCCGCTAAGGAAGATGAACCACGGGACAAATTATGGTTGTATCATATTCGAAAACATGTTTAAGGTTAAGATATCAGTTTGTGTACGTAAAATACTTTGAGGGTCCTGATACATTACGGGTGGGTAGGGTTATCTTAAATCATAAGCTGAAGGAATTTCCATGAACTGTGCCTAAGTTTGCTTACAGTAATTTGTGCTTAAGGCAAGACGATTGTGGCTCATTCAGGTTGAATGCAGTGCTTGGATGGTTTTTAAACTACCCAACAGGCAGGACTGAGCTTCTGGCTGAATTCCTGGCTTTATTTATACTGTCACCCAATTATCGGAAGGCACGACCGACTGGCAGCTGGGTGGGCGACAGGAGGCATCTAGGCCACGCCTACCCATTTATCTTGTAGCTTTCACTGAGGGGATGGTGGGAAAAGCATCACTCGCCGTCTCTTTCCCCTTCCCCTGACTTCTGGAACAACCAGGATATTTCATCTAACCCGGAACCGACTAGATTGTCCAGTTGGTCCTATATAAGCGACGCGTCGGGCTGGAGGAGAGTTCAGTTCTTTGCGAGCAGCCGTGAAGAGTGCAGTGCGAGAGAACGGACTGGAAGACTGCGTACGTGTATCAGAGGGGTTGTACGTAATTGCGAGTGTGGAGTGGATCTGTGACAGACGAACTGGTGGATTGTAATTGTTCGCGCTACGTAATTCTATGTAATCGGCAAGTGTTCCAATTGTAATTCGGTGGAAATAAAGAACATTTTGAGTTTGTGCAATTGTACTTTTAATTCTACGAACCCACAAAGTCACAATACGTTGAATCTACTTAGTATTGTATTCACATATCATAGAACTAAACATTTTGTTGTTACATTTCATAGATTATAGCATTGCTGGTCTGGAGATACTATGAGGAAGAAGTCGTAAAATGTAGTTTACGTGGAACAGAAATTCTCCAGAAGAGAAACAAATATAGTCTATCATGTACAAAGATTGCACAGTATTTAAATTCACAGTACGGATTCACAAACGTGCCCAGATATTTTGGGCTTGATTTGACGTTTAAATTCAAAACGCTGATTCCTAATTTTAAGGCACATTAAAGGCATTGGAGTACCTTCATTATATAAAGTAGAATACCTGCTTTACATGTTCCAGTTCTCTTAGTCATTGGAACGTCAGCAAGATCAGGATCGTGTACTCGTGTAATTTATATTTATAGATAAAGAGGCACCTTTAGTGGTTGAATACCCAGGTATTCAGACAATTTTTCAACTGCTGGTTCCAGCTATACAACATTCCTAGTTGGAAAAAAATCATAATTTAATGACAGAAATGTATGCTAAAAAGGAAGGGGAGGGGGGAAACTAAAAGCAAATTGGCTTCAATCCAGCACACCATACCCAAATGACATAATTAAATACGGTACCTTATATGACAGTTACATATCATCTCGCAGATTTAATCTGGAGAGTATTTTTTTCTCACTCCAAACATTTCGCTTTAGAAGTGCACACTTCAGCAAATATTAGCGCAGCGCTTACAGAAATCAGGAAGAAGAGCATGGAGATGTGTTTACTGGACCGATAATGCGGAAAATGGAGTGTCCGTTTCCGGAAACACATTAAGGGTGTGAAGAATATTTGCTCACTTGTTAAACCTCATCGTAAAAAGTGGTTTTGCCGATGGCGAGGCATTATATCTAATTAGGAATAAATGCTACTTCTTTCAGAATATTTTAAATCTAGCAGCAAGGCATAGAGAAATCGAGAAGTCACTAAAGAGGACTAGAAAAGCATATAAACAAATTGTTCTATGATATTGAGTACAGATTATTTAACACCTATGTTATGTAATGAGACTTTTATATATAAAGGCATCCATTAACGCTGAACTAGTATCTTGGCAGAGGCATAAAAAGCCTTAGTCCTAATGAGTGGAACTACATATCAAGTAATCTGTAGCAATTGGGCACATTAGCCATTGGGCGTAAGGCAGAAACAATAGCAATTGGGCGCACGGATCAACGGGCGAAACCGGTTTCAGGTACTCGAGATTAAGAGAGGCACAGGAGTGTTAATTGCTCATGGTCATTTTTACTATTTTGTTGAAAAATCTGTTTTAAGATAGCTATGCTTAGCCAGCTATGCCTACTTAAAGCATACTGTTTCCGGGGCACACCATTATCGCACCCCAAAAATTTATATGTTTGTTATTATAACTATTACGCTTTCTTCTTTCTCCTAGAATTCGTCAATGGGTTTTGTGTTTCCTTGATCCATAATTTAACTTACATTTATTTACAAGCTCATTCAGAAAGAATTCGTTACAGTTCTTCATCGTTTAAGCTCATTCGTATAAAACAGAATTTGTCAACAATTTACAAGCTCATTATATTTCTTCATTATTTAAGTTCATTCGTATAAAACAGAATTTGCCATTAATGTAATTTATGCACTTACGCAAGAGTTTTCTTAAGTCTCTACTTTCGTCAAGATCTTTCAGGCAATCCTATTGTCAAGTGTAATTGTAGACTTTCTTCGTTTTTTATCCTCCATGTTGAGTTATTTTCTGTCGAAAACGTATCCCTGGTATTCTACATCATCCTTCAAGGACTTAACTAGCACGAGTATGTTAGGATGTGGTCTTTGCACGATTTTGTTGAACCGCTGGTTCCACCTTTCGACAGCATTGTTGGTTCTGTGTCGTTTTCCATGACAGTTCCATAAATCTGTTGGTATCGAAGCATTGTCCAGCCACTGTTCCACAAAGTAGTCGTAGAACAAACTTAATTGATCATTTTCTGGCGAGCTTTCTTGTATAATGAGCCAACATCGTCAAATTTATTAAGCGGAAGATGAGCCAATACAGAACACATCCTTATATGAAGTCTAATTTCTTCATTTTGAATGTAGTCACGTGCCAGCCCTAATTCTTGCACCTTTCTCCAAATACATTGATTGAAATGATAGCTGCAACCAGAAATTTGTACATTTGGAAACACAGACTTCAAAGTTTGATTAGCGCCAGGTTCAAAATCTTTACTTACTTCCTTGGGGTTCCAGGCTGGAATCTTCTCTTTAATTATGTAGATCAGCCTGCTGTAAGTCTCTTTTTTTCTTATTTGGAAGAAGAGCGTATACCACCGGCATGACTTTGGTTTCATGACTTGTACTTCCAAAATCGGCGTGGGTGGTGTACATTTGGCTATATTGTTTGCTCTTTGTATACAGCTTTTGTCACCTGAAAGCGACCTTCACAATTAAACCGAAAAGCCCTTTGTTGAAGCCATATGTTACTTCTCTTCCATACCATATGATAAGCATTTCATAAAGCAAGACCTATTGTGACCAGAAGTTTGGCTTCTATGAATGCATAAAAAACGCCAACTTCGATTTTGACTAGATCATTTGTCGGTCTTAGTAGGCAAAACTGATTTCGATATATTCGAATGCGTTGTTTGAAACTTAAAGTATCAAACTTGTTTATAAACCTATCGTGCTGAATGGCATTTTTCATTTCTCAAGAACTTGCTTTTCTCTAGGTTTGCTTGTGGGTTTAAGAGTAGATTACTGCGCTGTAACAAAGATAATTGTGGTAACATTAAACACTTTGTTTAGTATATATTGATATACAATATTCTGAGTTTAAATAATTTAGTTTGGTGATATAATATTTTGTTATCTTTCAAAGTTGGCGAGGACATATTTCCATGTTGGTTTGCTTGTTAATACAGGTCTATTTATTGGATTATACCGATTTAGAATGACAAATTGGAAGTAATCACTTCCCAAAGAACCTTGCTTCAAGGAAAAATTATTTTCGTGGACACTAAAGGTTTGACCGGTCGTTCATAACCCTATATCAGCATCTCCAGCAGTAGGAGGATCTTTGAGCCAGAAACACTAAGGGGCCTGAGTGCGTGTCTATGGTCGAACTGCTTACTACGTTTAGTCTCCTGTGATTGCCTTGCATTATCACTTCCTCCTGGAAGCAGTAGCAGCAGTAGATTCCCGTAGGTCGCTACACACCAGGGTGGTTCTCTGTTTATACTCTCTGTTTATCTTCTGCCCATAGTCACTTCATAGCACTTCGGCAGGTAACTAGGTATTTAATGGCCTAATTTTTCGTTAGCTGTATATTAATAAAAATATCCTAAATGTATAGGATAAACACTTATAAAGGAAATCCAAGAGCAAATGATAATGGAGTAGGTAACTTAGGGTTCAAAATCTCTGAAGTGTATAATACTCCTGAAATGAAAGTTAAATTATATACGACGGCTGTTCAATAAAGAATAATCACAATTTTTTGACATCCTACCTTAACTCATCCTCATAATTTTGATAGTCCTTCTCAATATAGTCTCCCCTGAATGCGATGCAATTGTCCCAGCATTTCTGCCAGTCTTCAAAGATATGCTGGAAACCATTTTTGAGAAATCCTTCAAAATCACCTCCGCAGCCTCCACCACTGCTTCTGATGATGGATATTGCCTCCCACGAAGGCGTTTCTTCAAGTTAGGGAATAGAAAAATGTCACATGGGGCTAAATCCGGACTATAGGGAGGGCGAGGGATGCACTTCACGCAACAACATTGGCAATATGCGGCCGCACATTATCGTGGTGTAGCATCCAGCCTCTTCACGGAAATATGGTCTTTTGCGCGTGATATGAACTTGCATTGTTTTCAGGCAATTCCTGTAGTATTTTCCAGTTGCTGATGTGTGTGCGGGTACAACATGCTGATAAGTCATTCCATGAATATCAAAGAATGAGATGGCCATAACATTCCCAGCAGAAGCAACCACTGTTGCTTTTTGGGGGTTGGTGATGAAGATTTCCACACTGAGCTTTGCTGTTTGCTCTCAGGATCAAAATGATGTAGCCAAGTTTCATCAGCAGTGATTACGTTTCAAAGAAACTCCGGATCTTCCTCTAACATCAACCTTAACTGCAAGTTACCTCCACTGCAGCGGTAGGTGATACTGAACATGTCTGAATTTCCCTGGTTCTGAAAGGTGAGAACCAGGAGTACCAACAATGAAACTACTACGGCGTGTTTGTTTCACATTAAGCTAACAGAATATAATAAGACTGAATTTTAGTGCGAAAAATTATGACCGTAAAAAATTATGATATTCTTTATTGAACAGCCCTCGTAATATAAAGTGCTTATCTCAATGAAGTCTACAATCATTATTTAGTTCACAAAGCTTGAGCTGCATTTTGTATTCTATCGGTAACTTTGGACGCTATATCACCAGCTATTTAAAGGCATTAAAATAAATTTATTCGTAATGCCTTGCATGCTATAATATATATTATTTATTATATATATTATACATGTGTGTTTAGTATTAAGTTTTGTTTTTATCCACGTTTTTGGGTTTAAGTTGGCATTATATGAAGAGAAAAAGAACACACGCACGTGCTCATAAGCATATGTAACATTTTTTATTAACGTCCTTCAACGTAAGTCATATCGGACGATGAATAACATTAGTGAAATGAAGGTCAAATGATCCCCGGGTACATAGAGCTCAGAGTTACTGGAAATTCATCTTCCACGATAGGTGAAACCCCCGGGAAAGGCCTTCTCTAGTTAATTTATCTTGACCGAGATTCGAACTTTTGGCCTCTTGAATGTGAAACATTCTCTGCCGCATGTTATATTGCGTTACCCATGAAAATGCGGTAATTAAATTGTCATGACGGCAAGTTGGCCATGGTAGCTGAATGGCTAAGAGCGACTGGACGGAAACCAGGAGATCCGTGGTTCAAATCCCAGCTGTGGCATTGAATTTTTCAAGTTGATTCTATCTATCCAAAACCTTAGCCTATATACATAAGGCTAGTGTGAAAAAGTGATTAATTTCCATCAATTAACTTATATTAAAATTAAATTTGAGTATATGTTTATGAATAATATTTAACTGTCATGGTTCTGAGCATCCCATTCTGTACACGGCGTGAAAGCCCAGTTAATTTTGTTAATAGGACTATTTATTAAGCTTCTATTTTTATTTGTATTTTGTTTGTAATTTTACGTCCTGCTACGTTAAGTCATATCGGGTGATGAATGAATTGGGTGAAATGATGCTCAAATGTGTCCAGGGTCCATGGTCCTTTCAGTCATCTGACTACTGCTTCGGCTTTCTCTCTTTATTGTACGTGCAGTGACATTTATAATGGAACAATTTTTGCAACGGTTTAAGCATATTCATTTATATTTGGTAGATGGAAACAGTGAGCTTTCGTAAAAATAGTCCGCGGAAGTTACTATTTTAAATGGACCGTAATGGTAATACGAACTCCAACAAAACAGGCGTGTAGACAACTGCATTATGGATCTTGCGTAGTCTTCTTTGTGGTTAAGGGAGTTTAAATGTTTGAACAGAAATGCCTCTGGCTGTAGCGTCCTTGTCATAAAATGCATGTCATTTTAAGCGGCACGGTGTACTGTCACTTTGCATTGGCGCAAAATGACATGCGATATTTAATTTAAAGCTGGCCACCGACCTGCCCGCAGCTTTAATGAGCCCTGCACTCGTTGCTGCTGAACATTCCCATCCAGTTTCTGCATTCAGTGATGACAACTCAACATAGCCTTGGTCATGTTGAAATTCTACAGTCATCATACATCTCTCTGAATGTAAATTCTTTTAGTGGCCGAAACTGATGAGATCAATCAATATGCTAAAGATTATTAACTGAAGATGAAAGCTAATAAACATATTTTGCGGTTATCGAATAATAGTAAACGTAGAGAAATACATATACAATATGCATCTCTAAGTTTTATCCTAAAAAGCAACGGAAGACGTCATGGAGTCATATAAAATGGCTCCACAATGGAAACTTAAACGAAACACAAGTATCTGGTTAAATATAAAAAGGATTGCGCAATGTTTGATCAAATACTTTTGTTGTGTGTTGCATTCTAGATTGTGGAAGCTTGGACTTTACTAAATCTAAGAAGTAAAGCAAAGATTTCAGAAGAATTTGAAACTTGTATCTTAGAAGTACAGTATTCTCGATTATTCCTATGGAGATTATCCGCTTTGCGAATTATCTGTGCATCCTCCCTCCAAATATTGTATATGAGTATATTGTGACTTTGTGGGTTCAATATAATTAAAAGTCCGAGTTGCAGATATTCCAAATGTTCTTTGTTTTCGTAGAAATACACTGTTCAATTCTCACGTAACAGCATTACGTCACATACAACACAATCTACCAAGGTCGATGACAATAACAAACAGTGTTTGATTACATCAGCTCTTGTTACAACACTCTACAGCTGTTTACTGCGTACGACTGTTCGCTGACTCTTGGCGAGTCGTCGCCTTCTTAAATACCTCATTGATAAATTCTATATATTTCCGGAACAATAAAGAAACCGAAAAATCTCTATCAACCAAGACGACACCATAAATTTCCATTTATCTCAGTTTGTTTGTTTCGGCAGACCTTTATCTCGCACTATCTTTAACTGTTTATGCAAGCTCTTTATTACCGTGAAACACTATCCGTCTGTTATCTATTTGCGCCGAAACTTTTATGCCGCTTGCCGCGACGATATCATTTATCTCTAGTCAACACCTCACGATGCCAGAAAATAAGTGCTATTTTCATTGTTTAAGCGAGCACCGAGTAACATCAGAGTATCATTTCCATTGTTATCGACTAAACTGTTCAGTGTGAATTAAACAGAAGTTCAGCTTTTCTGGTGCTATTCAGGATGTAAGCTAACGAAGTAAGTTAAAATATTTGTAAAGGAGATTGTGGAGAACCGAAAGGGAAAAAAATGTGTTGGTATTAAAGTAAAAATTAGTATTAAATGAAAAAGCTGAGAAGAATGAAACTAAGTGCTGATTATGGGACTGGGATGCACACTGATGCAGAAAAATGTGATCTCCTCTCAGAAGCAGACCAATGCAGTATCTTTTCAAAGAAGTTGAATAAACATTTGAACTAAGAATACATATTTGAAAATGATCTTTTAAAGAGATTTCCTGTTTACATATGTATGTTATGAGTTCCTCGATTATTCGGACATCTTCTCCAACACATTACCCCGAATATCGAGAGTATTCTGTAGATAGGATGGAGCGGCCTCCCGTAGAGCTCAGCAACCCACGTTGGACATAATGAGTTCTTTGCGGTTCTAGTGTGGTCCCGGAAGAAAGAAATGAGACTCGAGGGTGACTAGACCCGGAAGATAACATGAGCTAGCAAGGACGGGAACTGGCATAGCACCAGTCCTGACACGGGTGTCTCTGTCTTGGTCACCTGCAAACTGTGGGTCCCAGAAGTAGATTAAACAGCCACTAAGTGGGAAAAGTTTCTAATAGTGGTATATAGAAATCTCTCTGTAGCACAGATTCCACCACCCTAGCGCAACATACCAACCACCCTCGCTAGTCCTACAACACTGAAACATAGGGAGATGAAAGAAATGAAAGTATATGTTGGAGTCAGGAAAATAAGGATAGAAGGAATATCACTTCAGCATTTACTGAGCGAGGTGTTAGCGCCATAAGCTGTGTGACTCGCATTTGGGTGGTCGTAGTTTGATCCTCGTAGACCACGCCCTCTGCTTTTATTTTGTTTCTGTTGTCACTTAGGTGAATATTGGGTTGTTTATTTCCATATTACAATTTCCTTTTCATTATTTAGTTTCAGTCATATGCTTATTTTTCACTTGTGCTTTCAGACTTGTGGTATATGGTGGTGTAGGATAGATGGCGCAGATGCTTTAAGGTTGTAAATTCAGTTCTCGACGTTGGGTAGTGTTTTGTGATCGCTGCGCGGTGGATCCCGGAGCCGGGGTGAAGAACTCTTGACACTTGTTCAGGACTTCCGAGCGTCTCTGTGATCCGTTTGATTGCGACCCTATGAACTCCTGCGCTTCCCTCACTTCATCTGTTCTATCTGGGGAATGTTAGCTGCCATCTATGTAGAGGTGGCAGTGCCCAAGGTGTCTGCACTGTGCTGCTTTACTTTACCCTAGTATTCGCATATCGATTTGGTAATCGCCAAAGAATGTATTTTCATGGTCGAGAATTAAACCCTAGACTACAAAAATGCTAGTTATGGACGTTACTACAGTTATCTCGCTTGGTTGTGTAGAATATTAAATGCAAAAACAAAATAAGAATATGGTGGCACGAAAGAGAAGAGGTAATCTTTACGAAGAGTAAATGAATTTGATTGAGGCATTGGATACCAGAAACTGCTGGCTATGAGTCGCAGTGGAAAAGGAGAGTTAGATAAAAGAGCTTTGGATAAAGGGAAGATGTCACATGTTATTATGAGGAATGACTTACATTGAGATACGATACACTGAATAATGCTATTTTTGACAACGCCCATAAAACTAGAATTATATCAGCATGAAGGAGTGTACGAATATTCTGCCACATGAATTATTGGACTCAGCCATCCGATACACCGATGCCAAGAGAGGCAAAGAATAGCATAAGTGTTTGAAGAGCAGTGTAGTTTGCGTTTGCAGTGAAGAACAAGTTCTTGAGAAAAAAAAAATTAATTGGGTAATTATGCAAACATATTCTGTATAACGAGCTGCAAATTGGCATTGTGAATTGGAGTGCAGAGTACCAGTTTGTATGCAAGAATGGATTAGAGTCTATGCAAGAGAGGGGAGGAATTCTCGGCTCATTTATAGAAAATATTGTCACCCGAACGTCAGAACACCCTATAGAGCGGGCAAGCAGGAGACGGTCGGCGTTAGCCACGCCCCCCTCGTTTGTCTTATAGCGGTAACAAGGGGTGGCTGGGGAAAAAACATCACTGCGCCGTCTCTTTCTGTTCCACCTTTGTTCTCGAACTTACGGGATATTTCATCTAATCTAGAACCTTCCAGATCGGCCCGCTGACCCTATATAAGCAACACGACGGGCAAGAGGAGTCAGTCAGTTCTTGGCGTAAGAATGCTGTGCTAGTGTACGACGAGAAGACTGTGTGAGTGCATCGGAGGATTGTACGTAATTACGAGTGCAAGTGAAATTGTAACGGACGAACTGGTGAATCGTAATTCTGTGCATTACGTAATTCTGTGTAATTGGCAAGAGTTTAACTGTAAGTTGGTGGAAATAAAGAACATTTTTGAGAGGTGCAATTGGACTTTTCATTTCACGAACCCACAAAGTCACAATATGCTCGCTCAGCATCAGTGGAACTATAGTAGTTAGTGATCTCTACGACACAAACAAAAATTTCAGTTGAAGTACGGTGCTGACCCCTTGTCGCCATGTCGGCTGGATGATCAGTCACGTCTGTTGTATGCATATAAGTTTCATGTTGGCTTTCTAGTCGGTTGGACTGCTGTGTAGCGGATAATTTTCTCTGTATGGAGTCCTGTCATTAGTATTACTGCTGATGCTTCTATCAGTCGTTGCAATCTTTTACCAACACCACCGTTCCAACTTTTATTATTATGATCATCGTCATCGTCATCGTCATCGTCATCGTCTTCTTGATCCTAATCACCACCACCATCATCAGGCATCGGATCCCATACACGTTTAAATGGATATGAAGTTTACGAGTCTCGCAGTATATATATATATAAACTGCTGACGTCAGTCCCGGAGACAACACGCAGGGATAGTCCGGTTCGCAACGCGTAGCTTTAGTTTCATTACAACTACTGCTAGCCACGCAGGTAGATCTGCCTTCCAGGGAGTGCAAGGTGTTTGACATATTGCGTTAATAGCATTACTTTCACAAAAATTACTGGACAATCTCCATTTTATAAATCAAAAATGTTTGGTATTATCAACAGCCGTTAAACAGCTTGAAGAATGTAATTTTGAGCTGTCTAAAAGCAGTCGAGGAGGTGTCTGCAAAAATGAACAGTAGGAATACATAATGCACCACCTATCAAACGAGCAAAAAATAAATTGTCCAGTATTCTACACAAAAATACTGTATTTTCAGTGCTGCGTAATATAAGAAGTAAACTAAGTCCGGGACAAACACATGAAAGTGATTTGTACCACTCATATGCACCATTAATGTCATGTGGCGTTGAACGAACTATCTCCCACTATTTTTATACTGCTTCAGTGAGAGCCGCAGAAAATTCACATTCGAAAATTTACGAATGTACATGGCCGTTCACTGTAATTCCCACATCGAAAACAATGAGGAGGAAGGCATATTTTAACGTAGGTTACATTTTGTATCCGTACCGAAGTGTACACACACAGCGCAGCGGTATAGTTGTTGATGAGGACGTTTGCTGATGTGTCGCTTGGCGTTGTATAGTACCTGTGTGCCTACATTGATTGCTAAGGTGTATGCGATCCGATGTCTCATCATCATCATCAAACCACAAAAAAAAACAAGTAACCACAAAAATTCTAGTAATACGATTTTCCAGATCTGGTGTCAATTGCCAGTATTACGTCTTAAATCACTCTGAATATGTCGGAATCTATAGATCTTGGTATTATTTATTTTCAGAAGCATGTTTACATGACACACATAGCCGCAGCCAAAAGTGGGTTGCTGATACCTTATAAGACGGACATTAAGTACTTAATGTCGAAATTTTACTGATTTTCTCATATCCTGATTTTGTAGATGCTTAGACCACTGTATAATGTTTCTATTTCGCAATTTCTTTCCAAGTTTGTAAGTTGGAGACTACGTGAGTAATTAAATTAATTTTCAGGTTATAAATTGGTATTTTTACCTTTCCTGCTATTAAAAGAGTCCAGTTCATTCCGTATATGTAAATGACCAGCATACTATCTAATATCTCCCCTTAAAATGTGATATTGATGTACAATATGCGATTCTTACTAATGGGGTATTCATTAACACTGCTTCACGGCTAACGCAGACAGTGACACCATTCCCTAAACCTAACATCGATATGTAGTATCGCAATATCGACAGGAGGCTAAGGCAAAACAACATGGACATTATTTTCTTAAACAAGAGCAATACAAAGTGGATATTGTAATTTAACGTATAAAATAAAATAAAATCTGCACACTTAATAGCCCAGTAACCTTACAAATCTAATCATCTAATGTATCTTAAAACAGTCTTTCTTTTACTTTACTTCTACTCCAACAATATAGTTCAAATCTACATTTCTACTACAGCTTTAATTACTATAATAAACTACAAAAGACTGTTTGCTACAGTTTTAAATGTCCTCTTCTGCAACTGGTATCCAAAGCTTCCTCCTACTGGTATCCTTCTCCTAAACGGGCTGACATCAGTAGATGGAGCTGGTTCGTCAGTTCCAGATATCCGGGTAGCCATCATTCCTCTTCTACATAATCGTTTGTGTCATAATTATTTCCATATATCCCCTCTGGCTCTCCTGGGATTATTCTTCTTTCTGTGCTTTCTGCCCTTCTTTCCGATATCCATAACTGGAGTATTCTATTAATCGGTCGTGCGTCTCAAATTAGGTGTTCTGAAGTCTGGTAATCTGTCTTTTCAGTTTCTCTTGGTTCTAATTCCCTCCAACCATCTCTTGAATAATATTCTATTCTCGTAGGTTGAAATGTTGCTGTATTTATTTCTTGAACTCTTTTGTTGCATTCATATATTCCTCTAACGCCTTAACGGATATTATCTGAAACTTATTGTCTAAATCTGCATAATATTTTGCTTCTCTTAAGATGTTCCATAAGCATTTTCCCTGAAGTTTCCTTCAAGCGTCTTCTAGTAGTTCACTATATTTATTGTATTTAAAAATAACATGTTCAGGTGAATCTAAACAGTTACATTGCTCATAAAAATCTTATTTCTTCGTTCCTATTCTTTTTAAATATGCATTATATGGACTATGTTCTGTAACAAAGTGAAAAAATCCTTTTCTTGGTTTTATATGTTCCAATTTTAGCCTCTCTTTAATGTCCGGGAATAAATCATGCACTCTTCTTCCTACGTGTGCATTATCCCACTCTTCTTGCCATTCTGGTAGTAAATAATTTATCACTTCTTTCTTAGTACTGCATATTTTCCTCATAATTTTAAATACATTCCCATATTCTACCCTTTTAGCCAGTAAGTTGCACCTCAATCTAATTATATAGTCAATAGGCCAAATTCCCACTACTATTAGTAGGACCAAAGTAGATGTCGCCTTTGTAGCCTCGCTGCTGCGAAGTAGTATTTGCCTCTGAGATTTTCGGATTAAATTTGCACAGGATTTGACCCTTAACCTATGTGCCCATGTAATTGCGGCATATCCTATTATACGTAATACAAAACTCGTATGACCCATCCTTGTTGCTGTGAAAGGAATTCTATAGCTCTTTTGTACAATGGACGCTAATTTCATAACGGCATTTACTGCCTTTTCTCTTACATATTTCATATCGCTGTTTAGAAGTAATTTCCATCTGATTATATGCCTAAATACTCAAATGTTTTGTGTCTTTTTATACTACAGTATATGTTTTAATAGTTGGGTCTTCTTTGACTTCTCCCTTAAACATCACATATGCCGATTTATGTGGGGCTAATTTTAATTTAGTATCTGATACATCACTGTTCAACAGCGTTAATCATCCGCTTAAATTGTTTTACCTTAACTTTTAAATTTAATTTAATGTTTTTTAATATCAATAATTTGTTCAGTTCCGCGTCGTATGGCAATATTTAATGCTATTCATCTCACTCCGGTACATATATGTACAAATTTTCAATGTCCAATTTATGCCTCAAGCATAGCAAGTGAATTATCACTGTACTCACACCGCTACGTGCATGAATACTTGATGGTATACTATCTGCTGTATATAAACCACGTGCACCAAAAATGTGCTGTTGAGTAGAACCGCAACACCCGAAATTGAAGCCCGGAAAGTGCCGCATGCGACCACTTGCAGGTAATTTTGCTGGACATCTCTCGTCAGCTCTGACTTGAATGTGGGGGACGGCGCTCCTTACAATATGCCATGTGTAGACCGCTGCCTGCCAGGGGTAAACAATACCTCAATACTATATTATTATGCCTATATGTTTCTATGTATTCGGGACTCATTTTCGGGTACTTCCAGCTATATTCCGCAGCTAATTTTTGGCACACAGACCCTACATAGAGCAGAGATGATGCTATCAAACCCTCAAGCGCGTACTGGTGTGTGCATAGTGATAGTTTCCTTGTAAGTTTTCCTAAACCAAGAAGAAATAAGCCCAAATGCTGGGCGAGCGCAGTCATGGGACCGGCATATTCTACTGTAGTTCTACTCTTTGAACCCACCTTGATGTAAACACGTAATGTCATTAAGTAGCCTGCGATACGCAAGTAACCAAAACACACATTATATAGAATTTTAAGTATTCGTGATGCTCATGGGTTTTCATGTTGAGCATGCTCTCAAAACGTTTGAATAACATCAAATACTAAATAACTGAGTAGTAAGGCTAAAGAAGTTTATAGTTGTCATTTAATTTTAGGTAGTGTTGCTTAGATCTTGCAAGCATGATAGGGGCAATACTATTCTGCACTGCTTCATTATAGGATTGTTATGTGTCCCTGTATCTTATTTCCATAGATCCAGAAGACGGCCGTTCATAATGAGCTGAATCACATTCTGGGCCGCAATAGTTGGAAATCTTTCCAATTTTGGAAAGTAATCACCAAATATAAGGACATTTTGGCAAGCAAGTGCTCAGGTTTCGCACTATTGATGGATGGCATCTCATCTACATATTTGACATTGTCTATGGATAGGATTCACTTGCTGTACCACTCTGTGCAGGTGTCCTCTGAGGGGTTTGTGTCACGTAAAAGGGCCCCTTGCTAATATGAGATTTTCTCTGGTTAATTTTAGCAGTCCAATCTCCACATGGGAGCTTTGGGAGTGCCTGAAGCCTGTAGACGAGTTCCAGCATTTTTTGTGACCTCTGGGCAAGCAGCCTTCCTCAGCAAGCTTAGCCGTTTTATGACAGCCGCAGTACTGGTGCAATAAATTGATGCTCATTTCCCTTCTTAGCCGCTTAATCTACTTTGTTGTTACTCAGAATCCCTACATTCCTAGTTATCCATTTTACCTGAAATTGAATTCTTATTTGTGGACGCTATTTAACTGCTGTGGTTTACAGCGACATGTTCTATATTTGGCGTGAAGTACCACTTAATTTTGCTGAGAGGCCTCCTTATCGACTTGAGATTCATTTATGTGCTGTACATTTACCACATGGGACCATTGGTTTTACTTTCCTTCTAAGGGAAACCATGCTAAGGAATTTTACGCCCGAAAAATCCGTCGCCCTCCACCGGGGTTGCACTTGTGACCTCGAGAACACCAAAGACTAGATGTTACTTCCAGTCCTCGGAGGACAACCCATTTCAGCTGAACTGTATTCTGGGTAGCTAGTGGGAAGAGCCATCCATGTAATTCTGAGTACAAATTAGACATTATCCAAGTATGTCAGACCTCGAAGTGAATTGGTATAAAACTAGAGCGTATTCCTACTTTACCCAAGTACTGACTAATATAGCAAATAATTCTGCCTTAAAAACCGTAGGATATTCCCTCAGTGAGAGCTTGATACCATTATCATAGGAGTCCAGTCTCTGTCCCAAATCTGGTTCTAAGTTAACAGTTTAACAGACTGGGCTTCCTTTTTTCAGTTTAACTTGTCTCCCCCATTCAATTCATATAAGACAAGAGATAGCGCAAATTTTGTCAAACCAATACCATGGTTTCAAAATCACACGTCATGCTGAGTATTCATAAAGATTTTTTACCAAGAGTTACGTAAGGGAATGTAATGGCACTCAAGTACAATTTTAGATAGGTGTTTTAAACTATAAAATGCTCCATAGGCCTCCACCTCAACTCAAATTTGTAGGAAGACGTACTTCAATTGCATTTTATGACCACAGTGTGGACATTTCTCAATATCCCTGTAATGACAAGGAAAACTACTTTAATTTTGTGGCTCATTACATTAACTTCGACCACCAGTACAACGCGGCATAAGAGAAAATGGGACTAACCATCGTGATGTGCATTTAATTCATCACTTCAAGGTTTAGATCTTATGTCGTGACAAATATATTTTTATAGGTTCAAAGGATCCTACAAGCTCTAGCAATTCCGTTACATAAATGGTCCTCGCATGCCAACTTCTTGTCTGAAAGAAGACCAAGTTATTTGACTGGTGATAAATATGATATAGTGTTACCATATAGTGTAGACGCCCTCATTTCCCTTTTGGTAAGGCTGAAGCCACTATTGTTTATACTTGAAAATGTGTTTTATTACGTCACAACATGTATCAAGTTATCAAAGTGCAGATTGAGGCAAATCAGCAATAGTATTAAGAAATCTCTCTTACGATAGTTGCTTTATTTTCTGTAAATCTAATGGTAAAGAGCAAATATCACTGAGTGGTCGCAAAGGTCTATTCACTAGCAGGAACCAAAGCATTCCTGAAGAGGAATTTATACAGGGTGTTTCAAAACGACACGCAACGAACATATAGAAATAGTTGCTCAGCTTCTATGCGACACATATAGAAGTTTTTACCGCCAATGGATCCGTATAAAAAGTCCTCCAGAATGAGTGTGGATTAAGCAGTGATAGAAACAACAACCGTGCCTCACGCTGTCGGAGTTCGCAGGTATAGGTCACACGCCGTACTCGTAAACATACCGGCATACTCCGCGTTGGCTTTTGAAACCGCAATAAAGAAACGGTTGCTTAATTATTAATTATGAGTGTTTAATGTGTTCCAAAATTCCGTTATTGCAGTCCATGATGGCAAATAAGCTGGTGGACATATGCAAATTATAACTTTTAGAGGGAAGATAATCTTAGTGATGTTGAGGATGGAAGCATTAAACGATAAACAAAACAGAAAACAACATCAAAGAAATATAGATAAATTAACCAAGACTAAATGGTTTATACAATGAGACGAGCATTTTATTTCACGTGTTTGATAATACTAAATAAAGCATTTGTAACTGAAAAGGAAGCTGTTGATATTTACAGTAACTGGTTAAAAGTACTGTACAATTAAGATCATAACAAAATGTTCTGAAGCTAAACAAGTAAATATTACATTCATGTAACTATTTTTACAATTCATATTTTTAATGAAACTAAATTACTCGTGCATTCGTTGAATTCCCTTCAGCTCTTGCATCCATCACTCCATATTGCTTGGATTTGCTATCTAAATTTCGCGCAAAACCGTCCCTGTTATGACGGAATGTGTAGTTTTGCACTGAAGAACAGCCTTGCAACTGTCCGAGCTATTAATTGACTTTTGCACAAATAAGTGCCCTTTGTCGCATTACCTGAAAGCAAGGCTAGGGTCACTGATAAAGAGCAAGGAGTAGTGTGTTTATTTTCGTGGCCGGTGCGTCCCAATAACGTTTGAGGTGCGCAGACCAGTGGTTCCTGCGCTGTCTAATCATAAAATCATGTAATACTTAATGCTGTATAAAATTATACCTAACAGAACTTCGAAGCTGCGACGCCGAACTTAGGACTAGTTAAGTTATAAACTACGCAGCGGCTATAATCGTTCAGTGTCGTTTTGAAACAATCTGTATCTGTGTAGTAAGGCACCATCAGTATAGTGTCTCTTAAATGCGTATCAAATAATCTCTGTAATCCCGTAAGAGAAAAGGAAAGAGAGGCTTATTGGATTATGTGCCTTCACCCCGACGTAGCTTGGACGACAGGTTTAGGTGTAATCATCACTCGAGATGCCTTCATGCAAATGAAATATGACCATGAGCTATCTAATCTCTGTAAATTCTGTGAAGCATGGACTAAGCGGAACCAATTACCTGTTGCAGTAGTGCAGCAAACATTTAATCACATCCTACGGATTTAAATGGTTTAAAAATTAATTGATAACTCATCTAACTTTAGCTATAGCCATCATCCCTTGGTTCAGGTTCCAGTCCTATCTGTCACGCAACGCGTGACACAGGTTGATTTCGCTATAATTAATTGGCTGATCACTAATTAATTTTGAATCTGGAAAACAAATGCTAGCTAAATGCAATAGCAGGCTTCCGCGTAACTGCTAATAGGCAGTTTAAGCACTTTTAGCCTCGAATTCTATGACTATCAAGCAAGCGAGAATATTATCTATTAACATGAAGTACCCTCACTATGTAGCTTTTTGACTATGCGGATGGATAATGTAAATGGTTAGTACTTCCCAGTTAGGGGTTCACGTGCAAGTTCTTCTGCCAAATTTGAAGTGTCTTCTTGCCTTCCTTCAAAGTTCACCAAGCTCTCTAGAGGGCCAGCCCTGGCAACCAAGTCCCTTTAACCTGAAAAGGCTGTTACTGAAACTGGAGAATGAACTGTTATAGAGGTCAGTAACTATTTCCACATCCAGCCGAATGGACATTTTTGGGCACTCCCGATACCAATACTGAACGGTTTTTTTTCTACCCGTCCCTTGCAGGAGTCATTAAGTTTCAGTATATCATAGAAATAGCAATAGAGGTCTAATGTTATGGGTGTAATTAGATAAAATTTGGTAAACATTTTTAAAATCAAATGTAGACATTCTTTGTTAAAATATTTAGAAACTTTTGCTTCAATTATACATAATACTTTGAGCTTTTACTCCAACAGACACTGTCTAAGCACTTATATCTAATTGAAGCCTATTATTCGAATTTGATTTATTTTACATTTTGCGTATTAAAAATGTACCATATTGTGACAAAATGACAACACGAAGTTTTACAAAACTCACTTTATCTGTCAATATAACCGTTAGTGTAATGCTAATTTGCGACCAATTTCACACACAGAACAACCACGTAAGTGTAATTTTCCTTTGTGTCTGTTTTACACGAAACAATTTACACTGCTCCAACTTCTCGACTATCACTGCTCGCTGACAAATACTCAGTTTTAATTGCACAAACTGCTCCGACCAACAGATTCACAGAAACTCCATTACCCACTGGTCAACTTTGAACTGAACTGAACTCGGGCTGGCTTTTGCCCCGGCTTTCTGCCGGTCACAGAAGTAACGTTCGAATAGAAGGAATAGAATTCTGACTAAGTCGAATCTCAGAGATTTGCCGAAATCGAACGGCCTGAAACGTCAGAACAGACCGCTTTCGGCTCATGTGGTCAGCGGCTGTTCCTCAATTATTCGATTTTTGCTTCTCTGGACGGTAAATAATAAAAACGGCGGATATGGAGTCACACTTAATCATTTTAAGATAGGCAACTGCTGTCGCCGTGACAATATGAAATAGTTTGTCGCCAATCTTCGTCAGATTTTCAGGAGAAACTCAGAGAGAATTAGCTTAGAATGTGGCATAAGCATTCTGCTATACTTTTAAATTACTGAAGAAATCAGATCATTTCGACCACTGAAGACAACTTACATAAATTATCTTTAAGCGTTTAAAAGTGTATTCTGAATCAACTGGAAAACATAAACAGTATATTTTCTATATTATATCAGATTTATACTAATATTTAAATAATGCGGTAATAATTTAATTTTCTTGAAATTAGCGTATCTGCGACGTGTTCAACAGCTTATAAATTAGTGTAATTAAGGAAATGCTTATTCTGAATGGTCAATTTAAAAAATCTGAGAGAAATTAAGAGCCGAATTATAATTGTGTGGAAATCATTTGGAAAAACCGCTAGCACGGTTTACTAATTTTATCTAGATATGTCTGTGAGGAGTTACCAAAATATCAGAAGACATACGTCAGTCAGAAATTAGGAATTCAATAAGTGTATTACCTAGCCTTAATCAATAACTTCTCTTCTTTGAGAAGAAAAAACTGTAGGTTGATTGCCTAATATTCAGAATATCGAGTTTTGTTCTTACCTAATAGAATATCAGTTGCCCTCCTCTTGTATAAATATCAGTGCAGCCACATAAAAATGGTGAGCTTTGGCATCTGTTCTCACTTGATGAGTTCCTCATACATCTCATCGCACTGAGTTATCAAGCTCTTCACATACTTCCAGCGGCAAAATAGTTCAACTTAAGCTAAGTATGCGGATGTAAACACAATGGCTCTTTCCCTGCTCCCCATCAGCAAGAATGTTTTAATACCTATCACGTTCCTGGAACAGTGCTTTACATGCCTTTACCCAATACCCAAAATAGAAACATGTTCTTGGATTATAAGATTGGAGAGGGGGTAAATAATGTACCCCAATTTTACAGTTTACTTTCTATTCAGTGCTTTTGTACAGCGAGTCCTGTATGATTGCTATATCAATGTTTTCTTCTGCCAGCTTTTGCTGAAAATTGCAGATGTGGCTTAGCAGTGATGCAATTTAAAATGAGCTACCTCCATTCAAAGGCTAACCACGGCCTATTCTTTACACTAGTTCATAAAGTAGTAGGCCTGATTGCGATTCGCACCAGTCCTCTTTGTTCTTCTGAGCTTTTTACTTCCTTGGTGCTACATCAGACGAACTCTTGCTAGATATAACATATCCTTTGATGATGTAGTGTTGCTCCTCTTTTGTTCTTGGTGACAGGTCTCTCACATGTGGGAAGCCTCTATCATTCCTTTTTAGTTTACGTGTTTCCCTAATAGGTCCCACGTGCACCAGGGAAATATAGGTCACCCAGAGCAAAGCCCTTATTATGCTGTGAAGACTAAATCCTACATCGTGTCGCCTGGTGCCCTGTGGAGACCGTTCGCTACACTGTTTTCAACTTCAGTGGCACACGTCCATTTGCATGATGCATTTCACCATTGGATTGGGTAGATCTGACGCTATTCACAGTGGGTGATTCTCTAGCTGGGTCCCTAATTGCTAGCTGCTGGTTGGGTTTTTAGAGGGAGGCTCCCGGGCATTAGTAAATGTTCTGCTGATATAGTATAGCCTACAGACGTGCAGGGGCACGGAATCGTCCCCATCTCCAACTACATGGTCCTGCGGCTTCTAGAAGAAGAACACGAGGTTAACGAGGAGGGATTTAGATGCCAATATCTATGGTTGCGTCAAATATAAATGTCATTTATTTAACTGGGTCTGCTTGTTCCTAAGAACTGTGTCAAAGAAGGTGGAATATTCCGATGAACAGTGCATGGTATTATTTACTAAGAACAAAGAACGGAACACGATATTTCAAAGATTTAAAAACTAATCGGTTTCTATTGAGTCATTTAGGCGCTACTCTTACACTATATAGACAAAACCATATAAAACACCGACTTAGAGCTGCATAAAGTATACAAAGGTATTTCGTGCAAAAACTGCTCAATTTTATGACTCCTCACTTACAAGAATGAGAGATGCGAAAAAGATTATTGAAATAAAATTAAAGCAAAATTTCAAAGCAGTGCCAGAACAAAAGTATCCTCCCAATATTATTCAGGATGTGAACTATAATGTTTACTAAACATGAAAGTGAAGTATCGAGTAATGTACTAGAAATTAAATTTTTGTTATTATATCTAGCACAGCTTCTTCTTAACTGTGCATAGGTGAAAGAACGAGAAAAAGTTAAACCAGTAATACTGACACCAAACTGGGTCTTATTCATTTAAATATGGAGAATCCTGATATCGCATGACAATAACTAGTCTGCCCGAAATATCGTTATCAAAATATTTTTGTGCGGGCGCCGGGGTAGCGCGGTGGTTTCGTTCGCGGCTCCCGTTCTAAGGGTCCCGAGTTCGATTCCCGGCTCTGGGGTTGCCGATTTTAAGTCGGCCCTATCCACGCCTTCACCTCTGTCTAGCACACGTGAAGTATCCCCTATGCCCAACGTGGTTCGGAGTCCACGGTAAAAGCTGTAGGTCCTCTCACCTCACCGCCATCTTCACTATCACCCTATCATCGGAGGTAATGGACACCGCCCTCTGGGTGCCTCCACCTGAGAAATGGGTCCGGTCATCACTTGGTGGGGTGTGGTTACCCCGAAGGCCAAGGTTGCCATGTGGGGAGTGTTAGTAACTAACTAACTAAATATTTTTGTGCTTAAAACATATTTTACAGTGAAAGAGTATGTTTACCTCAACAGTAAGAATCTATGGCATTCAGTGCGCATATTATACAATTTGCAACAACATTTATGCGTGCCTTATTTTTTCCACAACCATTGTCTTAAGGGAAGACTACCTAGCAGTTTTTCCTGAATATGTTAATCTATAGCAGTGTTTTTCAACCTTTTTCATGACACAAACCCCCTAGGGTCAAAAAATATTTCGCGACCCTCCGACCCTTTTATTTTTCATGTACGTTAAAAATATATAATCCATACAAAAATTTTAGGCTTTTGCGTTAATAGGATTCGGATATAAATATATAATTCAGTACGCAAAACATATAATTTTAAATCGAATACGTGGCCGATTGATAACTAACAAACAAATACAAACATATTGTTAGGGCCGAGACTCCCAGTGCCATCTGTTGGTAACACTCGGAACTAGTACAGGTTCCGTGAACGGTCCAGAAGTTTCGAGGCGTTTCGTTACGCTTCGAGATGATTCTCGCTAGAATGCGCTGGCCCTTATATATAAATAGGGTGGTCGACCGCGGCCACGGTAGAGTGCAAGACCGCGAGGCAATTGGAAATGGAAGAAAGACCGCGATAAGTGGAAACGATTCGGAAGTGAAACTACGGTGTTATACGGACTGTGTGTAAGGTGTCTTGGAGTTGGAGTGATGGTAAAGTGATTTGTGAGCGTTAGACACGCGCGGTCGTGTCGTCTGCTGTTTAGTTGTTTGAAGAGCGCGAATAACTTATTCTACGGTCACGTATTTGAGTTGTTTGCTATAATTGAAAATGTATAAATTCCTGTAAAGGTCACCAGAACCCTCAACGTCTAGCGGGAGTAGTGGAAAAAAGAAAAAAGTCTTTATGATGACAATTATTTGAAATTTCGGTTTACTGTGATTGAGAATAAAACACAGTGCGTAATTTGCTTGCAAATATTGTCAAGAGAAAGCATCAAGCCATCGAGGTTGGTACGCCACCTAAAATCAAAACATCCGAATGACAAAAATAAAACTGTGGAATTTTTTGAACGAAAATTAAGAGCTCTTGAACATCAAAAAACTGCTACAGGACAAATGTCCAACCTAAATGAGAAAGCGTTGCTCGCTAGATATCGAGTAGCTTTTCGTGTGGTTAAACCAGGAACACCTCACCTTTAATTTTACCAGCGGCTTTAGCTATAGCATAGGTTATGTTTGGCAAGCAAGAGGTCGAAAAGCTCAAAAGTGTACCTCTCTCTTACAATACTATACAACGCTGGATAAGCGGATTGACATTCGTGATCAAGTCATAGAAAAAGCAATTTGATGAATCAAAGGATATTGCGGGTTGCGCACGGTTTGTAACTTTTGTGCGTTTTGATACCGTTTTGTTAATGTGTTTGTATAAATAACATAACGAGTATCATTTTGTTAACTTTTTGTTAATATATCTACATTTTAACATTTATTTTTTATTTTTTACTGAGTTCTCTTGACCAATCGCGAGTTAAAAAACCACAGATCTATAGTACCTGGACGCCGGAGCTTGTCTGAGAGATCTTCGGAAGAAGTTTGAGAACATTATTTAAATGTAATTTAATAAGTAAATCACAAAGAGAGGTAAAAGGTAGACAAAGGGAAGGAGGGCACCTCACGCTTTATGACCTCCATATACATAGATCTGCAGCTTAAACCCCGAGTAGGAAGGATTGAAGTGAGTAAACCACCGGAAGCCACAGGGATGCAGGTAGGCAGGCCACAGAGACGCGCGGAAGTCCCTCCTGAGAGTTCAACCAACCGCAAGGACTCGCTGCGCAGTTACAGACATTCAGGGTCTGATGTGAGCACAGTGACCACACTATGTCACCCAGCGCCAAGAACTGCGTTTAAAATGCGCAAGCACCCACACCATCTGCCCGTAACCGCCATGCAAAAATACCTGAAATATGATAACGAAATGGAATGAAGGCAAATGATAGAAATGGAATGGTAGTATGAAGCACCTCAGCATTCCTGTAAGTGACAAGGGAAATGCACGAAAAGAAAATCGAAGTGTGTGCTCAACGTGGATCAAACGCAGGAGCCTCCGCAAGGGGCCGCCAACGTTACCACGGAACCATCTCGCTCGGTAATTAGTTACAGCAAAATTACATTTTCAACAGGGCCATTGAAAATTATGTAGACTTAAGGATAACGATTTAAAACATTAACTTAAAAGGGGACTTTCGTAAGAGTAATAAAATAAATGAAAGCCTCAGAAATGTTAGAATTACTTTTACATTATGTCTTTAATGTAAGATTAAAGAAATGCACAACAAGTTAAGGTTGCAATACCGTTGTGCTTTTCAACCATTTACAAGAACCGCCTAGAAATTACTTATAACATTTTAAATCCTAATTGTACTTAATCTAGAGCTTCCTCGGATGCACTGCCTCAAGCAATTAAAGCCAACCTTAACTCCTACACACAATATAAATTCACACAGAAGTGTCAAAAGTGAACTTATGTTTCTTTAGTTGTGATCTTCATTCCTAGAAATAAAATTAAAACTTAACCTTCATTGACGTCCTGCATCATGGCGAAGTAAGATACGGTATTGCGCTTTGGTTCGCTGCCAAGGAATGCGGCCGCGTTGGATCCTAAATTTTGATGTGCGGATTTTAAGTCCGGAGTGTATGACAAGTGCCTAATCGGCATTGTGAAGAAGCTGGTCAAGAAATCCAACTTTCCGATTGGGGATGGCACGATGCTGAGCACATCTCCCCGTATCGGCGGGATGATCGCCCACCTCTGCCTTGCGTATGTGGGCGTGAGGCCGGGCGTCGGGTTGGCTGACTCTGGCTCGCTTGCTGGCTGTTACGCTGCGGAAAAAAAGAAAAAGAAGCAACAACGTTATTGAAACGACAGTTTCCTTAAATCCGCTTATATAACGTATAGCACGAATATGAGGCAGCTCGACCTAGAAGACACGTCAGTAGAGAACAGTGTCCCTAACAGTTTCAAACTTAAACTCCCTGGTGGCAGCTTATATAACCCGCTCCCCTCTTCACCCCCTGCGGGACTTACTTTGGGGCTGACCTCGATCCGAAGGATGAAGACTTACAGAAAGTATATTACCTACCTACCGTAGGGGAGTGGATCCACCCCCTTCAGCTGCCATGGTGCGGCCGCTGCGGACCCTTAGTACTCGTGGTACCTCTGACGTTACCAGAGGAACCTCGGGCCGAAATGCCGAGCCCCTCCCGTCGAGGAGTTGTTCGAATTGGGTTGGACTCGAGGGGGCAGTGTGTTCCCGACACCCACGGGAAATTGGGTACCTCCGGCCAGGCTACGGCTGCCCGGATGGGGTAGAGGGTTGCCCCATAAGTCCCGGGTACTAGCCTGCAGAGCTAGTAGAAGGTGTGCTAGATCACCAGGTGGCCCCACCGAGGTTTTCGGTAATCTTCCCTGCGGGGTTGACGCGCGTAAGTGGCGTATCCACTTCCACCCATATTGACGTTGTAGTCGATGGGGGCGGGGCTTTTTAGACTCAAGGTATTGCCCCATGGAAAGTCCCCCGGAGTTTTCCATCGCTCCTGGGTAGAAGGAGGCCCGGGTCCTTGGTCTTACGGGTCCAGAACTAATGGCAGTAGAACCTCTGTCGTTTAAATATTACCTACCATACACACCCGTGACTTTCGCCAACAATTACAACTCTGAAACAATCAAGTCAGCTTGGAAGAGGCGAAGTGAAGCTAAATCAGAAGTGAATTAAGTAGGAGATTTGGGTGCTGTACTTCTCAGCATTAACCTAGCGACACAGGAAAATCCTAGGGTAGGAAGATATGGGGAATCGAACCCATGACCTCGGGAATGCGGGCCATAGAAGCTATGATTGCATTTTAAATTTATAGTATTTTTAATCTATATATTCACACCCATGACTGATTACCTTCACCGGTTTCGACGTTATTATAAAGTATTTTGCAGTTATAAAAGGTGAGGTTTCCTTTAGGTTAGACTTACGTAAATAGATTTCACGTTCTCCGAAAATCCTCTTCTTCAAAATCCATCGAGTTTATTTCAAGAACAAGTGTTCATAGTCTCATAGGAGTTGTACATCTGTGAGGGTAGCACCTTTAGTACTATATTAATTCATTTGCCATATTAATTTCGGGATAGTATCATCTTATCACCTAATTATAGTAAGTGTGATTGTTTTCAGTTTCTTGAGCGAATAGCATACCACTTTCATCGATGGTATTTATTTATTTTTGTAAAGATAACGGACACAATGCCATTTACAATGTTTATAATAAAAATAGAAGCTATTGGCCAAGAAACAAACAAAAAATATGAATGATTACAAAGTAATGAAATTGATTTAAAAAGAATTGTACTCTTCGTCAGTGAAATATGCAAAGGCTTCCATCCAGTAGGAGTTGATTCGTATCTAAGTTCAGACGGTCAGAGAATCTCCTCCATGTAGATTAGATCAAGTGATAGAAGCTGGTTTCGCTTTATTGCTTTATTTATTATAGTGGGTCTTTGTGATTTCCCTCCGTTATTTTCTTAATTCACAGATTACGTATGCAAAGGAATGGACAAATTATCTTAATTACTGCAGAAAACAAAGGTCTAAAATAATCTTAGCTATTCGGGAATAATATACGTCATAAGTCCGATTTCAATATTCAGATACTGTAATATCTTTGTGGCGAGTTATTTTTTTCAACAGTGTCCAATGAGCAGGAATAATTTCAATGATATAAGCGGTCGTAAGAGAGAAATCCCTGCGGTTGTTTTAGCCTTTGTTGCCATCTCAGAGAGGTGTCTAACTCCGCCGGCTATATCTGCTGGGCGCGGTTATTACAGTCTGCACTGCATCTCCCTTTGTGTATGACAAAAATGAAATATTCCTACTTTTTTTTTTTTTCAGCGCTTTGAACTGTAAACATAAAGTAACTGGAGAAATTCCAGACTCACAATGTAACTGCCTCCTTTGTGTTCTGGTCAGTGATATTATCTACCTACATCGATAGCAGCAGTCGCAAATATTTGGATTATTCAATTAGCCTACCGAACAGGATGGCTGAGGCGATTTCGTATACGACCCGCATCCTGGAGTTCAAGGTTCGCTTCCATACCTAATCCATGTGTATTTTAGGGGGTTTTCAGAACCGCCAGGCGAATGCCTTGTCCCTCCATTTCATCTTCATTATCATCTCACATCATCTCTCATCTGATGGTCATTTTCAGGGTAGAAGTGTCGGCGGGAAGATCATATGCTACCGGTCAACATCTCCTCCTCCAGTAGGATGGTCCCCAGAGTCCGGGCCGGCCTAATAGGCAGTTTCAGGACTACGGTGGGTGGGATATTTAAGTGCAGAGGTTCTACTCCCATTAGTCGTGGACCCGTAGTACCAAGGACCCGGACCTCCTTCTACCCGGGAGCGATGGATACTCCGGGGGCTCTTTCCGTAGGGCAATACCTGATTTCTTAAAAAGCCCCCCCCCCTGTCAAGACGGGATGGAAGTGGATACGCCACTTACGCGCGTCAACCTCGCAGGGAAGACTACCGAAGACCTCGGTGGGACCGCCTGGTGATCTACCACACCTTCTACTAGCTCTGCAGGCTAGTACCCGGGACCTCTTAGGCAACCCTCTACCCCCTGCGGGCGGCCGTAGCCTGGGCGGAGGTAACCAATTCCCAGTGGGTGTCGGGAACACACTGCCCCCTCGAGTCCAACCCAATCCGAACAACTACGGTGGGTGGGATAAATAAAAAAACTAAAATCTGAATATCATACCCCGGCTCCTTGAAACTATACCGGGGCACACATTCAAATTTTACATTTATTATTTCTTAATAAAACATTACATTATTAATAATACATAATTGTTTCAGATTTTCTACAGCTACAAAAACTACAAAAACAAAATAGATAAAACACAAAAAAACAAAATACACAAAAAAACAACTACTATCTCTAATACTAAAAAATTTACTGGTAACCAGCATATTTCTACTGAACACAATACTAATATTCTTTTAACTACGTAACCAAACATTACTGTTAAATTTAAATAACAAAAACTATACAAAACTACAAAAGGTACTGATAATTGCTGGAAGCCAGCAATTCTAATTTAAACTGGAAAAATGTCAGCTAAATTTATTTAATTTATGAGATATATATTTAAAAGTACTGGTAGCCAGTACTTATTTTTTCATTAACCACAAGAATAATAAATTTATTTATTCTTTTTTTTCTTGCTTTAATCTTCTTAATTAAAGATATAATTAAAAAAAAATTATGTATTACGTCTCTAATTTAGATGATGATTAAATATAATTTTAAACAACAATACATTCTTTTAATAGTACCTATCAAGATACTTTTTACCAAATTGTAAAACTAAACGCAATAGTTCATATTTATTTTTACAAATATACACTAAATCCATATAAATAATATAAAATTTCACTAATTGTTTCTTTAATTTTATGACATATTTTAACTAAATTATATTTAGTACTTATCATATCAAACCCTTATTTATTTATCATAACTATTATATAAATTTATATTATCTTTTGATTAATGGAAAAATATCATATATAATACTTTACTATATTTATATGAATCAAATCATACCAAAATATAATCTTTTATATTATATAATCTATAGATTATATAATCTTTTATATTAATTATACATATAAAATTTTATCCATTGTATTTGTTTCGTAAACATATTTAAGATCTTGAACTACAAAAAATCCTTTCATGTAAGCCTTCATTAATTACACCGGGTGGGTGGGATACCGGGTTGTACTGGTCTGCCGGGGAGTTTCCAACTGGTCAATAATAGGGACCCTGCCCTTTTCACTGTAATGACTCCTTTGATTGGCCACGCTCTTCCAATTGCCTTATCCCTCCTACAATTACCTTACGAACTAGCAGAAGACTTCCAATCAGCGATGCTTTTAATCTATTAACTGGATGTAGACAGAGTCAACCTGAAAAATTCAATGTCACTGCCGGGATTTGAACCATGGATCTCCACACGTACTTACAATGGTAAGTCGCCAGAAACGGTGTATCTCGAATACCAGAGCCCCTAGTGGTTTACCGGGAAAATATATGAGTAAATTGGAGAATTTAATATCAGGACCGCACGTTGGCCATGGTAGCTCAATGGGTAACAGCGACTGGACGGAAACCAGGAGATCCATGGTTCAAATCCCGGCAGTGGCATTGAATTTTTCTGGTTGACTCTATCGAAAACCTTAGCCTATATACAGTTAGTGAGAAGAAATATTTATTTTCCATCAATTAACTTAAATAGATGTAGACATCTGCAAAAAAGTGTTGATAATCTTATGAACCGTCATGCTCATACAAAACACCGTCCACAAATTGAAGAAATTTGAGAGCAGACGTGAAAGCAGTCATTTAACTCAAGCAATTCTGTTTAGATACAGCGGTTAAATTTAGACTGTTGAAACCTCAGCGAGGAAGTTATAATTATTCCGTTTAATAAATTAACCTTAATAATGTGATTGCCTACAGACTTTGAAATTAATTGCAAGTCATATTTAAGTAATGATGCCTTAGGGCAGTGGAGATCTCTTTAGAGGTACATATGAGTAAATGGATCAAAAGAGAATGTGTAATGAGCTTTAGGTGAGCTGCTCGTTCCGGCCTCAGAGAAGGTATATGGGCACAGAGAGAACGTAGCTCGAGTCCCGCCATGGCTACCAATTTTCTAAATATGATTAAAATTTTGAAACTCATCCTACACAAAGCAAAGTTAAAATAACACATTATTTGCGAACTCTATTTCTTTAAATTATTTTGGATTGGTGGAACTTTGTATTCCGAAATTTTACTTGAAATTTGTTCTGAATATAACAAATTAGAGAACCAGAACAACGTAGAAATCTAAAAATAAATTACTTGAATCCATAATGAATTAAACTTATCCATCAGTCATAATTAAGTGTATTGTGACTTTGTGGGTTCGTGAAATGAAAAGTCCAATTTCACCACTCAAAAATGTTCTTTATTTCCACCGACTTGCAGTTAAACACTTGCCAATTACACAAAATTATGTAATGCACACAATTACGATTCACCAGTTCGTCCGTTATCGTTCCGATGCACGTACACAATTACGTAAATTCTTCCGTTGCACGGTCTTCTCTTCCACTAACACGGCGCTACCTCACTAGCACGTCAAGCACTAACTAACTCTTCGCTCGCAGCAGCCCCTTTTTATAGGAATATCGCCGTTTTCTCGACTTCTCTAGTCTCCAAGCGAAGGTTCCAGATGGCCGTGGAAGAGAGGGAAGGGGCCGGCAGCGCAAGCGACACTTCTTCCAACCTTCCCCCTCAGTTAGTGACAGAGACTGATGAGTGGGCGTGGCCCAGCTGTCTCGGGGTCCTTCCAGCGGTCGCCGGTCATCCCTTTCCCTAATTGTGTGACACTGCTCCCTCCTCAAAGCTGGTCGTCCCAAACAGCACCATTTTAGCGGGCTAGACGATCCAGGTGTACCACCAACATCTTCCCTCGGGGAACCTTCTGGATGCGGTAGACCACGTCGTTAATCCTCTTCACCAACCGGTACGGTCCTTGCCATGGCTGCTGGAGCTTCGGGCAGCGTCCCTTGGTCCGGGTAGGACGGTACAACCAGACCAGGTCACCTTGCTGGAACCCTTGGCTGTTGGCTTACCTATCATATCTGGTCTTCATGCGGTCGCTCGCCTTCTGGATGTTCTGGCGAGCCATCTCGTGCATGTCGTGGAGGCGGTCCACCAGGTCCTCCACATACTCGGTCACCGGCTGCTTCGCCTCCGGAGGACTTTCGAAAGCCAGGTCACAAGGGAGGCATAAATCTCGACCGAACATTAAGCTGGCTGGCGTCATCCCAGTTGTGTCGTGTGTAGACGAGCGGTAGGTCAGCAAGAACAGTGGCACCTTGACGTCCCAGTCTCGCTGATGGCTGGCCACGTCCTTCCTCAGGTGTTCCTCTAAGGTCTTGATGTATCTTTCGACCATGCCATCCGACTGGGGATGTAGAGGCGTCGTGCGGGTCTTGTTCACCCCAAGCCTTTGTAATGCCTCCTTCATTAGGTTGGACTCAAAGTTGGTACCCTGGTCACTGTGTAGCTCTAACGGCACCCCAAATCGACAGAACACTTGCTCCACGAGGCAGTCTGTGATTGTCTTTGCCTCTTGGTTTGGGATGGCATACACCTCCGGCCACTTGGTGAAGTAGTCCACGACCACCATTAGGTACTTGTTGCCTCGGTCGGAAACTGGGAACGGTCCAGCAATGTCAACGGCGATCCGTTCGAATGGCGCTCCGACGTTGTACTGCTGCATGAGACCCCGACTCCTAGTCTGGGGGCCGCGACTCGCCGCGCACACGTGACACTGACGGCACCACCTCTCAGCATCAGCTCGGAGTTTCAGCCAGTAGTAGCGCTGCCGTAGTTTGTCAATCGTTCGGTTGGCTCCCAGGTGTCCTCCTGAAGTACCGGCGTGCACTTCCTCCAAGACTTCCGGGACCTTACTCCGGGGAAGTACCAACTGTTCTCTCTGCGTCTTCCCATCGGGTGACTCCCATACCCGGAACAGCACGCCCTCTCTCGTCTTTAACGAGTCCCATTGGGCCCAGTACGACTTGTAGGTGGCGCTCCTCGGTGCGATGTCCTCCCAGGTTGGTCTCGTCCCTGCCTCCACTTCCCTCAAGAGTGGCCACAAGTTTGCGTCCGCCAGCTTCTCCCTCCTCAGGCCTGCACTATCCCAGCCATCCGCAGGCACTGCCGTGACTACTCGGACTGCTGCGGCACGCTCCTTCTCCTCCACTCTTGTACACTGGCCGCACTCTTCCGGACAGGGTCTTCGGGACATGGCATCAGCCTTACCGTGGCTCTTCCCTCTACGATGTTCCGAGGTGAAGTCGTACTCCTGTAGCCTCTGGACCCAACGTGCTGTCTGGCCTTCCAGGTTCTTAAAGCTCAATAGCCAGGTTAGGGCGGAATGGTCAGTCCTCAGGTGGAATGGCTGACCGTACAGGTACTTGTGGAAGTGCTCCAATGTCTTTACTACCGCCAGTAACTCCCGTCGGGTGACGCAGTAGTTCTTCTCTGCCTTGGATAGCGTCTTGCTGTAGTAGGCTATCACCCGCTCATGGCCGTCCTGGATCTGCGATACGACACCTCCAATGCAATGGTCGCTGGCGTCGGTGTCCACAATGCAGAGGCCAGCCGGTTGTGGGAAACCCAAAATTGGAGCACTGCACAGGGTCTCCTTTAGGTGCTGGAAAGCGTTTTCGGCGTCCTCCGTCCACACATAAGGCCGGTGTTCCTCTGTCAGGCGGGTGAGGGGTTTAGCAATGCTGGAGAACCCCTTTATGAAGCGGCGGTAATAGCTGCACAGCCCCAGGAAACTGCGCAACTCTTTCTTATCCCTTGGGCGAGGCCAATCTTTCACGGCCTTTGTCTTCTCCGGGTCTGTGGCCACTCCGGTTGCTGAGACTATGTGGCCCAAGTAGTTAACTTCTTTGCGGAAGAGCTGGCACTTCTTCGCGTTCAGCTTCAAGTTGGTCGCTTGCAGTCTCTGTAGCACCTTACTCAGATTCTCGAGGTGATCTTCAAAAGTCTTCCCGACGATGATGATGTCGTCCAGGTATAGCAGGCAGGCATCGTAAGTCAGCCCTCTCATCACTGACTCCATAAGGCGCTGGAAGGTAGCTGGTGCGTTGCAGAGGCCAAAGGGCATAACCGTGAACTGCCAGAGCCCTTGGCCTGTCGAGAATGCGGTCTTCTCCTTGTCTCTTGGGTCTATAGCTACCTGCCGGTAGCCCGACTTCAGGTCCAGGGTCGAGAACCACTGTGCACCAGCTAGCGTGTCCAGGGTGTCGTCAATCCGGGGTAAGGGAAAACAGTGCTTCCGGGTAACAGCGTTCAGCTTTCTGTAGTCTACGCAGAAGCGCAGCTCGCCGTTTTTCTTCGTCACCAAGACTACAGGGGAACACCAAGGGCTGTCAGACTCTTCAATCACTCCCCTGGATCTCATGTCCTCCAGCATGTCTCGTACCGCCTCTTGCTTCGCCAGCGGAACGCGTCTATGTGGTTGCCGAATAGGCCGGGCGTCTCCGGTGTCGATGCGGTGAAGCACTTTGTCCATGCGGCCGTAGTCACTATCGCCTTGGCTGAAGACGCGCTCGTATCGCCTCAGTAGTTGTCGAACCTTCTCCAGCTGGTCTGCGGTCAGGTGGTCGGCCGCGCTCTCCAGTAAGCCTTCTAGCCGGGGCCCCAGATGTTGCTTCGGCGCCGGCTCCTGTGTCTTGTCGATTGCTGTTACGCTCACTACGGGCTCGCACGTTCCCAACTCCGTCCCGGCCTGGACGTCGTGATCAGTGTCCGTTGGATTTAGCAGTCTCACTGGCACCTCCTCTCGGCACGGCAGCAATTTCCTGGCTACGCACAGTCCGTGTACAGGCGTCTTCTGGTCCAGCATCATGTTCCTGGTTCTCTGGCCCTCCAGTCGCGCCGTCACCACCACCTCGCCCCTCGCGGGAACAACCACGTCTTCGTCCAAGACGACCCTGCAAATTCCAAGGCGCTCTTCGGGTTGACGGAGTATAACCTCTTCTCCGTTAAGCCGCAGGACCTTCTTGCCGACGTCGACCGTCGCCTCATGGCTCCTGAGGGCATCCAGTCCCAGGATCACCTCCTCAGCCACCTTCGCGACGAACACCCACAGACGCACGGCACTCCGTCCCAAGTTCAGCTTCAGCAGGGCCTCCTTCTCCACAGGCATGGTGTCGCCCGATGCCGTGACAAGCTGGTATGGCCGGCTTGGCTTCCTTGTCGGCAAACCCTTCGCCACGTCAGGTCTGATGATGGTCACGGCCGCCCCGGTGTCCACCAGCACGCGGCACGGCTTTCCTCTTATCCAACCGTCCGCGATGAGGCTGTCATCCATATGCCGGCTGACGGCGCGCAGTGTCACTCGAGGGGATGGTGGTGATGGCGCCGACGTGCCCCTCACCACGACGGCCCTTACTCGTTTTCCGGCTGCTCTCCCTGGTGTGGGCAGTCTCTCTGCAGGTGTCCGGGCTGTCCACACCCCCAACACAGACCACTAGGTGTTCGCCGGCGTCCCTCAGCTGGTCTTCTGTCTCCGGCGTAGCGGACACTCCTCGTTATCGACGTCGGGATGGATGTTATTTTGGCCGCCTCCATCCTTAATGCCGCTGTCAGCGCCTCGTGGATGGTTTTATATTCCCCGAGCATTAGACGCTGACGAATCTCCGTGTCCCGTACCCCGTCGACAAAATTGTAGGCGGCTTCCCGGGATACGAACTCCAGTGGCAGGTCAACCAAGGCCTTGCTAGCCAGCTGCTCGATCGCAATGGCGAACTCCTGCAGCGTCTCCCCTGGCTGCTGTGATCTTGCCTTTAGCTGGCTGCGTTATGCTGCGGCTAAGCGGAGGTTCCCGAAGCGATTCTCCAGGGCTTCCCAGATGTCCTTGGGCGCCGCCGTCGTCTGCACCGCGTTTAGGACTTCCGCGGCTCTTCCCTGGAGGCTGGCTATTAACTGTGTGGCCTCCTCCTCCAGTGACCATCCGTTGTGCCTGACCACTGTGTCGAACTGGCGGCGGAAGGCCTCAAACGTTGACGCGCCGTCATACTTGGGAGGTTTGACGCGCGCAGATGTTGTGTCACGTCCCGGCGCGTCGGCCTTCAAATCTTCAGCTTCCTGCCGACGACGTCCTCCACCATGACGTTCAGGGACTTGACGCTGCTGTCGGCTTTCCCTTCCAGGTCGTTAACGCGGCTCACCAGGTCCTCGACGCGCTCGTCCACTTGGTCCATCCGCTTGCCCAGCTCCGTCACGTCATCCCTCACGCCGGCCAACTGTTCTTCAAATTTGGCGGCGAGAGCCTCGTTCGCCACCTTCATTTCCGTGGTCAGTTCGGCCATCTTTGAGGTCATTGTTGTTGTTAGCCGTTTCCGTCTTCGCTGTTAATTCGGCCTTCATTTCTTCCATCTTCCCGGCGATGTTGTCGTTGGCCGTCTTCATTTGTTTCAACTCTGCGGCCAGGTTGTCATTTGCCGCTTCTGTTTTTGTTGTTAACTCGTTCATCTTCGCGGCCAAGCTGTTATTTGCCGCTTCCGTCTTCTCTGTTAATTCGGCCTTCATTTCCATCATCTTCTCCAAAATTTTTTCCAATGCCGCGTCCGTGGTTGTAATGTTCGGTGATGTTTTCCCGCTTCCTGACACCAGTGTGACTTTGTGGGTTCGTGAAATGAAAAGTCCAATTTCACCACTCAAAAATGTTCTTTATTTCCACCGACCTGCAGTTAAACACTTGCCAATTACACAAAATTACGTAATGCACAGAATTACGATTCACCAGTTCGTCCGTTATCGTTCCGATGCACGTACACAATTACGTAAATTCTTCCGTTGCACGGTCTTCTCTTCCACTAACACGGCGCTACCTCACTAGCACGTCAAGCACTAACTAACTCCTTTTTATAGGAATATCGCCGTTTTCTCGACTTCTCTAGTCTCCAAGCGAAGGTTCCAGATGGCCGTGGAAGAGAGGGAAGGGGCCGGCAGCGCAAGCGACACTTCTTCCAACCTTCCCCCTCAGTTAGTGACAGAGACTGATGAGTGGGCGTGGCCCAGCTGTCTCGGGGTCCTTCCAGCGGTCGCCGGTCATCCCTTTCCCTAATTGGGTGACAGTATTGTGCTATGAATTTTATAATATTTCAAGAATTTTGCTAGTCTTTGAGAAGAGCTCTTCCGTTTCAAATACCACAAACAGAAGTATTATTACAGGGTACAGTTAATCAGATATTGCAAAAACTTTTAAAACTATTTCAGTTAATTAATCTTATATAATTTTTCAGTATATTTGCAATGAAACCTGTGCCAGATTATAAAAATCAACTACTAATGCATTACTTTTTTCTTTCACATTTCAGTTGGAGGTAAAGGAAGCATGTGTCTACTATGGAGCCGAACATGAGAAAGGTTTCCAGCATGGAGTCACAAGGTAAGTTAAATTCTTGTTTAATTTTACTTTCACATAACTAACAATCTGACGTAGTTATATATTTCACCTCTCCCCCTTCTATCTCTTTCTCTCTCGCCCATTCCAGAATTCGTGTAAATCTGAAGTGCCAACAAAAGACATTCCTTCCCATTGTTAGTTTCTGCAATTTCCGATATGCTTTAAAAACGACAATTTTATTTCTCCTTATATTCTCAAATTTGGTTGAGGTGCAGTCGTTAGGGTTCGATCTCAGAACCGCAAGTTTGATTTCTAGTTGACAAAGCGGCGTACGGGCGGGTTTTCTCGGCTTCCCTAGTTTCCGCTACTCTTCATTCCGCCAGCTTTTCCATAATCACTCTTTATTTTATCAATTTCGCTCTCATTTCGTATTATCTCCTCTCACACCAAGACCTCGAACTGATCGTCCACCCTGATCCGAGTTCATCTGCCCTTCGACAGGTAACTGGCCACAAACGCCCTCTTATAAGACCAGGGTGTTTAAGTCCTCCATTCTAGGAGGGTGAATATAGAAAGAAAAATATATTCTAATAGCAGGTCCAATGTGATTTCTAATAATAAACCGGCGTATAATGGTTTTGGCTATACACTTATGAACAGAGTCACATTTGGTATACTGGTATCTTTGTGTAATTTACGTCCTCCAACGTTAAGTCATATCGGACGATGAATGGAATGGGTGAAATAATGTTCAAATTAGCCCGGGGTCCATAGAGCTTAGAGTTATCCGACATTTGTCTTTCAGGATACGAGAAAACTCCGGAAAAACCTTATCCAGGTAACTCACACTCACCGAGATGGTTGTGACGTCCCTGTTGTCGTGGTGGATGCCCTCGTCCCTGGCGTTCTTCTCCGTTGTCGTGATGCTGAAGTTGTTGCTTCCTGTTGTCGCCGTGGTCGGTCCCCTGGTCCTCGGCATGCGTCTCCGGTGTCGTGATGAATTTGTATGTTCCTCGTTGTCGCGGTGCCGAACTTCAGAGTTGGTTTAGGACACGTTGGGTGCCAGTTTGGTGTAGGTTCTTTTCGATTCGTTGTCCTTTTGAGTGCTTTGTTAGGGATGGAGTATGAAGGGTTTGACGGTGAGATGGAAAGGTTGGTGTTTTGTCTAATTGTCGGAGAGCTGGGATCTCTTTCTCAGGGTTCGGTTATGAAAAGTTGTGCTTACCGTCTCTCAATTCCTTTATTTTCTTTAACCTGGCTCTCTTTACTCTCTTGCTAACACTTTCGTTGTCTTCCTAATTTTCCTTTCCCCTTAACGTTTTTTACGTCTCTTTGCGAACTCCCTTTATTCCCTATATTTGCACTGTCTTCAAGACCATAACTCTACTTCGGACTGCGACATCGGATCCTACTTCTCTCCCAATAACACGCCTTCTTCCCGTCGTATGAAGTACCAGAGTGACGCTTTTTCCCCCGTCGTATTCCCATCTTCTATTCTAGCTTTTCTCGTCTATCACCGCCGATTTTCTATTCCTTTACTATTTTACGCCTATCACGTGGTTTACTCTACATTTTATTGGCAGGGTTTATTTCTTTAATTTTCTCTTATTGGTCACTTTCGTCTGTCTTTGCTATGCAGCAGTAATATTTTCCACCCCTTTGGGTTGTATGACCTCTCAGCGTCATAACGGTATTCTATCATGCTTGGCTGAATTTCCCTTAAGCTTCGCATAACTTTCTGGCGTCTCAATGTCGGGGCCTTCGAGGGTTTTTGTTCTATTGTTCTTTTTCCTGCCTCGTCTCTGTGCTCAGAAGCAACTCCTGTCCGATGTTTCCTTCATTTACACTATATTGCTATTTCGAATATTCTTTTTAACTTTATTTCTTATATCATTTATTCCCTTTTTATTCCCATTATGCTTATTTATGATCTCTACTGTTGTATTAATTTCTAAT
The DNA here is from genome assembly GCA_030765055.1 of Mantis religiosa. NCBI lineage: Eukaryota > Metazoa > Arthropoda > Insecta > Mantodea > Mantidae > Mantis > Mantis religiosa. The sequence continues at coordinate 69,097,607 of CM060948.1, forward strand.
TATCTTTTCCCTCTTGGAACCTGAGGTTTCTGCTTCAAGACACGCTACCATCACGCCACCGAGGCGGGCGGTATACTGGTATGTTCCGTTCCTATGTGTTCCCCATGATTTAAATCAGGCGTGCTCAATTGTACAGCACACGCTTCCTACAAAAGCTTCCTACAAAATTGTACAGGAAAATTGTACAAAATTGTACAGCACACCCTACAAAAGTTGTTTTCTCCACATCAATGACCAAGGCAGATATAGAGGTAGCAGTCAGTGGCGTTACTACTAACGTTTAGCATATCTTTGTTATAGGTGAAGCCAGATCACAAAACCTGGAAGAAATGAAAGCACCTGTTAAATATGACCCTAATGTGGAAAATGTGGTACAGCTTTCTTATTACCTGACGGAACTTATTGAAAAAAAATATGAAACCATTTAGTGAAGGCGAATTGATCAAGCAATGCTTGCTAGCTACTGCGAAGGAATTTTGTCCCAATTTAGTCCATTTATATGCACCAGTCAATCTCTCTCGAGGTACAGTAACGAGACGCATAGAAGAATTGTGTTGTGATTTGGAAAGGCAATTAACAAAATATGGTCATTAACATGTCTTTCTCTAGACTTGCACGAATCAATGAACAGATATGACGAGGCGCGGTTAATTCTATTTCTGAGGGGAGTTGATATTGAATTAAATATCTTAAAACAAATGTTAGATATAGTGTCCCTTAAAAGTACAACTAGTGGAAAAGACATTTTTAACGCTGTACATGATGTTGGAAATAAATTTGAGCTTCCATGTGACAAAATTTTGTGTGCTGCGAGCGAGGGAGCACCCTGTATGAAAGCACGAGAAAATGATTTCATTGGCAGGCTGAGCAAGGTTTTACAGCACAGCAATAATGAATCTGACTTCTTGCCCATACACTGCAGAATACATAGGGAGGCTTTATGAGCTAAGCCCGTTAAGATAAATAATCTAATGTCAGCTTTAATATGTGTAAATTTTATTACATTCCGTAGCCTTCGACTAGACAATTTCAAAATCTCATGCCAGAGCTGGGAACGGAATTTTCAAAATTACCGTACTGCTGTCATGTCAGGTGGCTCAGTAGGGGACCCATGTTAGGATGTTTCTTTCAACAACGTCACGTGATTGCTGAATTTACGGAAAGCAAAGTAAGCATCCCAATTGAAATGGAACAATAGTATTGCCCATACACTTTTGTACTTTTGGCGGTATTAAAATAATAACTGCTTCTTATATTATTCTTTCAGGGATTTTTTATTGTAATTTACGTCCTCCAACGTTAAGTCATATCCGACGGTGAATGAATTGGATGAAATGATTCTCAAATGAGTCCAGGGTCCTTGGAGCTTAGAGTTACCCAACATTCGCCTTGAAGGATAAGGGAAAACCCCGGAAAAACCTTCTCCAGGTAACTCACCCTGACCGAGATTCGAACTCGGGACCTCTTGAACGTGAGGCAGACATGCTACCATCTACGCTACCGAGGTGGGCTTTCAGGGAAATAAAGTTCCTGAACTGACACAAGACGAATGGCCTGACATTTTCAACTAATCTAATTGGTTATTTCGATCAATTCAATATATGCTTTGCGTCGATCCTCATCAGAGGTAAAGGAGCAAACTTAAACTATTAAAAAAGGAAACAGGTAGATAATGAGGTCCCGATGGAGAAGATTAGGAAGGTATTCGGCAACACCAAATACTAGATGAAGGAGTACCACTTTCAGAAATGCCTAACTAAAAATTTGTGGATCTGTTCTAAGAATTATTTATTTTACACTATCATGACATACAGGTATCTCAATGGGTTAGAGCGACTGGATGGAAACCAGGAGATCCATGTTTCAAATCCCAGCCATGGCATTGAATTTTTCATGTTGACTCTATCCGTCAAAAACCTGAGCCTATATACGGCTAGTGTGAAGAAATGATTGATTTCCCTCAATTAACTAAAATAATAAGAGTTACACGATGGAGCCTGGGACTGAAGTAGTTACGATAGTAAGTCGCCACAAACGGTGTATTTCGGATGTGAGAGCCGGGAAAATATACGAGTCCAATGGAGAATTTAATGTCATTATGGCATGTTCACCATGGTAGCTCAATGGATTAGAGCGACTGGATGGAAACCAGGAGATCCGTGGTTCAAATCCCGGCCAAGGCATTGAACTTTTCATGTTAACTCTATCCATCAAAAAACCTTAGCCTATATACGGCTAGTGTTAAGAAATGATTGATTTCCATCAATTAACTAAAATATCTCTTTATCCCTTCCTTAACCAGAAGTTTAGTCCCTCGAATATTAAATTATTAACAGTACACATTTATGAGCACAGGCGCCAGGACAGAAACAAGAAGTACATTTATACAAAATTATACCATGGTAGAAAAGGACCACTCACCACATGCCACCGGAGCCCTCTTACGTCGAACTAACTCCAGAGTACCTAGCTACTCATGAGCAAAGCTCGGCCCAAGCACCTCAGCGCCAGCTAAGTGCCTAAAAAGGGAACACGGCGACTCCCTCCTCGAGAGCCCGGCCGGCAAAGTAGCGAGCGGTTGGCTCAGCTTTCAGGGCAGAAATCAAAACATAGTGTGTTTAGTTGACGCCATGAACCCATTTATAGCATAATTGCGACTGTGGGAAGGACAGAAGGTATTTGCAGATTTATATCATTTCCCTAGCTTACGTTTTGTGTTCACAATAAAGTCATACTTCAGAAAAAGAATGCAGAACTTCTAAAGCAACTAATTGACACATTATCTTCGCAATTTGAAGATATAAAAAATTGGGACAAATGTCTAATTATGTTGCACTCCTTTGAAATTCCCATGTAGTGGGGCCCCACACGAGCTACAAATGCAACTACTTTTACTGCAAACTTCTGCGACAGTAAAATGTTCGGAGAAGGAAGGATGAGAGTTATTTAAATCTTTGCCCTGCAGTGATGATCAGAGATTACGTTTATTTGCATCTAATTTAATGGCATTCTTTGGCTGTATATATATCTGCGAACAAACCTTTTCAAAGATGAACTATATTAAAAGTAAATATCGCAGCAAGATTAGAGACGATCACCTTGCTTATTTTTTGAGACTGTGCACTTCGTCTTTTGCACCACACATTGCGGACCTTGTAAAACATAGCTTGTGCCACAGAAGTCATCTTGAGAATCATTATTTAGTTAATAAGGAATAAACTATGATTGCGAACGCTTATGATTTCCTATACGTCAAAATAATAGCGATGTTCCGTCACTGGAACTTAGTAACCACATATAAACACGCGATTCTATATCAGCAGATGGAAGGAGGTGACTTTAACCTCTCCTTTCCTGCTTTAATTCAGCACCCCAGATTTAAATAGTCTGCTGTGAAGAGTTGTGAAGGTGAATTTTAATATGAAAATAAAGGTTTGATGACCTATGCATTTATAAATGTGACATGCGTGTCCGGAAATATGGCAACTACCTTATTGTTACATTCAATATATCATGTCACCGCTATGAAGCTTAAGCGGTGGCTCTTTGTTTGTGTGAATGGACTCCTATGGCGCATAGAGAGCGAAGAGCGAGTTCTGGCTCTCACATTCATTAAAACTGAGTGTACTTATTCGCCTTTGTCGTGTATAGCCACAACATAACAACAGTGGATAGCGTTTGCCAACGGTCATGCTGCAGATTGCCGCATTGCCAATCGCAGCTCGATTACTACTAAACTAAAAGGGCTGTTCAATAAACAATGATGATAATTTTTTTACCGACTTATCATTCGCACTAAAATTCAGTCTTATTATATTCTGTTAGCTTAATGTGAAACAAACACGCCGTAGTAATTTCATTGTTGGTACTCCTGGTTCCCACTTTTGAGAGCCAGTTAAGTTGATACCGTCCCTGTTAGGCATAACATGGTCATAATAACCGCGAAAATCTTATTAAATGCATAATTAAAGGCGGATCTATAACACAATATGAATTAAACAAAGTTATAGCAAATATAGAGGATAATGTTTAAATATACAAGTGCAGAAACTAAACAGGCAATCCCGATATATATATCAGTATATATCAGTATATATATATCTATATATAGTATATATATCCCGATATATATCAGTATATATATGATATATATATAATTGAAAGCACGAGAACCCAACGTGTTAATAGAGCGAGGAAAATGAACACTTTCCCTCACAGGTATTTTTTTTTTTTTGTGTTTCTAGCCGAAAAAGGTGGCATTGTTCAAGGCTAGACCTTCGTCGCCAGCCCATGCTTTGGTCTGCATATGATACGTGATGAGAGAATAGACATCGGGATTTAAGAAACACATTTTCAAACATGCTTATTCATTAATTAGCTGGACTGTGGGAAGGTGAAAGTTGCGTGGAATATATTCCTCAGACACTAGAAATTGCTATTAAATTTAAGAGTAGGGATGAAACACAACCTATAACGAACAAGTAACAGGTCACATGACCTCTAAAGTGTCCAAAATTCGGCGAAAGGAGGGGGAAATTTATGCCATGGCGACGTTTGATGTTTGCTAGGAGAAACACTCTGTTTCGGCGAGCGAAGGGGGCAATAAGTACTGAAAGTTCATCAAAGTCCGTGTTCGCACATGGACGGAGCAACACACATTAGGTGGTTATCGAACACCCTGTTTTAGCGAGTGAGAGAAACTGCTCACATTACAACATCATTAAGATTACACCAAACTCCGTTGTTGAATAATCCTCCGGAAATACTATGTTGCGCGAAGTAATGCTCTCGACGTCCAGGAACAACGCGTACACAGCTACATACAACACTCGTTGTGCTATGCGCACAGCAACGGGCGAATCTCAAATCTTACGCCTAATGTGCGAATAAAATCAAGACAACGGTGACGAGTGGAGAGGACTACTTGTATCATTAAACTTGACATTCAACGGTCGTGGTGTCTCCTATGGAATAATACCCATACACTGTCAGGACGCACCCACTCCTTGAAACTCAAGAGTATTCATGCAGATATACCCTGAGAAAACCCCGACCTGTTGGAAACCTCCCATCCGTGGACCTCACCCATCACATATCCTATCATATGAGGTGTTGAGTTCTGGGAGGGCGCAACCAGGTACTTAACGGGCAAGGACCGCCTCAAAGTTTAGACATGTTAAGTACCGCCTGCCGCTGCAATGGGGGGTAACATGCAGTTAAAGTTGATTTTAGAGCAAGATCCGGAGTTTCTATCAAACGTAATCACTGATGATGAAACTTGGCTACATCATTTTGATCCTGAGAGCAAACAGCAAAGCTCAATGTGGAAATCTCCTTCATCACCAACGCCCCAAAAAGCAAAAGTGGTTGCATCTGCTGGGAAAGTTATAGTCATCTCATTCTTTGTGTGTGTGTGTGTGTGTGTGTGTGTGTGTGTGTGTGTGTGTGTGTGTGTGTGTGTGTGTGTGTGTGTAGTATTTAACGCCCACTTTTACTACATACGACACCGCAGGCGGTGACGCTGATGGTACATGAGATGAATATGGAGCACCGGTGGAATGAAATGGTGGGGGAAACCGGAGGTCCCGGAGAAAACCCGTCCCGGCGCCGTGTTGTCCACTACAAATCTCACTTTGCGGTCGCCTGGGATCTTGGCGAGAATCTCATTCTTTGATATTCATGGAATGATTTATCGCCACGTTGTACCTGCACACACATCAGTAACTGGACAATACTACAGGGATGTTCTGAAAACATTTCAAGTCGATATCAGGCGCAAAAGACCACATTTCCGTGAAGCAGGCTGGATGCTGCATCACGATAAAGTGCGGCCGCATGTCTTCAATATTATTGCTGAATATCTTGCAAAACCCAACTCAAGGTGCATTCCTCACCCTCCCTATAGTTCGAATTTAGCCCCATTTGACATTTTTCTATTCCTTAACTTGAAGAAACACCTTCGTGGGAGGCATTATCCATCATCAGAAGCAGTGTTGTAGGCTGCAGAGGCGATTTTGAAAGATCTCTCAATAATTGTTTTCCAGCATGTCTTTGAAGACTGGCAGAAACGCTGGGACAAATGTATCGCAGTCAGGGGAGAATATTTTGAGAAGAACCATCAAAATTATGAGGATGGGTAAAGGTATGGTGTCCAAAAATATTGTGATCATTCTTTATTGAACAACCCTCGTAGTAAGCAACGGCCGTGAGTAGTTAAGAAACAAATTAAATACAGAATTTGTTGTAATTTGTGTTATCAGATTTAGGTAAATGTTTTAACTGTGCAATTTGACTTAGGTGATGATGATGATGATGATGATGATGATGATGATGATGATGATGATGATGATGATGATGATGATGATGATGATGATGATGATATATAGGCTCTAAAATACTGTGGTCATCAGCGCCCTTTAAAAAATTAAATCATAGCAAAAAACCAGAGATAAATGTAATTATAAGTTATCAATACTCAAAACAAAATAAACATTAAAATAAACATGCAAAATTAAGATAAAAACCAATGAAAAACTATAAATTACAATAAACAAAAGGCGAAAGGGCACAAAAGCGTTTACCCTATGAAATTCTATACATTGGTTTGGAAAACAATTTTGAAACTTTCTGCACAAATGTGGTTGAATCAATTTGCCCTTTTTTAGGTTTTGGCCTAACACACTTTTCAGTAGGTTTATCCTGCCTTTGTTCACTCAAGTACTTATTACTGCATGTCCTCTATGGAGGAGGACCCCTTTACTACTGCAAATTTTTAGGAAGAGCCTCGAACCGATTTGAAACTATGACCGTCGAAGATGATATTCACAGATCTGAGTCCACTCCAAATGATTCCTAAGAAGATGATCTCGGAGAAGATGGTCGTGGAATTTTACGCTGGCTTATTTTCTTGATAGTAGTCTTGTTAACCTCGCTGAGGAGATCGGTTCTTTCATATGTGGTCTTGAACTTTCTGGAAGATGCAATATTAATTACTGGGACCTTTGTCAGCGGATACGGACACAGTCCTACATGCTAACCAGGGGCTGGGACTTAGGCGTAATCCAGTTACCAACAGTAATAAGCACCAAAGTTGTTTGGGTGTTTCGCCTTAGCCCTCTCAGCACTAAGAGGCACCCAATCGAGAGATACGGCTCGGGACTCCGGGATCGCCAATCTGTACCTACCGCAGTACGCCCCCGGGGGGATTTCACTTAAGGAAAAGATGTGAATGATATTATTTAAAATACTAGACAGAATTAAGAATCAAATCATCAATGTGATATACTTTGTTGACTCCTAACACATTTTAAAGTTCCCTAGTTACTACGCCTCCAAGAACACCGGCACATTTACATGGAACAGACTCATATCAGATCAATAGCATGACTTTTTAGAGAGGCGGAAATACAGTACCCACGTATATTATCACTTATATGACCGTGGCATTTACCAGAGTCAATAATTAAACTTAATAATAATAATAATAATAATAATAATAATAATAATAATAATAATAATAATAATAATAATAATAATAATAATAATAATAATAATAATAATAATAATAATAATAATAATAATAATAATAATAATAATAATAATAATAATAATAATAATAATAATAATAATAATAATAATAATAATAATAATAATAATAATAATAATAATAATAATAATAATAATAATAATAATAATAATAATAATAATAATAATAATAATAATAATAATAATAATAATAATAATAATAATAATAATAATAATAATAATAATAATAATAATAATAATAATAATAATAATAATAATAATAATAATAATAATAATAATAATAATAATAATAATAATAATAATAATAATAATAATAATAGTAGTAGTAGTAGTAGTAGTAGTAGTAGTAGTAGTAGTAGTAGTAGTAGTAGTAGTAGTAGTAGTAGTAGTAGTAGTAGTAGTAGTAGTAGTAGTAGTAGTAGTAGTAGTAGTAGTAGTAGTAGTAGTAGTAGTAATAGTAATAGTAGTAGTAGTAGTAGTAGTAATAGTAATAGTAATAGTAGTAGTAGTAGTAGTAGTAGTAGTAATAGTAATAGTAGTAGTAGTAGTAGTAGTAGTAATAGTAATAGTAATAGTAGTAGTAGTAATAGTAATAGTAATAGTAGTAGTAATAGTAATAGTAGTAGTAATAGTAATAGTAATAGTAGTAGTAGTAGTAATAGTAATAGTAATAGTAATAGTAGTAGTAATAGTAATAGTAATAGTAGTAGTAGTAGTAATAGTAATAGTAATAGTAGTAGTAGTAGTAGTAATAGTAGTAGTAGTAATAGTAATAGTAATAGTAGTAGTAGTAGTAGTAATAGTAGTAGTAGTAATAGTAGTAGTAGTAGTAGTAGTAACAATAGTAGTAGTAATAATAGTAGTAGTAATAATAGTAGTAGTAATAATAGTAATAATAATAATAATAATAATAATAATAATAATAATAATAATAATAATAATAATAATAATAATAATAATAATAATAATAATAATAATAATAATAATAATAATAATAATAATAATAATAATAATAATAATAATAATAATAATAATAATAATAATAATAATAATAATAATAATAATAATAATAATAATAATAATAATAATAATAATAATAATAATAATAATAATAATAATAATAATAATAATAATAATAATAATACACTCCTGGAAATTGAAATAAGAACACCGTGAATTCATTGTCCCAGGAAGGGAAAACTATATTGACACATTCCTGGGGTCAGATATATCACATGATCACACTGACAGAACCATAGGCACATAGACAGAGGCAAGAGAGGATGCACAATGTCGGCACTTGTACCGTGTATTACCACCTTTCGCAACAATGCAGGCTGCTATTCTCCCATGGAGACGATCGTAGAGATGCTGGATGTAGGCCTTTGGAACGGCTTGCCATGCCATTTCCAGCTGGCACCGCAGTTGGACCAGCGTTCGTGCTGGACGTGCATACCGCGTGAGACGACGTTTCATCCAGTCCCAAACATGCTCAATGGGGGACAGATCCGGAGATCTTGCTGGCCAGGGTAGTTGACTTACACCTTCTAGAGCACGTTGGGTGGCACGGGATACATGCGGACGTGCATTGTCCTGTTGGAACAGCAAGTTTCCTTGCCGGTCTAGGAATGGTAGAACGATGGGTTCCATGACGGTTTGGATGTACCGTGTACCATTCGGTGTACGGCCAGTGTAGCAGATCGCTCCCCACACCATGATGCCGGGTGTTGGCCCTGTGTGCCTCGGTCTTACGCAGTCCTGATTGTGGCGCTCACCTGCACGGCGCCAAACACGCATACGGCCATCATTGACACAGAGGCAGAAGCGACTCTCATCATTGAAGACGACACGTCCCCATTTGTCCCTCCATTCACGCCTGTCGCGACATCACTGGAGGCGGGCTGCACGATGTTGGGGCGTGAGCGGAAGACGGCCTAACGGTGCGCGGCACCGTAGCCCAGCTTCATGGAGACGGCTGGGAATGGTCCTAGCCGATACCCCAGGAGCAACAGTGTCCCTAATTTGCTGGGAAGTGGTGGTGCGTTCCCCTACGGCACTGCGTAGAATCCGACGGTCTTGGCATGCATCCGTGCGTCGCTGCGGTCCGGTCCCAGGTCGACGGGCACGTGCACCTTCCCCCGACCACTGGCAACAACATCGATGTACTGTGAAGACCTCACGCCCCACGTGTTGAGCAATTCGGTGGTTCGTCCACCTGGCCTTCCTCATGCGCACTATATGCCCTCGCTCAAAGTCTGTCATCTGCACATACGGTTCACGTCCACGCTGTCGTGGCATGCTACCAGTGTTAAAGACTGCGATGGAGCTCCGTATGCCACGGCAAACTGGCTGACACTGACGTCGGCTGTGCCCAAAAGCTGCGCAGCTAGCGCCATTCGACGGCCAACACCGCCGTTCCTGGTGTGTACGCTGTGCCGTGCGTGTGATAATTGCTTGTACAGCCCTCCCGCAGTGTCCGGGGCAAATATGGTGGGTCTGACACACCGGCGTCAATGTGTTCTTATTTCCATTTCCAGGAGTGTAATAATAATAATAATAATAATAATAATAATAATAATAATAATAATAATAATAATAATAATAATAATAATAATAATAATAATAATAATAATAATAATAGTAATAATAATAGTAATAATAATAGTAATAATAATAGTAATAATAATAGTAATAATAATAGTAATAATAATAGTAATAATAATAGTAATAATAATAGTAATAATAATAGTAATAATAATAGTAATAATAATAATAATAATAATAATAATAATAATAATAATAATAATAATAATAATAATAATAATAATAATAATAATAATAATAATAATAATAATAATAATAATAATAATAATAATAATAATAATAATAATAATAATAATAATAATAATAATAATAATAATAATAATAATAATAATAATAATAATAATAATAATAATAATAATAATAATAATAATAATAATAATAATAATAATAATAATAATAATAATAATAATAATAATAATAATAATAATAATAATAATAATAATAATAATAATAATAATAATAATAATAATAATAATAATAATAATAATAATAATAATAATAATAATAATAATAATAATAATAATAATAATAATAATAATAATAATAATAATAATAATAATAATAATAATAATAATAATAATAATAATAGTGATAATAATAATTATCGTCCCCGGGGACGGGGACGATAAAGTAGTTTCAATGCCATATCTGTAGTATGGTTTATTTTCCAAAAAGTTAATAAGACTGAGTTAAACAGTTCTGTATTTATTTTTATTGTACACTAAATGAATATTATCAAAATACTTCACCATTACGAGAGGAACATGATACAAGAGTTATAAGAACGTAACGAGTATACTAAATAATAAACACTAATGAAAATTCCAATACATATAGTAAAAGTATTAATCTTGGAAACTCTAAATACTCGCTTTCTTTAGTTTTATTACCTTATGGGGCTTTCCACCCTTCAAATAAAACTTGCTTGAGTTAAATCTCAAGAAATATATTAACTGAGTTAAATCGGTGATTTTAAAAACAAAGAATGTTTTATATGCTTAGAAAGAATAACAAATCACAACACCTGCGGTGTGTATCTTAAACTTAATTGGAGCTGTCCTCAAAGAGTTGTAGTGAAACACAAATGTCTGTCTAGAAAAGTCCTAAGTTTCAAACTCATCAAGATGGCTCCATGGTGATATGTGAGGCACGCAGTCAGAAGGCCCTGGGTTCAATTCCCTGCGGCTGCCCATTCTGATTATGTTTTTTTTTCGTGGTTTACCCGGCAAAGCTGGCGAATGTTGGAGTGGTTGCCTTCTACCACGATTTTCATTCCCTGTACCTTGGTTATTTATTTCATGGTTGAAGGATGGGTGACGGTATTCAGCTTGTTGTGGCTGCGTGGTTGTAGTGCTCTTTTTGAAAGTTTCTCTCTGGCAGATAGGCCACCATCTGTAAGTTGATTTCTTTGAGAGTTTGTGAGCAGACTTCCATCACGTCGGAATCATGCAATATAGCTTTGTTAGGGAACGCGTCCTTCAGGCTTCTCCATCATCTGTTCTTCCCAGGACTCTCGTTCGAAGCACAAAAATCCACGATGGATTACGTTCCGTGCTGTATCCAGCTTTCGTGGGCTTCTCCGTGATATGTACTTTTATCTCTGTTTCAAACGTAGGGGCATCCAATAGCAGTTAACTCAATCCCCTTACAAGAATCTCTCCATTCATTCGAAGCGAAGCATTTGCACAGTTTGGGTTTCTAGAGGAACTGCTGTCCTAATCAGATGTTCAAACCCTTTGCTAAATAATTTCAATATTAAATGTTGCCATAAATTCAATAGTTATCAACATTTTAATTTTTAATTTTGATCCTTAGCGTCACAAAATAACATCAAAATTATACTTTTAGTTTTCGGTAATGGTCCGGCTTAAAAGTTATAACCCAGATTCCACTTGGCCTTAAAAGGCTTACTAAAAGCATATTTTAGGTACAGATTCCTTAAAATATATATCAGTTCTCTCTACTACGTGAGGGAACATAATGTTACCCGGAAAATTATTCGTCAAAAGAGCATTGAAATCCTTCCTTTATATAAATCCTGGAAATATTGTTTGCTCTCAAAGAGCCAGTATATGTCGTATACGTCTTGCTGTATTATATAGTCCATACTCTTCTGAGAATTGTTCAATACACGTTACCGATGTTATCTTTTAATACGCCCTCGTACTTTACTTGTTACTGATCAAAAGGGACAGAGTAGCACAAGGTGATGTTAAAGGCTTCAGCGTAGGTGTTGTAGCATTGATCAAAAGAGGGTCGTGTTTACGAGAACTGGTGTGTGGGCCGTGTCTTGTTAACTTGCAGCTTGCGACTATCTATTGTGCTTCTACTTGTACTTTGTTTCCACTTGCTTTAGTTGCTCGCTGTTTTCAACAGTTCTTGGGGAGTGTTTATTAAGTTGTTAAGCTTTTGTGCTAACAGTGCACAGTGTCAACGTTTCGTAAGGTAAACACAATTAAAATCTAGTTTCCGTGTCGCGTGTTCTTCAGGCTACGGAGTTACATTGTGGATCCAGAGATTGTTTAATATAACTCAGGGTGGCCCTACCGTATGAGATACGAGATAAGACAAGGTTTGGCGGGGGAAACGGCACCTCCACCTATGGAGGAACTTTTGTGCTATGCTCTTCAGGAGGGAGGGTGAGATGAGAGGACACTATGGATGTTCAGACCTAGGAGACAACACAATATGGTCCCTTACAGTTTCAGATTAAATTCCCTGTTGGTATTTACACAATCGGCTGCTGTAACCCCTTAGGGTTTACATATCGCCACGATTCGAAGAACAACCCCAATACGGATGACGAAGGTGTGCAGATAACACACTTCTTGCCATGCAACACCGACATTTTCGCTGACACTTACAATCCTGAGACAGACAACCAGGATAATTTTTTTCAGTGAGTCCTACATTCAGTAGTTTGGCTTACAAACGGCTAGTGTTAAAGAACTCTTAATTTCCATTAATTGAATTAATAGTGGTCCGAACTGTAAAGTCCAGGCCTTAAAGTACTTACAGCACAGTAAGTGACCATTATGTTTCTTATGTGTTTATGAGAACTCCTAGTGATTTGCCAGGAAAAACACGAGTGAGTTGGAGAATTTAGGGTAATGCTAGCACGATGGTCATGGTAGCGCAATGGCTAAGAGCAGCTGGATGGGGAACGCAAGATCCATGTTTAATATCCCGTCTATGGCATTGAAGTTTTCAGTCTGTTATATATATATATAACTTGAGATAATATAGTAATATAGTAATTATAATTTATCAATTGACACAATTAAGTAATAGTATATCAATAATTAAATTAATTCAATATTAGTAATTCATGAAGCTATATATTTTTTAAAGAATTGAAGAATGGTAGAAAAGTATATTTGAATTTTAAAATTAATATCATAAAACTGTTAATTATATCAATAGATATGTAAAAGAACAACTAATTTCCATTAACTGTACCTAATAGTGGTCCGAGCTATAAAGCCCGGGTCTTAAAGTACTTACAGCATTGTAAGTCGCCATTAAGGTAGTTGTCTTATGTGTTTATGATTTACCGGGAAAAACATGAGTCAGTTGGAGAATTTGATGTCATGTTGGCACGCTGGCCATAGTAGCTCAGTGGTTTAGAGCGGCTGGACGGAGACCAGAAGATCCGTGGTCCAAATCCCGGCTATGGCATTGAATTTTTCAGTCTGGCTCTACCGTTTCATAGTGCGTCCTACACACGGCTGGTGTGAAAGAACAATTAATTTCCATTAATTGTACCTAATAGTGGTCCGAACTATAAAGTCCAGGCCTTGAAGTACTTACAGCATAGTAAGTCGCCATTAAGGTAGTTGTCTCATGTATTTATGAGAACTTCTAGTGGTTTACCGGGAAAAATACGAGTCAGTTGGAGAATTTAATGTCATGTCGGCACGTTGGCCATAGTAGCTA
>CM060948.1:69116691-69149191 GCA_030765055.1 Mantis religiosa
TCATTTCATTTCACCTGGCGATTCGGGAAATCCTCCGATAAAACCCAGGGGTCAGGTAGGTCGGCCATGGGAATCGAAGCCGGCCCTCCCGAATGAGGGCCACAGGCGAAATCGACTGAGCCATCTCATTCGGTAGTGGGTGGTAGCGTGCCTGGCTCACATTCAAGAGGTTCCGAGTTCGTATCTCAGGCAGAGTTTGATATCTGGATAAGGATTTTCATGAGATTTCCGTGATCGTAAAAGATGAACGTCTTACGTACGAGGCCTTGAATTCAAAAAACATTTCCTGGCTATTTATTTCACAAATAATGTGAAGTGTAACATTTGTATCTTTAAAAGAGTAACCATGTAAAATACATTGTTTGTTCAAAAATGTCCAGTTGCAATCTCAGTTAAGTATCAAACATATGAAAAGGTAAAATCATTTTAACTTTTAACATTACCTTCTTTCTTATATATAATTTAACGGTATTTAAATAGTATTTGAAAATATGCGTAATTGGAGGAATTTAGTAACTTACGTCAAAATTAATTGAAAAAATAATTTGTACTCGGTTTTTAATAATTCGTCACTTATATTTTTATAGTATTGAGGGGAATATTTTCGGAAGCCATTGCATCTATTATTAACCTCGTTCCAACTAGCGAGGTTGATAATGGATGGAACAGCTTCCGAAACTAGTCCCTCAATAATATGCACATATAAGCTAGAAATGACAACCAAGTGGTTAGAAAGAATGTATGAAGCACTAGTGGAATCTAAAATGCTGTATGCAGTGGAGATCTAGAGGCGCAGAGGTAAACAAAACGGTGGACTGAAACAATAGAAGGTTTTGTAAAGAGCTACTAGGCTTACCAAGAACAACACCTAGGGAAGTTGCTTTAGTAGAATTAGGAAATACAAGAAGAAATGGAATAATAATGGAAAGAATAATAAAACTTTGCTATAGATATTTGGCCAAAGAAGAAGGGGAAATTATGAAATTATGCATGAGACAACAAAAAAGATTAGAGAACTCAAATAGTTGGTGGGCAGAGATAAGAGGAATTATGGAAAAAATAGGAATGGGAGATATATGGGGATTAGAGGAAAGGAATACAAGGGATGTGAGTAAATTGGTAAAATGCAGAATAGAAGATATATAAAGGCAGGAAATATGGGGAAGTCTTGAAAATATGTAATCATTACAATTTTACAAACAAATAAAAGGAAATTTGGAACGAGGGCGTATGTAGATTACTGCAAGAGTCAAGAGAGAGAAGGGCTAGCTTGGATGAGAACAGGGACAGTATTTCTAAGAGAGACAAGAGGCAGGGAAAAGGGAATTTATGAATTGTGTGGGGGAAAAGAAAGCGTAGAATACTATGTAACGGAATGCGAGGAGGTTGCTATGTGGAGAATAAAGGATTGGGAGGAAAAATGGGAGAAAGTAGAGAAGAGGATAGTAGCTGGAAAAGAAAGTAAGAAGTGTTGGTGAGTTCTTACAGAAGGTAAAAGAAAAATGGGCCAGAAATGTAAAGAAATAAGAAAGGAAGATGAGGGGGAGGAACGGGACTAATTATGTAACAAGGAGGCATGGAGGATAAGAGCAAGCTGGCAGAGCAGAAGACCAGGGTGTCATGTAAGCCAAGATAGCAACAAGGTAAATACAAATAAATGTAGCCTAAGGTTATAAATTGTAAAATTTTGGAATATGCACAGTAAATAAGTCATTCATTTATGATAAAAATAAAAGAAATAAAAATGTAAAAAACCCGGAATAGTTTTTTCAAGCATTTGAAATATTTATTTTACTGCATTCGTATATTTCTCTATTTTTTATTTGTGGGCCAAACTGGATTTAATGAATTAAAGAGTGGCCAAGTTCCGAACACGGAATATCAAAGGACTTCATATTAAATTAAGGAAAAACTAGGATGGAGATGAAACTGTTGATGAAGGGTAGTTCATATGAAAATGTGTGATTTCGGCAGTAGAAAGAATTTGCTTTAATTACATAATTATTTTTCGGTCGTTAATCCTTTCTGGAAATACTGATATAAGTAGGATCGAGCAACTGCAAAACAGGAACTATTGTTTGTGATTATCATGAACATTACCGATAGATGTAATGAAGCTGACCTGTGTATACTTTTGTGAGGGAATGAACTGCTTTTGAAGAACAATTAGAAGTTAAAATATGCGTGATATTCGCTGATATAGATAATGTTGTGTGCAAATATGAATTTCTCTGAACTGAAGTGTCGGTGCCGTAACCGATGGAACGCCATCCATGGAAGGGTAAGCAGATGGCTTTATTGGTTAACAAAGTTATGCCCATTGTAGTGAAGTGTGTGAATTTAATTAACTATGGCCCTTTCTACTGTGTATTGTTCAAATAATTATTAGAACTACTGGGATGTGAATATTCATAGGCACCTGTTATGCTATTATCACATAAAATGGCTAAGTATAGGTGCTATGCGGACTTCCTTTTTCAATTACGTAGCAGGATGGGTTAAATTCATGAAGGAATAGTCAAACATTCATCCAGAATATTGCAGAAAATCGTTTATAGATATATTTCTATTTAGTATATTAGTATGCAAGGATCTTAAGTATGCAAGAATCTTAAATGAAATGTTACAAACCATTACAGATGTTCTACTTTTAGAAAAAGAAAATGGTTTTAGAAAAGGACGATCCTGTACAGATACCATTTAGGGCCATTGCTATTTATTTTGTATATTAATGATTTGGCACTTTATTCACAAAATTCTTTAAAATGCTCCTTATTCGCAGATGATACGAGCCTCTTGATATCAGGTCAAAATGATGACGAACTCAAAGAAAACGTAATAAATAATTTGAAAGAAGTATCAATTTGGTTTCAAAATAACAAATTAGTTATAAATAAGGATAAGAGTCAGGCATTGGGTTTTCATAATAAAATCAATAAGGCAGTTAATTTACCTGAAATTATAATGGATGAAAATGAAATTAAATATATAGGAAAGACAAAATTTTTAGGAGTTTGGATGTTAATTATGATGAATTTAAAGAGAACAGATAGTTGTAAGCAGTGGTTCAAAAAATTAGGCATATTGTCATTACCAAGCATTTACCTTTTAGAAATAATAGGACAGGTTAAAATGAACTTAGATAAATTTCAAAAAATCAATGATATTCATGACCATAACACGAGAAATAGTTCAAACTTACATGTCACCTATCATAAAAAGAAAATGTATGAGCACAGTTTTAAATTCAACGGAATTCATATCTACAATAAACTGCCAACTGAAATAAAAAAACATTGAGTCCTTCACAAAGTTTAAAACCACATCAAAGAAGTATTTGTTACAAAAGTGTTACTACTCAGTAGAAGAGTATTTAAATGAAAAAAGGTAGGAATAAAAGGAATGTAAATTTCAATTATTAATTTAATTACTATGCTTAACAACTTATTGTAATTCTTGTTTCTTGTTACTATTTTTTGTGTAGTTAGTAATTTGACAATTCCACATCATGAATGTATGATTTACGGAGCAATAAATGAATACTGAATACTGCTACCTTTACAGTTAAGCAGATAATAGAAAAAGAAGAGAATTTCATCTGGAAACACATATAGCTTTTATTGATTATGAAAAAGTGTCTGATCGTGTAAATAGGAAAAACTTGTGAGAAATCATGACTCAAAGAGGCTACCCAAATCATCTCATTAAAGTTCTAAAATCTATATATAAGGATACAACAATCAGCATACATATTGGAAATGGAATGTATAGTAAATGGATACATACAAATCAAGGTGTAAGACAGGGTTGAAGTTTGTCTCCTATTTTATTCATAATTTATATAGATGATCTAATTAGAGAGTGGATGTTTAAGATTAACGCAGGCATTCGTCTTGCACCAAATTTGATTCTTAAGACGATGCTATTTGCGGATGACCAAATAATTATATAAGTAAAACTGAAGATGAGCTGCATAGAGCAGTATATATTTTACAGAAGTTATGTAAGAATTATAATTTCAAAATTTCCACAAATAAAACAAAAACAATGGCGTTTCGAGGTAAATACACTGTTAGAACCAAAATAGTATTTGATGATATTGTGAATTTTTGGGTTCATGAAATTAAAAGTCCAATTGCACAAACTCAAAATGTTCTTTATTTCCACCGAATTACAGTTGGAACACTTGCCAATTACATAGAATTACGTAGCGCACACAATTACAATCCACCAGTTCGTCTGTCACAGGTCCACTCCACACTCACAATTACGTACAACTCCTCTGATACACGTACACAGTCTTCCGGTCCGTTCGCCAGCACGGCGCTCCTCACGGCTGCTCGCCAAGAACTGAACTCTCGTCCAGCCCGGCGCGTCGCTTATAAGACCAACTGACCTATCTAGAAGGTTCCGGGTTAGATGAAATATCCCGACTGTTCCAGATGTCAGGGGGAGGGGAAAGAGGCGGCACGGTGGCTTTCTAACCGTCCCCTCAGTCAGTGCCACAGAGATAAATGGGTAGGCGTAACCTAAACGGTTCCTGTCCGCTACCCAGCTGCCAGTCTGTCCTGCCTTCCGATAATTGGATGACAATATTATCTTAGAGCAAGTTACGGGTTTTAAATATTTGGGAACATATGTCAGTTATAAATATGAAAATGATATTAAAAATAAATTACCAATGTTTCAACAAATATGCGGCATAATAAATAGAAGCCTAAAAACTAAAACCAGAAAAGAAACACGTATGAAGTTTTATAAAGTAATGGCTGTGCCTGCTTTTCTTTTTGGTTCGGAAACATGGACATTAACAAAAGCAGACGAAAACAAGATACAGGCTGCCGAAATAAGATTTTTAAGAGCATTAAAGGGATGTACTCTTTTAGATAAAATTCCAAATGAAAAAATAAGAGAAGATTTAGAAATAAGTTCTTTAGAAGAAAAAATAATAAATCGTGGAAATGAATGGGGAGAGCATATTGAGAGTAAGCCGAGAGATAGGATCCCAAGAAGAGTTATAAACTATAAACCTAGAGGAAAGAGATATCCGGGAAGACCACGAAAACGATGGTCAGACATGTTTTAAGCCGGAACAGGCAGCATTTCCTAGCGCTTGGAGTAAAGAAGTATATTAATAAAGACAGTTTTGTTTTCTTTCAAGTAATAGATATGTCTTTCCGTTTCTAACATATTTATTTCAACATCTGTATTTTTCTAGTAAAAGCTTAAAGTAAATACAAATAGTGGAATTATTTCACGCATGTAACACATTCATAATGAAACAATTCCTTTAATGGGATCCGTATCATTTTCCTTGCCTGGATTAGGTCTACACTGTAGAAGCTATCCTTGTAAATAAATGTAATAATATTGTAAAGCATTTATATACCAATTTTGAATACAATTTGCCGGAATAAATCGATTAATTGGAAAATTAGTCCCTTGTAGTGAGGCTCTATATAATCTCCTAAAATAAGTATTTTAATTGCTCATTTTACTACAAATAAGATACAGGTAGGAACTATTTAAATGACTGTCTTTTGGAAATTTTCCAAGTTTGGGTGTGTGTACAACAAGTTTGACTTACTTCGGATGCACATACGTTTACGTGGAAATGGTTTTCAAATTACATTTGCAGCCTTGCCGAAATAGGATAACCAAATATCGATAACCTTGTTACAAATAACATGTGCCAGAAAAGCCAATAAAGGAAATGCGACGTAAAAACAGCACGGCATCCAGGGAGTTTAGTGTTCCTGGAGATGTAGCGCTTGAAATTGATTTAAGGAACATCACAGTGGACTGAAAGAACCACTGAAGCTCGACAAATATAGTCCATCGTTTTCATCGTAGACCAGATTTACATCATTAGAACAAATGTTGAAGCGAGTGGACAGAGGTTCACGCACCCTCCACTCTCAGAGTGAAGCTGGGTTTGCCTTTAGTGATGGGAATAAAACAGTCACGATCCTGAAGGAAAACAAGCCAGCACAGTGTGGAAATTGCCAGGTTCTCCAGCACCAAAAGAGGCAAAAGTTGTTCCAACTGTAGGGAAAGTGATGGTGATCGCATTTTTTGACTGTAATGGAATGGTTTATCAGCATGCAGTTCCTCCTCACACTACTGTTACAGCAGCATACTACACGTCAGTATTGGCTACACTGAGGAAGCACATTGCAAAGAAACGACCAGAGCTTTCTCGGACTGGGTATCGACTACATCATGATAATGCACAACCTCACGTCGCATGCACTTCCCACTCACACTACTGTTACAGCAGCATACTACACGTCAGTATTGCCTACACTGAGGAAGCACATTGCAAAGAAACGACCAGAGCTTTCTCGGACTGGGTGGCGACTTCATCATGACAATGCACAACCTCACCTCGCATGCAGTTCCCCCTCACACTACTGTTACAGCAGCATTCTGCACGTCAGTATTGCCTACACTGAGGAGGCATATTGCAAGGAAACGACCAAAGCTTTCTCGGACTGGGTGTCGACTACATCATGATAATGCACAACCTCACGTCGCATGCAGTTCCCACTCACACTACTGTTACAGCAGCATACTACACGTCAGTATTGCCTACACTGAGGAGGCTTATTGCAAGGAAACGACCAAAGCTTTCTCGGACTGGGTGGCGACTTCATCATGACAATGCACAACCTCACCTCGCATGCAGTTCCCCCTCACACTACTGTTACAGCAGCATTCTACACGTCAGTATTGGCTACACTGAGGAAGCATATTGCAAGGAAACGACCAAAGCTTTCTTGGACTGGGTGGCGACTTCATCATAGCAATGCACGGCCTCGCGTCGCAAATCAAGTCACGTAGTTTCTGGCTCGATTCAACTCTACATGTGTACCACATCCACCTTATAGCCCCGATCTTGCACCCTGTGAATTATTTTTATTCCCATCAGTAAAGGCAAAGCATAGGGGTATTCAATTTGAGAACTCTGAAGCAGTGCTCAAGAAAAGTGAGGCGATTCTCATGGACCTGACAAAGAATGGTCTGCAGCACGTGTTCAAGGACTGGAATAGACGCTATAAAAGTGCATTGAAGTAGGAGGTGACTACTTTGGAAAAGATCATGTAAACATCGAATTTCAGTAATAAACATCTGTGGGGAAACATCAGTCTGTCTTTGTTGATCAGCCCTGGTACAATTGAAAAAGGTGGATTTTTTTGTTGTAATTTACGTCCTCCAACGTTAAGTCATATTGGACGATGAATGGAATGGGTGAAATGATGCGCAAATCAATCCGGGGTCCATAGAACTTAGAATTGCCCGAATATTCGTTTTTCAGGATAAGGGAAAACCCCGGAAGAAACCTTATCCAGGTAGCCCCACCCTGACCGAGATTTGAACTCGGGACCTCTTGAACGTTAGGGAGACATGCTACCACCACGCTACCGAGGAGGGCGAAAAAGGTGGATGTGATATAGCAGATATGCATGTCATGAATATAAGCCTTCTATTGCTTTATTTGTTCGAAAATTTGATAGAACGGTATGGGGTGTTGTTCCTTTCAATATAATATGGATAGTTCACACACTATGTGCACATTGACAAATAAGAAATAGACTTAACGACAATGTGTGTATCCAATGTGCTTCCCAAGTGCCAAATTCTGTAGTAACGCAACTTCAAACGTTAAAAGAGCGTTTAATAAGAAATAATAAACCAGTGGCGTATATTTTATCATTTTAAAGCAAACAGCGTTATCATACCCTAAAAGTTGAAGAGAAATATACATTCCTGCAACTCTTAGCAATTAGCAGATTTCCCGCCCATGTTTCTTACCTTAGCCAACCCTAAATTTATCTTCATCGAAACAGTATTGTCGAGTATGTATTGCTGTGACTGTGAGACCTCGTAATATTTTGTAAACTGGTATAGAAATAGTAAATGTCAGTTCTAGCTGGGAGGGTTATATTTTTGCGGTGTAGAATCATAGCTGTCCGAAGCTAATGACGATGGAGCATCTATGTTACAAAATATAGCAGAAAACCTCGATACAGAGGAGGTCGTATTACACATGACAGGAGACCCGCAGGGTGCGAATGCGCAACAGAATATTACGTAGCTGTAGATACTGACGTCACCGAGGCAGTGCAATATGCAATGGAAGGCTAAGAGCACAGATTAATGCTAAGAGTGAATTCCGGCAGAATGCATAGCCAATTTCCGTGAAATGTCACGTCTAACCCGTCGGTCACTGCTGCACTGGATAACGACAAACGGAGTTCCCCCAACGGCTTTAGCGCCTGGGGATCAAATTGGGTTGCTGTACATGACAGCAAAAGCTTTATGTGCTGACCTTAGCAAGAAATCTTCATTTCGAGGAACGACCCCATGAGGCTTCTAGTCTACCTGATTCGAAACAGAAATGTCACTACCATGAATCTGGCGTTGATATGTTGACAGTCCCAACAAACAATTAACTATTTTGTGGTTGTATTGTTTTGTAAATTTTTCTCTTGGCTTTCGCCACAACGGCTTCACCCTTAACATTTTAATATACAATGAAGATAAATATATGTAATATTTGTTCAAATTCCCAGAGCGATGATTATTGAAAGTCAGTTTTCGACATATACAGAGGCCTACAGAATTATTCGAATAATATGACATGTAATATTGCACGTACTATAAATACTGTAATATTTATTTTCCAGCGTTGAATTGTTAAACATGTAAACATTAACCTTTTGTGTTTCGGAAATAATATTTGAAATATCGCTTTGTATATATTTATTACATAATCTGTACTGTATTTATTGTATTGTCTCTCTTATTGGAGGACATAAGTATTCGAACGTACCCAATCGAACAGAGAGAAAGGTGGTTGGACGTACCCTACACGCCCCTACCACATAGCAGTTGTGTTTATGCTGTGCCTCGAGAAAGTGTGCTAAACGTTATTCAGCCAATTGTGAACTCACTGGTAATATGGGACGTAAAGGTAAGGAGACAACGGTGGCAGAGAGAAATATCGTGATAAATATGTACAAACAAAACAAATCTCTCTCTGAAATTGTCAAAACCATTAACAGAAGCAAAACTACAGTGTTATGCATAATTCAACGCTTCAAACAGACAAATATTGTTGTAAATAAGCCTAGAAATGGCGCTTCTTCTAAACTCACCACCAGAGACAGGAGGAAAATAATAAATATTGTGAAGCAGAATCCGAGAGTCATTGCATCTGAGATTAGAGGATGCCTTGAGCAATATTCTGGCACTGTGGTTCATACCAGAACAGTCGAACGAGTTTTAAATAGTACTGGGTACAATGCCCGCGTTCCAAGGAAGAAACCATATGTTAATAAGATGAATAAGAAAAAGCTTATGGAATTTGCTAAACAGTATGTGGTGAAACCACCACAATTCTGGGATAAGGTTCTCTGGTCGGACGAGAGCAAATTCTGATTATACAAGACTGACGGTCGTCTTAAAGTGTGGAGACTGCCAAATTCAGAATGGGAACCTAAGAACATGGTAGCTACAGTGAAACATGGTGGCAGTAGGGTAATGGTATGGGGCTGTATAGATTCATCTGGCTTTGGGGAACTGGTGTTCATAGATGGGATCATGGACAAATTTGAATACAAGAAGATTCTTGAAAACAATCTTAAAAAGTGTGCAGAGAAGCTGGATTTAGGGCATGATTATTACTTCCAGCAGGACAACGATCCGAAGCATACTGCTAAAATTGTAAGGCTTTGGATCGTGTACAACACTCCTCACACTTTGAAGACACCGCCGCAATCTCCAGATTTAAATCCTATAGATAACATCTGGAAGGAACTCGAGGAGCGTGTAAGGAAGCATCACAGTAGAAGCAAGCACCATCTGAAAGAACTTCTTCTAACTGAGTGGAGAAATATGGACTCTGCAGTCACTAAACAACACATACAGACATTGCCCCAATGATTATCAGCAGTAATTCAAAGAAAGGGGGTGATAACTAAATACTAGCTATTCTCTGTTCGGATACTTATGTCCAGATGTAAAGTAACCTCTTTATTTCTCCTTGTAGTGCAACTTAGTTTCAGTTGCTATTTATGAGTTTATATGTTTAATGGGAGACTCAAGTTTATTTCGTACCAGTTGTGTTTACGTATGCTTAATATGAGTAGCTTTAAAATAATATGGGTAATAAATATGTTTACGTTAGAATACTTATGTCGGCCACTGTACGTCATATATATATGACACTTTACATATCTGGCTACAACATAATAATTTTGAGTACCGATTATGGGACCCGTGGTACCACAGTTTTGATTATCACATAGCATGTGGCGAGACATCAAGTATGGTGGATTATAGTGGTATAAGCGTTATGCTGTAAATGTTTATAATCATTGTGTTTATGTTATCTTTGTTCTACCTATACCTCTCTGGGGGAAATTTTAGCTCCATGCTGTCTCCCAGATGTCATACTCGGGTTCCTAATTGCTAGTTCTCATTTGCTCATTTGGACGACTGCCTACGGAACTGATACTTTTTGACACTGATGAAAGGGAATAAACTCTATCCGGTACACATAGGCAACAGATATCTGTATATAAAGTGAACCAAATTAAGTCATGTCATAATATCGTCATATAGGTATCTGTTCTGCAGAACTCTCCAATATAATAGTGGATATTTATACTTTATTTTCCAGCGGAAGAGCAGAGGAATTTTACAAAAATTAAATAGAATCCATTAAACCAATCCAGAAAAGAAATCTCTGTTCCTACGTAGGTGGGAACTGTGACGAAAACGACACACGATTACGTCGAACACTTAATGGGGTACACTGAATGAATGAATTCCTGTATTTCCTTAAGTGGAACATAGGGCCTTCTGAAACACGGAACCTCGAGGTCCGCAAACAAAGGGTTGAGTATCAGAGGTTTCCTGATTAGAGAGATTCGGGATGAGTGATCAGCCCAACGCCGGAAGTGAAAGTACTCGTACGAGAGATTTTTTGTTTGTAATTTTTCGTCCTCCAACGTTAAGTCATATCTGACCGTGAATGAAATAGGCGAAATGATGCTCAAATATGTCCAGGGTACATGAAGCTTAGAGCTACCCGACATTCGTCTTTTACGATAAGGGGAAAACCCGGAAAAACCCTCATCCAGGTAACTCACCCTGACCGAGATTCGAACTCGCGACCTCTTGAACGTGAGGCAGACACGATACCATCTACGCTACCGAGGCGGGCAAAGTACGAGAGAGATGAGGTGATGGGAAGATGATGGAGCAATCGGTGGAATGCTAGCGGGGAAAACCGGAGGACCCGGAGAAAACCCCACCCTAGAGCCAGGTTGTCCACTTTGCGATCGCCTGGGATGGAATCCGGGCTGCCTGGGTGATTGCCAAGCGGTCTAACCTCTCAGCTATAGCGTGGCAGTGGGGTGCACCAAATTATTAAATTGTATATTCATTCTTAGGTGTTTACCAGAAATATTATCGTACTGCAAAAGATAACCTAGAAATTCAAGCTGCTGAAAATGCGGCTAGATGTTACGTAGGCCTAAATAGTTGAAGCATAATTTTCCATTATTGAAGAGTAACACGATTCGAAGTTTCACTATTAGGGAGCAACCGTAAGTATATCAGTACCCTTAAAGATACAAGAGCTAGAAACGTTTCAGGTTCGAAGATCATCATACCATATTTATTTTTCTGAGCTATATAACGTTTCAACTGCTACATTAATTAAAAAGAGGCAGGAGATAGATATTTTCTCGTTAAGTGTTACCTTGGATCTTACTCGCGCATCGACTATGATAGAACTTACTGCTGCATTAGGATTGTAAGGCCCCCAGAGTAGAATCAGCCACAGAAGATGGGATTGGGATTTCATTACGGAAGGGATTCGGTACGTAGGCCACCGTGCTGGGCCCATTGTTCCTATGCCCCCAAGTGGAGGCACCCCCAGGAGGAAGGATGAGGCGAAAGAGACAGAGGTCGGCCTACCCAAGGAGCCACGACAGTACAGAGGGGAGGGTCCCTACAGTTTACTTGGATAGAGACCTCCTCCGACAGGCCAGGACAACGAACTCGCTCCCCTTCAGCGGGACGGCAACAAGCCCAGCAGCCGAGCCCTAATGGTACCAAGGCAGGCGATCCGAGCCCAAAAGGTCCCTGACTGGCGATCCCGAAATGGTCCCAGCAGAGGAGTGGAGACCGACAACCGAGCTACCGGAGGAGGAAGTAGTTTTCCTCAGAGCATATCATCCTGCCATGCAACGCCGAGACACCCACTCACACTTCTAATCAGAAACAGACCACTAGATGAGAGATGACATGAAATGAAAATGGAGATGAAATGTAGTGACAGGAAATTCTGGGGATGTAATTAACCTATCTAGCATTCGCCTAGCGATCCAGGAAAATCCCCGAAAAAACCGTGGGTCAGGTAGATCGGCCACGGGAATCGAACCCGAGCTTCCCGGACGAAACCACCTGAGCCATCCCGCTTGGTGCCACTGAAGATGGCTTTGATCTTAAATGTTATGCAGGGACCTTTTAAGTGACTTTCTAAATTTATTAATCGAATACTGTACCAAAAGGAAAAACAAATTCCTACCTAGATGGCGCTATTGTATGAATCCCAAACGTCTCAAAGCCAGTATAGAGTAATCATTACCGCATTATTCTACTTTTAAAAGTTGATTATAATATTTCCATGCATTTCATAAAGCGACGCTTCAATCCACCGGCAGCCTAGATTATACGTCCAATCTAGCAATGTACCAGAACTAACTAAAATATGTTGAATGCTTCCACTAAAATTCGAGTTAGTTTAAGCTTCTTATTTCGCTGAATATCATACTTCTGCCTGAAATTTTTACCAGATCCTGCTTACTATTATGAAGCAGATAGGTTTGGACACCAAAGTCATTCAACTCTTATGGACAAGTTAGTTCTGCCAGAACTAGAAGTGTTATCAATAGTGGTTTAACTGATGCTAGTTGCATTTATGAAGTATGTTCAACAATGCTGCTCACTGCCAAAGTATTTGCATATTGGACGCTCTAGAACCCCTGTTTCCTAAAATGAATGTTTTACCAGATAAGTCCCACAGATGCTAGTAACAACTTTTCCGACTATACCTCCTTCGTGTTAACTCTTGGGGTTTACCTGTGTGGTAGTCATCAGTGCGTCACCCAATGTTGTCGATTATGCATTGTAGGTTGAATGAGGCTATTACTCTATTGTGGCTGGAAGTTACACGACTTCAACTGGAGTCATAGGACAGTAAAGTCTTAGGCGAATATATCAAGACCATTACTTACAATTGACACATTTGTAGTCATATCAAAAGAAATCTTCAACGAGAGTAAAGTTTGGAACTTTATAGGGTGAAATTGGTCAAAAACTTTGTACTCACTAAAGCCTGCTATGTAACATCTAACTCCTCTGTATTATCATTACTAAATTACTTTATTCAGGACTGAGTGGTATATTGGGCAAGAACATACACAGCGGGTTGATCATGAGAGTAGGTAAGTTTTCCTTAAAAAGGCAGAAAAAACTCAGCGCTATAAAGCTACAGTAAAACTAGACAGTTTGTTCGTGAAATATTACCTGAATCACTTGGTCTACATTGGACGTTTTTTTACAGCCAGCAATGTCTTGCAGTTTGAATTCCAGAAACCAGATTGGCAAATACTCGTGATCTGCCATAACAGCCTCAAGACATATTTTACCTGCGCTTTTATTCAACAACTGAATTATTAGTGAAATGATGCTCAAATAATCTCAGGGTGGTCCATACAGCCTAGAGTTACAAGATATTCGTTTTTCATAATAAGTCAGAACTAGGAAAAACTTCATCCTGTTAACTCGCCCTGACCGAGATTCGAACTCGGGACCTCTTGAACGTGAAGCAGACACGCTACCACCTATATTACAGAGGCGGGCTGGCTGCCAGTGATATCTATGGCTCAAAAGTCAACATTTCCGATACTGAACCAATATTAATATACAGTCTGAATGGTATTTTCAGAAATAGAGATGAATAGGGCTTACCAATAGAGCTTAAGATATTCACAAGTTAGTTTGTGATACCAGATGGTGAGTAATATATTCCGTACCAATGAAAAACTACATCTCTTGCACATCGGTGCTAATCCACATGCTAATAGTGTGATAGGATTGACACCACTGAAAACCAATTCGTTAGCTGGAATGACACGAGGATATGAAACGAATTTCACTCCCTTTCCGGAATCCCATCTCCTCCTACCGATTTCCAAATTGTCAATCATCCCAGTTTAAAATATCCTTCTGAGCTCAAATACCAGTCAATACTTCAACTCATGGGATAGCTCTGGAATCTTTTTTAGATAACTGTTCTTATAATAATGACTTTGAAGTCTTTATTTCCGAAAATGTACTCGGGACCTAGTTCTACGATCGATTGAGACATTTTAGCCATTTACCATTTACCTCCTCTTACTGATGAGGCGAATACTTATTTTTAAGTCTTACCAAATGTGTATTTCGTAACATTCAGTTTTTTCCGACTGTGATATGACATTCCTGTAAAGAGCAAAATATACCCATTAAAAGTAGCATTATACAAAATATATTATGTTATTACCTCATAGTGGGAGCTATAAGCATGAAATTCACTGTGTTTTGGAAAGATAGAGTCAGACTGAAAAAATCAATGCCATAGCCGGGATTTAAACCACGGATCTTCTGGTTGCCGTCCAGCCACTCTAACCCTTGAGCTACTATGGCCACGTGCCGACATGACATTAAATTTTCCAACTGACTCATGTTTCTCCCGGTAAACCACTTAGAAGTTCTCATAAACACACGAGACAACTACCTTAATGGCGACTAACAACATGTAAGTAGTTTAAGGCCCGGGCTTTATAGTTAACCACTATTAGGTCAATTAATGGAAATTAATTGTTCTTTCACACTGACGTAACAGAAACTAACTAACAGACTGTAACTTGTAACAGACACTATTACATAATTTGAATCAGTCACTTAGTGTAAAGCTCTTGCAAAGTACCTGAAGTTGCTGTGGGCGTATTTGCTTCCACTAGTTCTTATATAAACTGGAGGTAACATTCCATTCCATCTCAAAATACACTTGAGAATGACAGTTTGCAAATTGAGCAAGTAATATGCTATTACGTATCACATGTCAAGCTACATAACATTTCTTCTGCAGGCCCGTTACATATCCTAAGCTCGTACAAGCGAGTTTCAAGATGTGTTTCTGCATAATGGGTACACTGCTCTGTGAGTGGTTTACAATTTATTTATATGCCACTGTTCCACTGCGCTGGTTAGATCACATTATATTACTATGTTGCCCTTTTAGTTTAAAATCTAACAGAATTTTGACCATTTTAAATGCATGGTGTACAGAATTGAAACTGAGGCTGAAGTCGCCTCGATTAACTGCGTTTGCCGGTAACACAATTAATATTTGGCTGGCACCGGAGCTCAGTCGGTAGAGTACCTGCCTGGGGTCCCGGGTTCAATTCCCGGCCGTGGGGGTGGGGATTTTTCTCCGACCAGGATAATTCCCCATCTTCCTATGAATGAGAGTGTGAATGTGTGTGTGTGTGTGTGTGTGTGTGTGTGTGTGTGTGTGTGTGTGTGTGTGTGTGTGTTATCTAGTGATTAAATCCAACGAATACGAGTTAACACCTTCAGTATGTTCCAAAGGAGCACGGCTCCCGATATGACCATAGCAGTTAAAGGCGGGGTATAAATGGAACAAATAAAAAAAAAAATATTTGTAAACACACAAGTTTTTGAAATTTGTGCGACTCTCGTATATACTTGTTCGAAGCACATTTTAAAGCTAATGACGGTACTTTGAACACCAAATGTAAGCAACAATAAGTTGGCATATGATTTTAAATCTCAACAACTGAATGCACCACACCACTGTACGAAAATTATCCTTGCGGCTGCTATATTTTTATTTATCTCCCAGACGAAGAAAGAATTATGTTGCACTAAATAGCTACAAAATGAGTAAATAATTACGTATACTACCAACATAGTATTGTTGCGTATAAGGTCTGAGCAAGCGTTGGGAAATATTTTAATTATTGGAGGTTCACATTTCATTTCCTGGCAAGTTCCAGGCTTTAGCAGGAATTAACAAGTTGAGACAGGTTGGATGACTCAGTGGTATTACTCATGTTTCCTGTTAATTCGACAGAAAATTTAAAAAGAGTCATTCTTGGGTTGCACGAGATTGCACCTCTCTTAGAAACCGCCGACTCGTATGACAAGCATTTTGGAAGCCAGTTCTATTTAAACGAATACAGCCAGTAAGGAAGGGTTAGTCAGTCAGTCAGTTAGTCAGTTAGTCAGTCAGATCATTGTTAGATGGTTGGAGGGCCTGATGCTGCTGCTCTATTCTCATCATAGAAATTGTTAATACTTCTACAAAACTTAACTCATCAGAGTGAACCAGCCACCTCTTGTTCAGAAATATACGCTACTCTACATAAAAGGTAATATTTATTTATTATGTACTAATTGATTTAATGTCTGTCTTGATTGCACTCTTTATCTCTTCCAGATAAAGGAGAGCTTTGTTTGATTTGACTTCCCCAATCTTTGGAATATACGAGGGCTGTTCAATAAAGAATGATCATAATTTTTTACGGTCATAGTTTTTTGCACTAAAATTCGATCTTATTATATTCTCTTAGCTTAATGTGAAACAATCATGCCGTAGTAGTTTCATTGTTGGTACTACTGGTTCCCGCCTGTGAGAACCAGGCAAGTTAAGAGACGTTCACTATCGCCTACCACTGCAATGGAGGTAACATGCAGTTAAAGTTTATGTTAGTGGAAGATCCGGAGTTTCTTTCAAACGTAATCACTGCTGATGAAACTTGGCCACATCATTTTGATCTTCAAAGCAAACAACAAAGCTCAGTGTTGAAATCTCCTTCATCACCAACCCCCCAAAACAGCAAAAGTGGTTGCTTCTGCTGGGGAAGTTTTGGTCATCTTATTCTTTGACATTCATGGAATGGTTTATCAGCATGTTGTACTGCACACACAGCAGTAACTGGACAATACTACAGGGATGTCCTGAAAACATTGCAAGTCTTTATCAGGTGCAAAAGATCACATTTCCATGAAGCAGCTAGATACTGCACCAAGATAATGCGCGGCTACATATTGCCAATGTTGTTGCCGAATATCTTGCAAAAATTAATGTGAAGTGCTCCCTCACCCTCCCTATAGTCCCGATTTAGCCACATGTGACTTTTTTCTATTCCCTAACTTGAAGAAACGCCTTCGTGGGAGGCATCATCCATCATCAGAAGCAGTGGTGAAGGCTGCGGAGGCGATTTTGTAGGCTCTCTCAAAAATGGTTTCCAGCATGTCTCTGAGGACTGGCAGAAACACTGGGACAAGTTCATCGCATTTAGGGGAGACTGTTTTGAGAAGGTTCATCAAAATTATGAGGATGAGTAAAGGTACGTTGTCAAAAAAATTTTGTGATCATTCTTTATTGAACAGCCCTCGCATTTGTAAATGTTGTTAAGAACTAATCACTTTAATTTAACCCTAATTATGACCCTATCCTTTGACCTGTTAGCTCTACCATTTGCTCCCTTATACTTTCAGTAGCTACACCCCCAGTTGTTGATTAGAATTGTAAATCCCTCACCTGCCTTACAATCCTGGTTACAACAGTATTTCCTTATATTATTTATGGCAAGTGTTCCTCATATGTTGTTGATAGTTGCAAAGCATCTTTTTTCGCTAATGCCTGCATCATGTTACTCAATACAACACTTATCTATGTATTAAGAATAACTAATACTATAGTAACACAACTGCACTATTACTTATCCTATTCACAATCTTTTGGGACCCGTTTCGAAGCAAATTTTACTTCATTTTCAACCTGTCAGCCTGACACGGTGACACTTGACACACTGCCTCCGTGTCAGGCTGACAGGTTGAAAATGAAGTAAAATTTGCTTCTAAACCGCTCCAAAAGGATTGTGAATAAGATAAGTAATAATGAAGTTGTGTTACTATAGTTATTCTTAATAATTAGTTTGCTTCACTCTCAGCAGCTTCAGTTTTTTACATGAATTATCAGTGTATTTAGGAAAAATGAATAAGCAAACCTTTTGGGCATAAATGACTGATGGGAGGAACATTTTGTTTTACTTAAATTTACTTGATTTGAATATGAAATTTTCATTTATACTAACTTTTCCTTTTCAACTATGCAACACATAAGTCTGTATATGTGTGTATATATGTATGTATATATATGTGTGTGAGAGAGAGAGAGAGAGCACATATGCAAATTACCACGCGTCTTTTAGAACGTTTTATTAAATAAACGTTTTCGATTCAGAGTGTCTCGATATGCATATTTCGAATGACATTTACAGCTTTAGTATCGAGTGGAACACTTGCTAGAAGATGGTAACAGAGAATATATGAGGCATCCAAATCAGAAATTCGCTAAGTCCAAATAAACAAAATGTTCAGTATAGAGGAGTGCGAATCTCTGCGTTTCAATTTACAGTAACAGTGCTTATTTAACGCATATGAGTTAAATATCTAGGAATATAATAACTGAAAAGAAAATAAGTTTAATACCGTTAATTTTGCAGCAAATAAGGGATTGATTTTAGACTTGGCGGTTTTTTGCTGCAGAAAACGATGATTTTTAAACTCAGGAACTGTATGTTTTGATTTAAAGTGGTTTTTTGTTGTAATTTACGTCACCCAATATTAAGTCATATGGGACGATGAAAGAAATGGATGAAATGGTGCTCAAATGAGCCCAGGGTCCATGGAGCTTATAGTTACCCGACATTCGTCTTTTAGGATAAGGGGAAACCCTGGGTAAAATCTTATCCAGGTAACACCCTGACCGAGATTTGAACTCGGAACTTCTTGAACGTGAGGCAGACTTGCTACCATATACGCTACCGAGGCGGCCTTAAAGTCTTTATTTTCTATGTGTATTAATAATACATTTTTGTGGGAGTTTTGCTGCATTTACAACTTACAACATTATTATAACAAAAAGTAACGCATAAGAAACAGCATTTCCAGCTTCAATCACATAATTTGTTAAACCCCTTAACCGAGTATACACTTTCTTTATAACATTAGTCATTAGTATAATAAAATGTATAAGAAAGAGTTTTTACGCTTCATCCACAAAATTATTTAAACCCTTAAATCAGGATCACACTCCTGGCATGGCTGCAACTCGGATATACTGGTAGAGACTTAGCAGAATATCCGTAATATAATGAACATTAGTAAATAAACAATACGTATTGAGTGAGTAGAGTCAGACTGAAAAATTCAATGCCATAGCCGGGATTTGAACCACGGATTTCCCGCTCACCGTGTGGTTGCTCTAACCAACTGAACTACTATGGCCAAAATGCTGACATGACATTAAATTCTCCAACTGACTCACATGTTTCTCGGTAGACCACTAGGGGTTCTCATATGCTAGGAGACACGCACCTTTAGTGGCAACTTACTATGCTGTAAGTACTAAGTCCCTGGCTTCATAGTTAAACCACTGTGTTATTCAGGTAAATTTATGGAAATAATCATTCCGTCCACACTAACCTGAATGTTATCTGAATAACATGGTGGTTTAACTATGAAGCCAGGGACTTAGTACTTACAGCATAGTAAGTCGTCACAAAAGGTGCGTGTCTCATAGTGCATGAGAACCTTTAGTGATCTACCGAGAAACATAAGAGTCATTTGGAGAATTTAATGTTATGTCGGCATATTGGCCATAGTAGTTCAGTTGGTTAGAGCAACCACACGGTGAGCGGGAATTCCGTGGTTCAAATCCCGGCTATGGCATTGAATTTTTCAGTCTGACGCTACTCATTCAAACCTCAGCCTACACACGGCTAGCGTGGGAGGAATGATTATTTCCAATCAATGCTTATTTATGTATACCATTGAAGATTGATGTTCCAAAGCAGTAGAAGAAACATAAGCTCAACAAACCTTATTCTCTTTTCTTCCTTAGGTTTGTGTCCTCTAGGGTTTCTCATTCGCTTCCTACTTTACCCTGGATTGCATGGATTAATGATGAATGATCACTCACCCGTTTTGAATGTTCGCTTATCTTTTTACAGCGAAGTCAGCAACAGTTAATATTACACGTGTCACTAATATCCACAGCTGTGACAGCTATGAGGATTATGGTGCGAAATTCACATGAAAACACGATGAGTTATGATTGGCACCTGTGGACTTGGCGGTTTCTGCATGTCGTGGGATGGTGGACTTGGTGGTTTTTGCTTTTAACGACAAACTTTAAAGTTGAATTTTAGTGCAAAAGACGGATTTTGCTAGTTTCTGTCAATCTATAACAAAATATCTCTTCACCACTTACACAATAACTTAATACAGCTCAAAAAAGTAAAAAAGTAGACTTGGCAAGTTTTACATCTAGCTGACTCATATGTAAATCTAGTGGCAGGTTGACACTTAAAATGATACTCGTTTTCTTTAAAGCTTCTGTTTGAGTGAAGTTAAACCTACAAGCAGAATATTCCAGAACCACAGGATACTATAGAAAATGTGAAAAAGTAGTATTTATCAACGAGGGCTTAATTTTCCTGTGAATGCATCTTGATCCTTGGTTATAGCATCCAACATCGAATGACGAGCATTTCAAATGAGACGCTGTGGAAAACCTTCCCTCCTGCAGTTCGAATTGGCTTAAACAGACATTTCGGTTGATAATCAGTTCAATGGAAAGAAGAGAATTGATATGTAGCTATATATGGTATTATCACAAATCCTCTCATTGTAATTTGTGCGTAATGCAACTTTGAGGTTCACTGTTAATGGGCTGAAAGAGAGGACTGCAGGTATTGACTGCATTTGTTCTCTGCAAATACTTTATTTTTTACGAGGGCTATTCAATAAAGAATGATCACATCTGAATGCGATGCACTTGTCCCAGCGTTTCTGCCAGTCTTTAAAGATATGCTGGAAACCATTTTTTGAGAGATCTTCCAAAATCGCCTCCGCAGCCTGCACCACTGCTTCTGATGATGGATAATGCCTCCCATGAAGGCGTTTCTTCAAGTTAGTAAATATAAAAAGGTCACATGAGACTAAATCCGGACTATAGGGAGGGTGAGGGATGCACTTCACGTTGATTTTTGCAAGATATTCAGCAACAACATTGGCAATATGCAGCCGCGCATTATCGTGGTGCAGCATCCAGCCTGCTTCACGGAAATGTGCTCCTTTGCGCCTGATATGGACTTGCAATGTTTTCAGGATATCCCTGTAGTATTGTTCAGTTACTGATGTGTGTACAGGTACAACATGCTGATAAACCATTCCATGAATAGCAAATAATGAGACGACCATAACTTTCCCAGCAGAAACAACCGCTTTTGCTTTTTTGGGGGGATGGTGATGAAGGAGATTTCCACACTGAGGTTTGCTGTTTCCTCTCAGGATCAAAATGATGTAGCCAAGTTTTATCATCAGTGATTACGTTTGAAAGAAACTCCGGATCTTCCTCTAACATCAACTTTAACTGCAAGTTACCTCCATTGCAGTGGTAGGCGATACTGAACATATCTGAACTTACCTGGTTCTCACAGGCGGGAACCAGGAGTACCTACAATGAAACTACTACGGCGTATTTGTTTCGCATTAAGCTAACAGAATATAATAAGATTGAATTATAGTGCGAAAAATTAGCACCGTAAAAACTTATGATCATTCTTTATTGAACAGCCCTCGTAAAATACAAATGCTTGTCGATAATAACTTAACACATTTGTGGCAATTAATTGTTCTTTCACACTAGTCTTGTGTAGGACGCACTATGAACGTGTAGAACCAGACTGTAAAATGCAATGCCATTGCCGGGATTTGAACCATGGATCTTCTGGTCTACTATGGCCAACGTGACAGTATGACATGAAATTCTCCGAGTCTGACACGAGTGAGACACGAGTCAGTTGAATTTAATGTCATGCTGGCACGTTGGCCATAGTAGCTCAATGGTTAAAAGCGGCTGGACAGAGACCAGAATATCCGTGATTCATATCCCGGCTATAGCATTGTATTTTTTAGTTTGGCTCTACACTTTGAGCACATTTATTTGTTTGGTTTTAAAGTAAAATACATTTATATTACGTATTAATATTATCCCAGTTGCAGGCTGTTCCTAGTTTATGCATTCTAGACTTCCTTAAAGCTGTTTATGTAACGTTGTAAATAACAGCAGGGAATCAATGTATGCAGTAGTACCTATTTATTAAAATTCATATACAAATGGTTGCATTTGAAACGGTCTAAAGCTTATTTATAGAGGTACAACTTCAGTTATGAATAAGTTAAAATTTTACAAAGTATAAGCAATGCTAAAAGTACCCGAATCATTTTTAGTAGTTGATATGGAAGTTTGCGAGAAGTTTGAGACATTTCTGATATTAACGTAGAGAACTTCTCACGTTTCTTCAATGTAATAATTTTCAGTTCAATCGCACATGTTATATGCGTCATCTTATACTTGATCCAGGCTGAGAAGATAGGCGGCGCGTGCTGCATAGTGATGAAGTCGTGCTTTGACTGTCATATTTCTCTCATACATTCGTTCAAGAACAATTGCCTCATTACTGATTTCTATAGAACAGTCTGAGGTACCGGCATTGCTGGGTTCTGCATTGTGCTTACTGGGTTTGACATTTATAGGCGTCTCATCGTGCGCTTGTGAGCGGAGGATGGTACTTCTTCGAATGGGCGACCGAAGCAATAGTCACCACTTATAGTAGCCTCGTCCATTGAATCCCAGGCGATGTTAAAAGCTTTCCCTTATGACCACGCCTCCTCACATGTAAGCAATTATAAGGGTTTTCCACCCTTAAACTTATGGGTGGTCCTTCTTAATACGTTCATCATGTTAGGGCGCTGTTGCAATATTTTTCTTGTGTCCGCAGAAATTATCTTAGACTGTGCAAACATGCTTCCTATATATGTTAATTAAGCTTATATTTATAGAAGTTACATAGTGTTTTACTTAGTATAGTTTTATAAATTTATTAGTGTTTAATGGTTATTGGCGTTTAGTACTTGCGTAATTTAAGATGTGGAGACCGTGGGTATCGAACCTAACATGGATATGCTAACATGCATTTCCATTCACACTTGTAATATATATCTAACAGTATTTCTAAACTTTCTCGAGTTCTAAAGCGTTCATGACATATTTAATTATTATGCAGAATGCACGTGATTATTTATTTAAATTGTGTTTAGCAGAAGGACCCCCCCCCCAAAAAAATACACTGCTTAACTTTATTCAAACTTGTAAAATTAGCAGACATACCTGTAAGAAACTTCGAAAATTTGAAAAGAGTAATAGAGTTTCCTTACTAGTTTTGATTAATTCCTTGGTTCGTTTTTGTTTGTTTGTTTGTTTGTTTATTTTACTTTTGAACTATTTATTGCTTTGTTAAATCAACAAAAATTCACCACCTGTAGCTGCCATAGAATAAAGGAAAATGTTTTAGGATAAATCGGCTCACGATTGCAATAAACAAAGTTCTAACGTGCAATCTTTGCTTATAAATTATTATTAACTACCAGAATATCCAAAGAGCTTCTTTGATTTGCAAGTAAATATCCCTCGCAAATTCATGCACACTGATGCAATTTAACCCCTTTAAAATTGTAATAATGTTTTACTAAACTTTCCTTAGATATTATGCTAATAATACGCATTTATTTCTTGTACGTAATAAAAGTACTAATACCATAACAGCATAGGTAACATATCTCTTTTCAATTATGTTATAAAGAGTTGTAACATTATGTATTATTTGAAAAGATCAATGACGATTTCTTACAGTGAATTCTGCTTTATTTATTTATTTATTTATTTATTTATTTATTTATTTATTTATTTATTTATTTATTTATTTATTTATTTATTTATTTATTTATTTATTTATTTATTTATTTATTTATTTATTTATTTATTTATTTATTTATTTATTTATTTATTTATTTATTTATTTATTTATTTATTTATTTATTTATTTATTTATTTATTTATTTATTTATTTATTTATTTATTTATTTATTTATTTATTTATTTATTTATTTATTTATTTATTTATTTATTTATTTATTTATTTATTTATTTATTTATTTATTTATTTATTTATTTATTTATTTATTTATTTATTTATTTATTTATTTATTTATTTATTTATTTATTTATTTATTTATTTATTTATTTATTTATTTATTTATTTATTTATTTATTTATTTATTTATTTATTTATTTATTTATTTATTTATTTATTTATTTATTTATTTATTTATTTATTTATTTATTTATTTATTTATTTATTTATTTATTTATTTATTTATTTATTTATTTATTTATTTATTTATTTATTTATTTATTTATTTATTTATTTATTTATTTATTTATTTATTTATTTATTTATTTATTTATTTATTTATTTATTTATTTATTTATTTATTTATTTATTTATTTATTTATTTATTTATTTATTTATTTATTTATTTATTTATTTATTTATTTATTTATTTATTTATTTATTTATTTATTTATTTATTTATTTATTTATTTATTTATTTATTTATTTATTTATTTATTTATTTATTTATTTATTTATTTATTTATTTATTTATTTATTTATTTATTTATTTATTTATTTATTTATTTATTTATTTATTTATTTATTTATTTATTTATTTATTTATTTATTTATTTATTTATTTATTTATTTATTTATTTATTTATTTATTTATTTATTTATTTATTTATTTATTTATTTATTTATTTATTTATTTATTTATTTATTTATTTATTTATTTATTTATTTATTTATTTATTTATTTATTTATTTATTTATTTATTTATTTATTTATTTATTTATTTATTTATTTATTTATTTATTTATTTATTTATTTATTTATTTATTTATTTATTTATTTATGTATGTGTTTATGTATGTGTTTATGTATGTGTTTATGTATGTGTTTATGTATGTGTTTATGTATGTGTTTATGTATGTGTTTATGTATTTACTTATTTATTTACTTATTTATTTATTTACTTATTTATTTACTTATTTATTTATTTACTTATTTATTTATTTACTTATTTATTTATTTACTTATTTATTTATTTACTTATTTATTTATTTACATATTTATTTATTTACTTATTTATTTATTTACTTATTTATTTATTTACTTATTTATTTATTGCCTCTAAACGTTATTTTAAACAACGGCAACCCTGGGTATTCTCAGCTGTAAACACGTGCCTAAAATTCTTCACCTCTGACCACGGTTGGTGTTTTCTAAGATGTTTGACATTGTGGTAAGGGGGAAGGACAGTTTTTCCCTACAAAGAGAGCCGGTTGGGGATGGTTTAAGCGCGGCCACTATACGAATACACGGAAAGGAGATGCAACAGGAATAGTAAGGCCATACTGAGTACCGGTAGTTCAAAAAAATTTCTAAATAAATACTGAAGTTAAAACCGAGCATGGTAGCGTCACCGTAGCGTGTGCGACTCGCCTTCGGGAGGTTGGGAAACCGATCCCTGTCGAGTTGAGACTTTTCGTGGCTTTCGCCCTTGGCGAATGCGGGAGTGGATTTTATTATCCATGAATTGTTTCCTTCCCTTCTTCGTTTCGCTCCCTTGTCATTAGGTTTAGATGTCTGCGCGGTAGCTCCGGAGCCAGCGCGACCAGATGTGTGCATTCTGTAAACATTCTTCTTTAGCTGCACTTGTAGCTGTCCAGGAAGGTGCGGAGGAGCTTTCGTGGTACGCCAGGTCAAAATCTAACAAACTGCAGGTCTCAGTGGCTTCGCTGGCTCTACCCTGTACCAGCCAGTGGTCTTTCTTCAGCTTATCACTACTAGACGAATTGAGTCTAGGATAAGGCTTGCTAAAAATTCTGCGATAAATGTGGCGATACAGTTTATTAAGATACTAAACTGAATCGTGATGGAAACAACGAATAGAATAATTGGAAATACAACACAAACCAAAGATATAGTGCCAAGTGCAAAAATATATATTATGAGTTCAAAACTTCACTTATAGCGGAAATTAGGAAATTATAGGAAATTGTAGGTCACAGAGACATGTAAGTATTTCAACAATGGAAACACCTGGCCCACTATTAAACATGGTATTTTATGATGTAAGATATACTAAACTATTCCCCACTAACCAGTGGGAACTGATATTTCTCAGGAGTGGAACCAAAGTAAAATTAGAAATGACAGTAAGGGAAGCATAAGAAAAACGTCCTGTACATAAATTAAGCGGTCCTCATAATTTTGTCTCATGCAAACTTGAAACAAGTGACAAAACATGAATTATGAGAAACTGAAGTTAAAATGCACAAAAAAGATGCTACAAATTGCATGTAGTTTTAGAAGATCATATAAAAATGCAAAACACGAGAGGCCTAATGGTGCCGTATAAGTATAAATCTTCAGTAAGTTAATGGATTGCATATCTAAAAAAGTTTTTATTGCAAACGTTTCAGGAAGAGATTGTCAAATTCATACTCCATAAAATGAATGAATGAATGAATAAATGGATGGATGGATGGATGGATGGGTGGCTGGATGGATGGATGGATGGATGGATGGATGGATGGATGGATGGATGGATGGATGGATGGATGGATGGATGGATGGATGGATGGATGGATGGATGGATGGATGGATGGATGGATGGATGGATGGATGGATGGATGGATGGATGGATGGATGGATGGATGAATGGATGGATGGATGGATGGATGGATGGATGGATGGATGGATGGATGGACGGACGGACGGACGGACGGACGGACGGACGGACGGATGATACATAAATAGATATTCTCCTGAGAATAGAAGAAATGTGACAGCTTTAGGTATTGTTGATGAGTTAATACTATGGAACAGGTTCTACTTCGTTATAAGTATAAGATTATCTTTGAATAATGGCAGTATTAATGATAACATATTTTTAGATCCCGTTAAATTATAGTGTGTCACTTAATATGCTATTAAAAGAACTCTCCTTGAATTACTTAAGGGACATTGCTTATTGAATTTAAATGAATATTTAAGTGTTTGTTAAGTGATCTAGGTTCCACATTATATAAACTGACTAGACGTCCTGCTTTGCACAGAAATGCCCTCCTTTGGAAATGTCAAGGTTTCTGATTTCCCAGGATCCCCTTTTTAAAGTATGCGGAGTTCAACATTTCAGATTTTTTTTTGAATGGCATAAGACCTTCTTATTATTTACTTTTCTGTATGAGGGCGCCATTGTCTAGTTGGTTTGAGCCTGTGACAACACAAATTTAAAGTATAATAATATGTCTAAAACTACGGCTTCACTGCGACTTTGTTTTGGTTTGTAGGCGACAATTTGAGAAAAGTTAAGTTGGTACGTTTGTCACTTACTGCTACTTCCTGTGTTTCATATAACTAATTGGATATCTACAATTTCAGTTATCAGTTTAGTCAGCATTCAGCAACTTTTTGGTCCCTACGATTTCAAATGTGTTTAATCAAAGGCACAGCGTGTGTATGTGTGTGTATGTTTTTTGTACTAAGCAAGAAAATACAATGCCTGAACGTAAATATACTTTCCACACTTACTTGAAGAACAAGTAACCATTGGTTAAAATACAAATTCATTCTGTGATGCAACATTTTAAATCCGTAGCAAACATTTCAGTGTTACATATGAAGACAGTTGTATATGAAAACATTTGATATATTTATGGCATATATTTTTCGAAATCAATCCCAGTAGGTCTAAAGTTCTGACATGGTTATTTAAATCCAGAAATCCTGCACATGGACTTCGGACTACAACATGGCTGTGAGAAGCCAATTTCCGTCGAAATGAGTGTGCTTGAAAAACATTTAAACGTCCTGTAAATCCAATATTCCTTAACAACCAACATTTTTTCTTCTCTT
This sequence comes from Mantis religiosa, assembly GCA_030765055.1. Lineage (NCBI taxonomy): Eukaryota > Metazoa > Arthropoda > Insecta > Mantodea > Mantidae > Mantis > Mantis religiosa. Next base: position 69,144,736 of record CM060948.1, read on the forward strand.
TGATCTGTAACTGGAATGCTAACGGTGTCTTGCAGAAGGGTCACAGCTTCTGTGGTTTCTTTCCCGACGTAACATTGATGTTGCCTGCATCTCTGAAGCATATCTAGTATTTCAAGAGCGATTTACAGTTCTCCAACACAAAGTCTACCGAGAAAATTGCCCGTTTGCTTTTGCCTTTGAAGGCGCGACATCCTCACCTCTCTCTTATTCTGCTAACACTTGATAGCCTAGAAGCTTTCTAGTAAACTTGCCTTTCAAAAGTGACCATCGGATTCCTATCATAGCACCATAATTATCCGTCTACCTTTGCCAATGCAAGATTTCCAACTGCTCAGCAGAATATGGAACACGATACCTGGGGATGCAGGTTGAATACAAAAAGCGATTGCGCCCGTCAACAAACATCTGAAGTTAAAGGTTGCCATATGCGATATATGGAGCATACTGTTCTTTCCTTTGAAAGTAAACTATACACCAGTGCAGCTTTTATGGGTTTTGCATAAGCCTGCGATAAGTTGTGGCACACATGGCTTTTTTACAAAGTTCACTAAAATTTTCTCCCGGATTATCTGCAACACATCGTTCATTCTTTACTGCAGATCACACCTTTGCCACTAAATTGTGATATACAGCCTCTACTCGCAGGCCTCTCTCCCAGTGTACCTATAGGATCAATATTGGGACTAAAACACTTTAAAATTTTTACCTATAGCCTACAGGACTTACCATAGCATCTGTGGTCACGTATGGTGATGACACAACCCTCTTCACTTAGAACATTCATATCTTCAATGCTTTTAACTATCTCAAAACTGTACTAGATGATTTAACATTGTGGTTCGATGCCTGGTATATCGCACTGTACACCAACAAATGTGATGTCATGATAGTAACTCTTCGCCGATCGACATACGCTTTCGCTGTTACACTCTACGGAGTACTAGTTCACTGGAAGCCTGCAGATACCGGAGATAAACATTGTGAATCCAATTTATTCGCGGTTTACTTAGAAACTGCATCTTAATCATAAAATGATCCTTATGTACTTCCGATTGTGCAGGACATACATTGAAGGAAATATACTAAAATTCAATCTTTCACCGCAGATATGCCTTGGTTTCTGCGTAGTTCCATCTTCCTCGTGAACATGGACTACGCCTTATTGATCAGTTCATTCAGACGCAGGCTACAAACTTTTTCCGCAACTTCCATAACGTTCCTGGAGCTATGTTCTTTTCGCTTGGTAAGCTTTTCTCCTTCCCTCCAGAATTAAAAGCCGTTTACCACGGAACATTCCTCTGTCCTAGAAAGATTCCTCTGCGGTGGATTACGTCCATACCATCTCCCTGAGTTTGATGCTGCTGAGGCACATAATGAGGTCGACGTCGTTCCTAACTTTCTAAAGTCAGAGTTATTTAATTTTATTGTGAACTTTGTTATATTCTGCATTATGTATATATTATGAGTTTGACTGTGATTAATTGTTTTCCACTTTTATCGCATGTTTGTGTAGCACCTGTGTGCTGAGTGACTATTACCTTCATTAATAAAACGAAATTATATCTTTCCGAAAAAGGTTAACACTGCACATGTGTTTGCAACTTTAGATACCAGAACTGAAGCATAAGTCAGGGAACCAAATTGTATTTTATTGGTCACTGATGCTTCAATTTATGCAACCGTATATATATCTTCTGTCCTTATTAGATCTAATTGACCTTACCTGGTGTAGAAATGAAGCTATTGGCTCTGCAGTCGCACCCTAGTGAAGTATCATTTGTACTGCCTCTTAAGCATCCATTTTACATGGTACTAAACTGACAACATTTCTGTTGCTGAAGTGATGTGCGTAATAAATGAATTAAAGAGATACCTTATTTACAGGATATCGCATCAGTTTCTTAATGAAAAGTGAGAGTGCACTTTACTCTACAGGAAGGAGGATTGGATAAGAAAGAAAGCGTTGAAACTAGCCACTATAAAAATTCAATGGGATATTTATGTTGGGAGCATACACTTCTAGTACTTAAACAACTTCAAGTATGTTTCAGTTAAGTAAGCTACTCTGTGGTGTGATGTGAAAAATAGTACCGAAATGACTAGTAAGCTACGTTCTTTTACGATGAACCTGATACGGAATGATTCGTTCTGTGTTCCTGCCTAATGAAATACTTAACTGCAAAGCAAAAGGATTTGTAGAAAAAAACACATTATCTTCTGTAGAAAAACGTTAGACAGGAGTATCTGTTATACTTCAGGAAGCATAATGTCAAGCATCGTCATTTGTATATTCTATTTCAGATCATAGTTTTCATTATGGAAACGAAATTACTGTGGAGAAAGAACTTAGCCAAATGTATCTGATTTGGGAATCAGGAATCCTCAGTTCCAAGAGGAAATGTTAAAAGTAATTATGGTAAAATTGAAATGAAAACACATTTGTGAATTTTTACATTTTATGATGTGCCACTCATAATTATTGGGTTATATTCTGTAGTAAGAAAACTATAAATATAATTGTAAGTGATAGAAAATAATTGGCGTTTTGTCGCATAGAACTATAATAAACGCAAGTGTGTACAGCATTATAGCTATCATAAATAAACTGTATAGCCAGTACAGTATTTATTCAATTTAAAGTGTAACATTTAGGCAGACACACTATGTTTTAGACAACTGTCCCATATGACATTCGTTCTTATCTCAACGAAAACTCCAGTCCATTAGGACATTTTGGGTAAAAAGAGGAGATTGATTGCAACTGAAGCAAGGCTATTTTCACCCATTGGAATGCAGCAGTGAACTATCTGATAAGAATTTTCAAATCATTTTAAATAATTGGAGAAGATTGAATATTGTGCGGGACGTAGTATTGTATAAGACAAAAGAATCTAAGGAAATTTAGGGAATATAGTACGATTCCAAAGAATAAGGCTTTAAAAATTGTTATAATTTTAAAATTTGGATGGATTTCATTAAGTCAAAGAGCTATACTAGCAGTGTGGTAAATTGTTTAGTGTCTTTTTATCACCGTCTTAAAGTCGTAAGTGTAGTTCAAGAGGACGTAGAAAAGGCATATAAAAATCCTCATTTAAGAAATAATTTATCGGTCGACAGAAATTTGGAAAATATTGAAATAATACTTAATGATACAATAATATATCCCGAAGTTGTTTAAATAACTAGAATAAGAATATTTGAAGCAATGTAAGAAAATCCAGCTCAGTGCACCAAAAAGGCAAAACACTCTAAACTATCAAGAATTTAAACAGAGGAATACAGCGTCGCACTAACTTGTGCAACTAATAATCGGGAGATCGCGAGTTCGATCACAGCCTACTGTACATTTTAATTTAGGTTTCTCGTGGTTTCCACCTGTCACTTATATGAATGATGGCACGCTTAGTTTCATATTATTGCTTCCTTTCCATCATTTACAGTCAGTGGATTGGATTACGGATCGGCACGGAGCTCCAATCGATGGTCTATTGTACCTATGCCCAAAGTGGGGCAAGCCTGGGAGTAAGGATGAGGCGAGAGAAGTTAGAGGGCGGCCAAGAAGTCGTGCAAGAACGACTAAAAATGAGGATCCCACTCAACGGACAGACTACCGCCATCCTAACTGGACATGAGGAATACAACGCATTCAAAATAGCGGAAAGTGCAATGTGCAAATGTGAACTACAAAACCAAACAGTGGATCATTTAATATATGATTGTCCTCTTCTGAACAGTGAAAGATTAGAACTGTGACTTTGTGGGTTCGTAGAATTAAAAGTCCAATTGCACAAACTCAAAATGTTCTTTATTTCCACCGAATTACAGTTGAAACACTTGCCGATTACATAGAATTACGTAGCGCACACAATTACAATCCACCAGTTCGTCTGTCACAGGTCCACTCCACACTCACAATTACGTACAACTCCTCTGATACACGCACACAGTCTTCCAGTCCGTTCGCTAGCACTGAGCTCTTCACGGCTGCTCGCCAAGAACTGAACTGACTCGCCCACTGCGGCCTTTTTATAGGAAGATCGCTGTTTTTGGCAGCTTCGCGGCTCGAAACATCATCCCGACTGTTCCAGACGTCAGTGGCAGGGGAAAGAGACGACTAGTGATGCTTTTCCAATCATCACCTACGTTAGCGCTACGAAGATAAATAGGTAGGCGTGCTGAATGCTTCCCGTCTTGCCCCTACCTGCCAGCTGCTGGTTCTCTCGGGAATTCCGATGTTTGGGTGACAGAACTCAAACAAAACATTAGACTGAGAGGTGAACAGTGACCGGCAACAGACAGTGATCTAATCAAGCACTACCAAAAAAAAAATTTAAAATTCATAAACAAAATAGACTTTGAAAAAATGTAAAAGCATAATAAACAAAATGTATCATATATTGAAAACTTGTTACACTTGAAAGAATTGTAATTACTACAACTGGTTGTAATAAGTTTA
>CM060948.1:69154191-69449191 GCA_030765055.1 Mantis religiosa
CCAGGGAGTACCCGAGTGGTCCCAAAGGGCGCTCGGCGACCTTCGTGGGGCTTTTCATAGGGCAAGACCTGGGTTACTAACAAGCCCCCCATCTGGTTCAAGGACACAAGACGGGAAGGAAGTGGATACGGCACCTACGCGCCCAAACACCAAAATGGGAAGACTACCGATATGACCTCGGTGGGGCCGCCTGGCGATCTAGCACACCTTCTACTAGCTTTGCAGGCTAGTACCCGGGAATATTAATGGCTTCCCTCAACCCCGTCCGGAGACGTACCCGATCACCTACGGGAATCGGGAACCACTGCCCCCTCGAGACCAACCCAATCCGAACAACTCCCAAATGGAGGGGCTCGAATGTTTGGCTCTAGGTTCCTCTAGTAACGTCAGAGGTACCACGAGTGCTAAGGTTCCGCAGTGCCCGCAACATGGCAGCCGAAGGGGACGGATCTCCTCCCCTACGGGAGGCTTGATAACACAGCAATAAGGGGGAAAAAGAGGGTTGATGCCTCTGTAATTTCCGGAATTAAATGAAACTAAAGCATCTTTATTTTCTCTGAATTAGCCATGTCGTATACTAGCGAAATTACTCGTGAAAGAATCGTGGGTGTGGGAGGCTGGTCTCATTGTTACAGTAATTTCAATGGCTGTGTATCAAAGTGATTTTATAGTAAAATACAGGTTAAAATATTTCATTAAAGTAGGAAAGACAGTCTACGTATTGTTTATGCTTTCCCTATAAAGTGCTGACTTACAATGTATTGAATGAATACCATTCAAGCTTTAATTTTCATAATTGAAAATGTTGTCACACGTACATATTAGACATTCCGCTAAGCTAGGCGCATGTCCTGCAATAGCCGATAAGGGATGACTACCAATCTTGATACGTAATCTATATGACAAGCTGAATGCATATACTGCACCTAATTCTCCTTTAGCTTATACGATCCAGATCGCATACATATATGTCGTTTCTTCGCCATTTTAACACCTGTTGTGGTTATTAGTGCAATTCTTTAGCAGAAGAAGGGAAAATCCAGGCTAAACAAGTAATGAAATGCCCGTGGCTTCGCAAGACCACGTATAACGATGTGATGTGGGCTTGAGATTATATTTGGCGTTGACTGTACCAGACTGCCAGGCGCTTCTGAGCTCTGCATGGTGGCCTCCGCTCTCCGAGCTAGCCTTTTGTACTGTTTCGGGACACGGTAGGTGGGATATCAGTTCTACTGGACTGCCGGGAAATTTCAATCTGGTAAATGGTAGGGACTCTGCCCTCTTCACTATCCTGACTCCTTTGGATTGGCCGACATTTCTCACCTCTCGCCTCATCCTTCTTTCCGGGGATGCTGCACTTAGGGCATAGTTACAAAAGATTAGCCTGGTCGACGTGCCGAATCCCTTCCGTAGAATTCCTTCATATTCTGTTTTAATACATAAATCATGCCAATGCAAACACTCCCAATCATTGTGCGCCTAATTGAAGAGTATTTTAAGATTAAGAGCTCATTAATGGAATTGCTTAGTTAGAAATAGGCTTACTGGACGGCTTGAGTTGCTCTTTCTGCAAAACAAGCTCAATTTAGGTAACCTTGTGGAGAAATCTCACTTCAGGACACTTCAGGAAAGAAGTTCTTTTGTTCCAAGCAATGGCCTTTCTTTTTCGAAGCTTTCTTCCGTGTTTATGAATGCACATTTTCAGTCCTATATTGCTAAATATTTGTGATCTGCCTTTTTAGGAACAAACCAGCTTCATTAAAACATGTTTTGTGTACAAAGTTTATCTGCTACATTGTTACGCATATTACTCAAAATTCTTTCATGGCATGTAGGCAAATATTTTAAGACAAAATTGATTCCAGTGGATCTATTTTAGCGATATAATTGTCTATAAAATGTTTAAAATCTGGGTCGTTCACTTTATGAAAAGTGGTATTGGTAGATAAGAAACCATCCCGCACATTTGCGAAGAACTCGAATTTTTTATGGTTAAGCATGTCTGACGTAGTAGGCAGTTCAATCATCTGTTCGTTTCCGCTTATAATTAGTTTTGTTTTTGGGTATCACAATGTCTCCTACATGTAGATCTTCGTTCATGTGCGTGTTTTTCTGTTGCACAATATACATGTAGGAAACATCTTCCTCATTGTCCCCTAAAATACTTATTCGACTGTGTGCTTTAATCAGCCGCTCAATTATAGGCGTCTTCGGTACCGATTTTGGTTATATTGAAGTAATGTGTATTTCAATCCAGCAAAACAGCAACTACAGTTCGTCTGGTTTATATTTAAACATGGGAAATAAAGCGCACTATTGCCCGCGCTGTTGTAGGTAAACCGTGACTGCTTAATCTCATTTCGCATCACTTCAATATAACTTTCCCATTGACTCCTCGTGATTATATTGTGGCTGTCCCGTTAAAGACTACTGGTAGATATACCATCTATCAGGGAATTCTTGGAGAGTCCCAACGAACTGCTAATATCATCGGATGTTGAATTACTCGTACATCCACATCAACTTCTTCTGAATTTATAATGACATTTTCCAACATATCATCAATTAGTGCGTCTTTTACCCAAGACATTTCTTCTATTCTCTTGACATGTTTACAGGTAACCTTCCAATTCTCTGGAGTTACTTTAAGTGCTGCATAGCGGAAGATCTCACTTACATCTCGTACTTTGAATGTCACAATATTTTTCGTCAATTCGCTTTGATTTGTGTCTAATTTATTTCGAAAATATTCATATCACAATGGTACGGAGGTGAGGTATGTCAATTTAATTTGGCTATGGAACCTATTGTTTACCATTTTTCCTTATCCTTGTTTCCCTTCGTTATGTCGCACAGCAACAGTTTTGAAGCAAAACTTACATCATTGTCATATTACACTGTCATGTAAAGCACTATTTGTAAATAAGCAAGCCTTGGAATGGTACAGCATATGTTCCTAACGGGCGAGGATTAGGCAGTTGCGGATAGCAGTGGTTATGTGTTTACGAAATTTGTCACCCCTCCTTTGTCACAGGGAGGGATAGCGCTAACTAGATCATGTTCAAGTTAAACCAGACGAACCTTAAAGAGTAACGTGAACTTGATTCACTTCATAGTGGTCGTTTTGCACGGCAGTGGACATTACAGATAGCACGTCAATATACTACATGAAAAAGCGAGAAGACGTATCGGAAAAATTCACAACACAGAGATGTTTACCTCAGCTTATCGCACATACACGGCGAGTCCAGTGTACGTATAGTCTTTTCAGATGTAATCATGTCTTCTAGACAGCAATGAGGCATACATCGGCAGGCACAAGAAAACATTTCATATAGACACACACAGCTTCTAATCACTCTATGCGTGTCTCGTAACTTACCGACGTCAAGTTACTAATATTTCACTCTTCTAATCAACCAGATAAGACCCGATAAGAGACGATCACAGCGCTGATCACCTGAAGGTCAATACACCTCAACGCTCTGTCGAGTAATATACTCGATACCGGATGACATTTCCACTAAGGACCCTACCAGGATTCGTTTTCTAGTTATTATGAATAGCCGAAGCTTTAAATAATTACAATTATAAGAGGTAAAGGAAAGTACATTTTTGTGTATGTAATATTTTCGTAAATACGAGAGGGAGATAAATGGAGTGAATGAATTCGTTACTCGAGTTTATGAAGTTTCACCCGTGTAGCTTTTAACAGCCAGTTAGCTAAATATATACAATGCTTCAACGTAGATTAATGTTATTGCAAGTTCTGCGTTTTCCATCAAAAGCACGTGCTTTATTCACCTCTTTGCATTTCCATATCGTTCCATGCAAATAACTCAGTAGTCGTCCTTTTCTTTTTTACTGGCAAAGCCTTAGATGGACCTTAAAGTACGCCTTAGTGTAATGGTTACTTTTACAAGCTTGTTCTATAGCTGGCCGGCAAGATAAATACATGAAGTGTGAAATGCTTCCCCTCTGCGATCACCCGTTCCTCTTTCCTTCTACCTGACAGGTAAACACGCAGGTGACGTGTGTAACAATGACGGTCATTTGGTTTTAGATGAAACGTAATCAAATGTACACTTTTGAATTGAAGGTTTTGCTAGGAGAGTACAAAGAGGGTTAATGATGCTAGAGAATGAACGACGTAATGACTATGTTAGATCGTTCATATTGGCATTGTGTGAGAAATCGCTCTCTCACCACATTTCTAAAGTTAGCCAAACCTTAAGTTGAGAAAAGCAGTTACATAAAATTAAATTCGGTGCAGTTTAGTGCGAGTAGTGTTCTCCTGAGTGAGTGCAACACGCAAGCGCACCTGTGTCTGGAGTGGAATTTAAAAGCCATGCTGGAGGTAATGCACGAAATATTATTCACTGCCTTAGAGAAAATGAAACCTTAAATGGACAATATGGAACCAAAATGTATTTCCGAATAAAGAAAATGGATGAAATGAGAAACGTTAATGGGGACAAAAATGAACCCCAGAATGTTGAAGATGGCGCGAAGAGAGAATCCGGAACTGAGAAGGTTATGCTGGTCCTTATGATTAAAATTGAGGAGTAACTCGTCTGCGTGAAAAGAGATTGAAGAATTCTCTAGAAGAATGAAACACCTTGACCAGCGCGTAAATGCCCTTGAGATCGTCAGGATTTGGTGTAGGGTCCTGGACGACGCCGGAGAACAACCTTAGCGCCCTCAAACGAATAGTCAGTGGTGGTACTTAGGAATTAAAGGGCTTGCCGGAACGAGGATTAACGGAGCACTTAAAGACATAGAAGTTGAGTAACTAGAATGAAAACATTGCGTAATATCGCTGCCCACAACCGATAGACTGCAAAAGAAGGGGCATAGCTTTTAGGAAGCCTCCGGGAGAGGCGACAGAAATTGTAAAAACGACTCGAGGTCGGCGGTGTCCGGAGACATCCGGATTCTGAAACCATCGTCTCGATGCAGTCTGTCATAGGCAGCTCAAATTGAGGCTACAACAGCAAGGGGGAACCTTCGGTGTTGCCCATGGGAATTTGAACAACGTACTTGTAAAGCTCTTGTGACTCTTCCTACTAGTTACGTGTTCCAGTCAGCTGTCTTTTACTTCATAGGTGGGATCCGAAATGCTGAGATACGAGAGCGCCCAATGCTCGTCGACGCTGACACCTATGTTGAGCTTAGGCAACCAAGTTAACTACTCTCCGTACCTCGAGAAGCACTGGTTATGACGGTGACAGAGAATTGATCCAAGATGTCCACGAAGAGCTTCCGCTGATGTGTGGCTGCGATGTGGCCAGCCGGAAGAATTGCTGGGAGACGATCCTCACCTGGCCGAAATGCTTGTGTATACCACCGTGACGAGAGGCACGTTGATGCTCTGCGGTTTGTGCAGGATGGGTAGGAGTGAGGTGGAAGCCGATACTAATGGATATGGGCATAGTAGTGACATTGATCAGGTTTGATGTGGCGAAGGGGCTTATGTTAAGGAAAGCCAATTCCTTCTGCCAACTAGCGACGATATAAAGCAACATATTGAGTATTGTAAGCCTGTGGGACGTACCTCGCGAAAGTGTCGTAGGACATGACACAAAGAGTGTAAGTCCTCGGGTGGCACGGCAGTGAAGTCAGCAGCAGGATTTTGCGTCTGGGAGGGAGCAAGTGACGTTCCGGAATCCTAAGGATCACCTGGGAATTTGCACGGTAACTCTGACGGAGGATGTAACAGTACGCACTAGAAATGAGATTATTGTGATTATTACTTCCAAATAAGTGTAATTGACGAGGATGTTAAGATATCGTTCACATTAAAGGTGCATTGTAGACAATACTCAATGAAAATGAGAGCACGTAGTAAAATACTCGTACTGTATTACACCCGCTTGCATTCATGCCGTCTGTACACATTCAGGAGACTTTTTACTGTCTTTCACAGGTGGAGTATGTGTAGCAAGAAGGAAGTGTATGTACATATCTTTTTATGTTTTGCTTAAGCAGTGGGGCTGTATTTTATAGGCACAGTGCTAGATTATTCAAGTATGGAGAGTCTGTTCAGAAAGCACATTGGCTTCTGTCATACGCTTAGTTATATTCCTTCCTGGAGAACCGTTGTGTCAGCTACAGATAACAGGCTACTGAGATTATATTAGTCAGCCTTTTAGGTTTTAAAGCTATTTGGTGGAAAAGTGGCACGCGTGATATAAGTAAACAAAGAAATATCTGTCCAAAGCTCAAATTGTTTCGAGGTAATAAAATTAAATTGTTTATTTAGCGAATTTTTTAGGATGCATTGTGCGTTCATGCATTTAAAAAAAGTATGATGGTGACATTTTGCGATACTTTAAATAAAATAAATAACCCACGATGTGACGGCCCTTAGAGGGCCAAGGCCTACCAACCCGACTGCCGGCCTCACGCCCACTTACGCACGGCAGAGGTGGACGATCATCCAACCAATACGGGGAGGAGATGTGGTCAGCAACTCGGCATCCTCCAGCCGGAATGTTGGTTTTCGTGCGTAGCGTAAGCTCCTCACTTTCCTCACAATGCTGAGTGGGCACCGGTCCTATACCCGGGACTTAAAATCCGCACCCCATGGGTGGAATCGAACCCGGGCCGCTTTCCGTTACCAGGGACCAAGGCATGCTGCCTTAGCCCGCTACGCAGGACTTTGTGATAATTTGGTAAACTGAAAATGTTATTACTTGCAATGAAATAATTTTTACTTTTTATTGAGTTTTTGGTGTTAAATTTCCACTTTTTTTGGTAAATTAATATTTTCGTAAACAAATGAATGAAAAACTATGATCTCCATACTTGAAGGCCATATACTAGCAGCCAGAGGGAGACAGCTTAGGGCAGTGTGACGTTTTGAGGCGAGAGCAGGGCTATGAGCGCGTGTGACGTCAGGTGGAAACTGTGTGCTGCCGGTTGCCCAGATAAACGGCGCTACGATGCGAAGTGGAGGTTTCACGAAGCTTGTGATCTTATTCTCCCTGAAGAAAATGTGCAAATCCTACAGTCTTCATCACCAGTCTGAGTCCATACTTCAAGATGTAGAAACACTTTCTATTGGATTTCACGTCTTTGCTCTTGTCTACTATGTTGCTACTCGGTACTAAATGGAACTATTGAGTTCAGACTTCGGCGATTTTTTGAAGGACAAATATAATCAAGAGGTGGATTAGGCTGACTTTTACAAGAGTGTTCCACAAACCAGATTTCCATACTTGTATGCACTAGTTGCATTGATATTAATGTATGTTCGGTTCGACATACGCTGTATGAAGTTAGCTAAATCCAAATCGTGGAGCAGTCTCTCGGTTCACTTCGATTACAAATTTCACAAACTTACGTCCTAATATTGTCAAGCTAGTTAGAGAATTACCAAATACTGCTCTATGTTAAATATTTTTGAAACTAAAATTATTTATCCTGTTTTCTGAAAGAATTGAGTAGTAATATAGGGTATATATACCTTTTGGAGTTTAGAATTAAATTAGAGGCCTGAAATTTGGTATGCCAGTTTTTCAATGTCTATGCAATAAAACTGCGCATTAGTTTTCCAAAATATTAATATTTATTAGAAATGTGAATTTTTTCTTTAGATGAGAACAAAAAGAAATATTACTAATAATTACAAAGAAAAAGGCATATACTTTTATGTATAAGCGTAATCAACAAACCAATTCATAGTTTTATTTAAAAAATTACATTTAACATATTCTAAAAATTTTTACTTTATTCATAAATATTTACTGCAAAAATGTTCACCCCAAAGTACAAAAATTTTTATACGGAGAAAAAGCTCTTTAAAGTTTTGGAACACACTTATGGGAAATATTGCTCTTCATTGACTCATTGGAATTCTTCTCTCCTTTTAACCTCAAATCTTCTTTGATGATATTTGCCACTCTTTTTACATTTCTCCTTCTCATTTCTATATCTAAGTGTCGTCAAACACTCTGCTTGACACGACGTTCTTCTCTGCGTTTACTTATTTTGGTGAAAAGAGGAGAAATTTCTGACTTCTTTGTCAGTTTAGTCAAACGCTGTTCTTGATTTACAAGGGATATAGCTTCTGCCACAGGCATATCAACCTTTTTGGCTGAATCAAAGACCTCATTGGGGCCAATATTCCAAATTACACTATGTAGACTTTAATTTGCATTTTGAGTCTCTTCTCTTGTACACCTTTCCAACAGTTCTCTTGAACACAACCTTTTGTATAGGGGTATCACTTTCTCGACTATATTTTCCATTTAGAGGTGTATGGATTTCATTTTTGTGGCTCTTAGGCTCGTCACCTCTTGCAACAATTCTGTTATAAAAGTACCAGGATCTTACGCCTATTGCACTTTTTGAATTCATGGGTTTTCCATCTGAGCGGGAGCAGTGGTACAGTGCTGCATACAACATATTATGTTATCATTTCCTTGTTTATGTCAAAATCACCTTTAGTTTTCTTTTCAGTGGTTATAACTTTTCTCTTTCTTGAAAAAGTTTCATACCAAATATATCCACAGGCTTGGCACTACATTACAGTCTTCATAGAAGAACCGCAGAACTCTTAAACATTCACAGAAACACATTTCTTTTTGAACTCACTACACAATACTCTTGAAAACAACTTCTTCAAAACATTACTGTCTACAAGAAGATAATCTGGCTCTGCAAGTTCATCTTTATACAGGGGATCACGTGTAACACTTTCAGCTGTAATGCTATTTGCATAAGATTCTTCACTTTTATCTGCTGTTGAATGTTTCCTTCTTATTTCAGCTTAAAGCTTAGCCACCCTTTTCTTTATTATCTTTCCACTACACTCTTTTCCCATTATATTTGCTAAATGACACAAGTACGACAGCAATTGAACTACACATACGAATTGTTAGATACTTTGTAAGCACTATAATTCATTAGTTATATTTTTAATTTTCTTTCAACGGATGACAGCACTTGTGCAATAAGAGCAGCCAACATCTACATTTTAAACATAAATATCTCACTAAAGTCTAAAAACCACAAAGAGACTGACTCTAGCTGTTAACTGAAATATAGCGTATCTGCCACACCCACTTTTCACTGCAAGTTTGAAATATATCAATTTCCAGGTGGATTTCACACATATTTAATGGCCATGTTCTAGACATATTGAAGACATTTGAAGGAAAAGATTTCTGAAAAAAGGAAGTTGCAGTTTTGGCCATTTTGGTACCAGAGTGTTCTATAAATAGAAGGTTGTTTGTGTCATTAAACTCATAACTGTTTTCCTTATTTCCTTCATCGCTGTAGCCTTTATGCTTTCTTCCTCCTTTGCGGCAGCAGCACAGAGCGCTGTGACGTCACTCGTTGAGCTGGCCTTCAGTGGGAGCATGTAGATCGGCGTGAGCTGACGTCACAGCAACTATGCCTGTCCTCCCCTGGTATTGCACATTTAAGATTATGAATGTAACTTTATATACAAATCTAAGTAGTAATACAGGGAATATATTTCACACAATAATGGAAAACTGAGTGGAAACACCCACATATAAAACGGAGAAGTTGGCGGATCCAGTGGGACTAAAAGGAAGTGCACACGCAACTTAGAAATGTCACTGTGCTTTTAAAAATGGTGGACTGAAGAAAATATTTGGCCGAAATGATTTTCAGTTTTCTAAATTTTCCATAAATGTATTTATATGACCGAAGGTTCATTTTCACATAAAATATTAATTCCCTGAAACATACCACTGCATCAAGAGGAGCAACGAGAACATAACTCTCCACACACGCCACTCACTGCCACGTACACGCCTGTTGAGAAGTTTGGTAAATTGCGCCCGAAGCTGTAGGGACAGCCTATACATGGAACCAAGTATACAATGACGACATCTTGTTGTGCTCCAAAGCGAGCGAACCGTCCACAATAAGAGCGATGCGTGCGTATTTCATTATGACGAGAGCAATGTGAGATGACTTTGAACAGTGGAACTAGTTCACATTTGCGAACTGACAGTTTTAACATTGGAAGGAGACACAATACCCTCAGGATTTATGGTCTGATATTTAATATCTATCATCTATTATATAAAACTGCAGAATAGATTTATCACCGGGTATCCATTTCCAAAATATATTGGATGGTTATTATTTCCGACAGTGTAATTTAATCTCCAAGTCATTAGTAAATGAAGTTTAGTTTAATCAATTCATGCTGTGTTTGTAGGTGGCTGTATACATTGAATGTGTATGTTTCATTATCACCATTGTATTGTGCGCACACTCAATGAGCTTTTGTTATTCAGTAATCGTCATGGGCTTCTCTCTACGTGTTTTTATTCCTCAATGCGATTCAGTTGTCAGTCAATTGTGGATGGAAGCAAATGCATCGATTGCTTACTCCTCTTCACAAAAAGGAAAAAGGTATTTTTGCCGGTGGAACAACCATTGTTCCAGGGTTAGCATAGCTCTCGCTTTAATGAAACATACAGACGAAGTGCGGAAACAGCACGTTAAATTTGCTGCTGAAGTAGTTAAACAATGTACTTCTGTAGGTTACGAAATCGTGAATGATACTCGGGGTGGGAGAACGTTGAGCTAACAGCAGCCAGAAGAGGGGCAAAGACTACTATTAAAAAGGGAGGCAACACTTGAATTCGCTGATAACTTCGTTGGAGCGTCAGTAAGACTAGGTAGACCATTTACAGATGTCTAGCACCGCTAGCGCTCTTGAACACAGGTATTCCTTAATAAGAGAGCGAGCGAGTGAGATGGCATCGAGGTAGCGTGAGCGACTCACATTCGGGAGATCGCGGCACAATCTGAACTTGGACTTTTGCTGCTTTCTCCTTGTCACTTATGCTTAACTTCATACCAATATTTCCTTTCCCTCATTTCACTTCATTCAATTTCTTTATCTTTCAGATGTGCTTTCAGGCTTGTGTTATACGGTGATGCGGGACAGATGGCACGTATGCTTGCACATTTTAAATGATATTTTTCAGCGCTGGGCGGCGTTGTGTGGTCGCTGACCTCACTTAGGGAGAAGGCACTACAGCGGATATGGGGCGTTGGTGGGGCACAGGGATGAAAAACTCTCAGCACTTCCGGGCTTCGCAGTTGCCTCTCGCGGTCCCAACATTTCATTCTTTCCTCCTGAGTAGTGTTAGTCGCAGTAGACATTTATTTGATATTTATTTGTACAGTTTCCATTACAATTTCAATACAATAAACTTAACATAGGACATGCTGTATTATACCTCCTGTACAGATACATGAAATTGCTGACCCTAAGGTTTACTCGCTCACTCAGGTCCCCTGGCTATAAGCCTATGGTTTTCCTGAGCAGCTTAGTGTCTTTTCTTCTTGACCTTCGCTTCTTTTACCCTAATCCACTTTTCTCTTATCCCATATAAGAAATCTCCTATACATCTATTTTTCTTTTCTCCCATTCCCGTTAGCATGCGTACCGCCAATATCTCTCTACTTACACTGTCACACTCCTTATCCCATATTTTTCTCTTATAATTTAACTGCTTACATTCTATGAGGTAATGAACAGTGCTCTCTTCGTCTCCACAAAATTCACATATCCCTGCCTCATTACTTCTCAACCCTTTTAAGTATAATATTCTTTCTCTCATCCATGCTATGCCTTCTCTTATAGTTTTTCCACATATCTATATATTTTTCCCTACCCCATTCTGTCTTTAATTGCTTATAAAATTTCAAAGACTTCTTTTCTTCTATACTTTCCCATATCTCTTACCTAACTATATCTTGTACTCTAGTTCTCACTTCCTTCCAAAAACCGCTATAATTTATCTCCTCTACTATCCATAGATCTCCCATGACTATCTTCTATACCATTCTTTCCAATTCTGAACACCAATTACTTGTATTTTTAATGTTTTTCTGTTGCTTCATGTACAGATTCAACAATTCCCCTTTCTGCTCTTTAATACACTTATACCAGAATTTCAATATTCTCTCTATTATTATTCCTCTCTTTTTCGTATTACCTATCTCTAGTACTGCTACTTCTCTTGGTGCTGATTTTGGCAGCCCTAGTAGTTCTTTGCAAAATAATCCGTACATCTGGTCTAATTTTGTACCTATCTCTGATGTGCCCCAGTCGAGTAGATCACTCGCCAGGCGTGTCTTATTATTTGTCTAAACTTTAACCTTTTAAGAAGTGAGCCAAAGTTCTATCTTAGTTAGGATGTTGTTAGCTGCAACAAACGTAGTGCAAGCCTTCTCAAAATGCTAAAATTGCGATATGTTGTGGCAGTGAGTTATATTAAACAAATCTTTTCATCTGTTAACCATCAACGGAGCATAATATAATTCAACGATTTATATGCAGTGGCTAGTACCCCGAGGTGACCTTTAGTAAAATAAATGTGTTCAAATAATACATTGAGCGTAGCTAGAGTCAGACTGAAAACCTCAATACCGCGGCCGGGATTTGAAACACGTATCTCCCGGTCCTCGTACGGTGGATCCTAACCATGGCGTTCAACTTTTCAGCCTGTCTCTATCTATCCACATGTGTGAAGAAAACGATTAAATTTCCATCAATTAACTTAATAGTGGTAACTATAAAACCTGGGATTTAAGAACTTAGAGTTAGTAAGTCGCCACAAAAGGTATGTGTCTCATTGTATATGAGGGTCTCTGGTGGTTTACCTGGAAACATACCAGTCATTTGGAGAATTTAATGTCATGGCGGCACGTTGGCCATGGTAGCTCAGTAGTTAAGAGCATCCGGAGGAAGACCAGGAGATCAGTGGCTCAAATCCCGACCATGGCATTAAGTCTTTCAGTCTGACTCTATCTATCCAAATCTTATCCTGCACATGGCTACTGTGGAAAAAGCGATTAAATTTCCATCAATAGAGTGAACAATCATTATTGTTTATATTCACCTACTGGCCACATTGGCTAGAAAATAGAGACACGTAACAAGGGTCGTAGTGAAATCAAAGGAAACTAATATAAAATGAAACTAATAACATACACGTTCAACATGTTGAACTCAACTTCAGTTGATGCTGTGATATATGAGCACCGTTAGGAAAGGAATACTACTGACGTTACCCAGCACATGAATTTTTTCTTTGCAAAAGGATGCGTCAATGCGGAGACAATGGCAGAGAGATTTGAATTTCCAAAGATGTTCTTAGTCTTTGCTGTTGGTTTACGAAATGTACTCTAAAATGCATTTAAACTTGGAGGTAAACTTAAATTGATTATAACACAGAACGATTTAAGGAACTAAAAATTTACTTTTGAAGAAGGTGAAAGCAGCTTGAGATAATTGAAGAATAAAATATACGAAAAAGTATATCGGTTTAAAAGCGTGAGCATGTAGAGTTCACAGAGAGGAAGAGTAGCAGAAAGCATAAAATTACGTTTTGGAACAAAAATTAATTTCTTAATATATACATTTCAGTTTAGTTTAACAATAAGCTGTGAATGAAATTTGGACATTCACATTACAGAAAAGAGATGACACATTTTTCATCTTTCTCTGTAAGAATAGAGGAAACAAATAGCTACTGTAGAATACCTATTACAGTTTACGCACATTTTGGTACGAAGATGCTTTTAGTTTCCTAGTAATAGTCTACTGGTGTCGCCCTATTTTCTCTTTGATGCTGAAAACGGCTGCTGAACCTTGCTAGTTTCAGCATCTAGGTAAAGATTAAAGCGGCTCAAAAATCGAACCTTCTACTCCTTCATGCACTAATGAAATGTCAAGATTTTCATCACTCCCCAGTAATAACTTGTCTGAGGCATCCAGTGTTTCGAATGTGAAGAATCTCCTGGGATGTCCCTATAGGAAAGTGACATTAGGAGAACGAGTGAGAGCCTTCCATTCCATTCCAGCAGGCAGGTAGTAACGCGATCTGAAGTTGGTGTCGCACATTTGTGAAATGGAAAGCTGGCAAAACTTGTCATGTTATCGAACACATAAAGTGCGAGAAGTATTGAACTGTTTTACTAGATTTGAACACATCCAACTCTAAATTGGTTTGATAATATCCTTAATTTTATTGTCAGTTGATAAGGTTTAAGTTAATTGATGTAAATTAATCGTTCCTAGACACTAGTCGTATATAAGCTGAGGTTTTGGATAGACTGTCAAACTGAAAAATGTGAAAAGTGGCATTGGATTTTTCAGTTTGACTATCTATCCAAAAGTAGATAAAGTTTTCCTACTTAGCTTACCAGTGATACCGAAATTAAAGGATTGAAATAAGTAAGGAATCATGATGGATTTCAAAGGAATTTTGGTTCTTTGTTACAACACCTGCAGGGCAGTTGAGTCGAATAGCAGTTGGGGTGAATAGTTGTTTTAACAAAGGAAACGTAAGAAACAATGTCCTTAGCAGAGTTCTAAAGGGTAGCACTTGACTTTGTTTGAAAAGGATATTCTTCGGACCCTTAATAATGCCATGACAAAATAGTCACAAATGGAATCTTTGGTAGAATAAAGGGCTTCGAGAAAGTGAAAGTTACACATACTCACGCGCAGCTGTGGAGGACACTCAGTTGGTGGCGTGAGGCCGATTACGGCAGTCCTCTTCTTCTGTCTTGGTCGAGGGCAGACCAAAAGCGATGAGAGAAGATATTTTTCGGTTCATATATACGTGAAGAACGAATTAAGTTTTATCGACTAACAATCATTTCACATACAGTAACTCTAAACAGTGATATTGGTAACCCTTGGTCGGCAACTTCGAGTTTAATGTAATAATAAAAGAAGCAGTCATTAAACCAGTTTGAAACGGGCATTACAGTGCCATTAAAACCATCCTTCTCATACATATCCATGCATATCCTGAGATAAACCTTATTGCTTTTCCCTGAGCTAAACAATATTTGCTTCAAACTGTAGCGTGAACGTGCAATCGTGCGCCACACAATATATTCCGCTTCAAACTGTCGGCCCATCGTGGAACTCTTTCCGACCATCTATATTTGCTTCACCAGTTAGAATTGAGATTATTACAAGTAGAATGCAGTCATATAAGGTTCTACCAAAATAGTAATATCAATATCTTACACACTGATGCTCAATAAGGTCGCATTTTATTACAGTGTTTGTAGGTGTCATAATTAATTTGAGTAGCCTGTGCTCTGTTGCAAGGAAGTGCATCTCTGTAACAGAGAAGATTATAGTGATGGATCATATTTGCAGTTAATTATGTTAACGTTTGATGTCGACGTTTTGATGTCATCTTCACTATCTCGCCAATCTACTGCCAGCTGCTCCAGTTGTGTACAATGTGACCTTTTCTCAAGAACGCTAATAACTGAGCTGTTTGAAACGAAGTAGAATTCAAGCTGTAATGAATTACATTTGTTGATTTATTAAGTTGTCGTGAGTAGCTGAAATGCTGAGAATAGTTGCGACCGCGAGGTACATGTAACTCGTGCCGATAATGGGTCACAGTAAACACTTCTGTAAGAAGTACGTAATACGCAGATGAAAAACAGCATATTTTAGAAAAAAAACACTCTTTTAGCAACATAAATACCCACCAAACGTCCTACAAGTTTGTTTGAAGCTTCCCACTTGATTATAAAACACATTTTCCACTCGGTGACTTGCTAAATACGGACTCTTCAGCCTTCTTTTTTTTTAAATTTTATCCACGTGAATATTTTCAAAAGCTGAACTTCTGCATAATATATTTTAATCAGATTCGCAACTACTTTAGCTACATTGACTTATGACTAACTGCCTTTTCTCCAACACAGAGGGTAGACAATGAGCGCTTGAATTCACTGACAAAGTTTAACTCTCGCTTCAGTTATAATGCCCTGATTTGGAAATGGTTTAGTGCAGTTACTGACCTAACTCCGCATCATTTACTTAAAATCAGACATCAAAACTTGGAAACACGTGGGAGAAGGATAGAATGGCTTCAGTTTAACTGAGTTCGAGTACCTGCACTGTGCAGTGTTTACAATACGAGAGTGAATCCTGCCCCGTTACAGCTCTATATTAAATCGTGGAATGCTAAATCGTCTATAATAAAGGATCTTTTGAAGTGAAACAGTCTACCAGAAAATAACAAAACATTAATTTCACATCAAGCCTTCACGCTTTGTTTTCATCAGGTCATCAAGCGCACCTTCTTGCAATTTAAAGCATTTAAATAAAAACCATAGGAAGTTTATTTTTAAGACTTTTAGAAAATATATTATTGGGCACTGTATTCAATATTTTGCAAAAATAAAACCATATCGCGAAAAATAAACGGAGCATTTAAAAAATTAGTTCAATGGACGCTGTATTTCAAAACGGAAATTTCGTATTTCGTTGTCGATGCCATAAATTGTAACGTTTGCTTAGGTGTAGGCCCCGAGAGTTGAAAAATGTTTAAATATGTGTTTTAAAATCGATAAGGACATGTTAAAATGAATAAGTAGGGACATTGTTAAAATTCAGTGAATGTTTTCTGATTGCTCGTTTTAAAAATGAGATTATGTAATGTGTGACGTGGACCAGTAAAAATTAAGTTTTATTGGTATTGGTGGCAACGACAGAACGAAAAACAAATAATTTAGGTAAAACAGCTAGGAAAGAAAGCGTCTTTTGATGGAAGAACTTTATGGAGGACGGACGTAAATTCAGTGCATCGACGAAATCTTGTAAATGGTTATTATTCGTTTTCTGTAAATTGTAATCAAGGTATACAATATTAGTGTCAAGTTTTATACGAAAAATTGTATAAATAATACAAATTAAATTGAACATCTTGATATTTTTAAAGTAAGAAACTTTATTGGTATCTAAGTTTATTTAGAAAATTTATTCCTTTCACTCGCAAAGAGGTCTGAAAATTCAAAATTTCGCATACCTCAGACCAAAGCAAATCTGGAAATATTTTAGATACATCGATATATCAGAGTGCTAGATTGAACCGTTAATGTCAAAGGTTCTACTCCCATTAGTCCTGGACACGTAGGACTGAGGACCGGGGCCACCTTCTACCAGGGAGTTAGCTGTCCCAAAAGGGTGCCCGGTGCCTCCATGGGGCTTTCCATAGCGCAAGACCTAGAGACTCACAAGCCCCCCATCCATCTGGTCCTATGGACTCAAGACGGGATGGAAGTGGATACGCCATTTATGCGCGCCAACAGCAAAATGGGAAGGCTACTGATATGACCTCGGTGGGGCCGCCTGGTGATCTAGCACACCTACTAGCTATGCTGGCTAGTACGCGGGAATATTAATGGCTTCCCTCAACCCCGTCCGGAGACGTACCCAATCACTCACGGGTATCAGGAACTACTGCCCCCTCGAGTCCAACCCAATCCGAACAGCTCCCTATCAGGGAGGAGCTCGAAAGTTCGGCCCGAGGTTCCTCTAGTAACGTCAGAGGTACCATGAGTGCTAGGGGTCCGCAGCGCCCGCACCACGGCAGCTGAAGGGGACGTATCCCCTCCCCTACGGGGTGCTAGATTGCACCAAGAAGAATTACCAACTCGAGGTTTCATCATCACCATCCAGGGGAAGGGGAGCTGAATACAGCGCACAATCCCAGGCACAACGTGAGACGACATCAGGTGAGAATAATCCCGTTCCACATGATCACCGCAGACTCCGAGAACACCATCATCCCATCAGCACTATAAATCCTGCAACAAAATATGTACATGAGTGAAAACCTGTCACATAAAATGAAATGATTTACATTTGAAAATATACATAAGAATGACACGTTTAAGTGTAAAACGTTTATGTGTATTATTCATAAGTTAATTATACATATAAATGATTTCTGGATAAACGAAATATCCAGCTAACATAAGTGCACCTTGAAAATTATCGACTTTATTTTAAAACATTTCCAAGTGTGACAGGTTGCACGTCTGTTATAGCGTTGCATATTATTGGTTTGTTTTGACTTGCCGCTCCCTTCCCGCTACAGGCCATGACAATTTAAGCTCAGCAGATAACTACGTACTTTGGTTAGTTACACCTAACATGTTTTATCGGTGTCCGAATTTCCCTGTCTGATAATGACATACTGTTACAACTTTCTGATGATTTGGCTCCATACAGATTGCTAAATCTACTCTAGCCCTTAGGTTACATTAACTTGATTTGCGTTCAGTGAGTTCACCAGTAGCTACAAAAGTCTATGAACACTGAACATGTAGTTGTTCTCAGACTGCGAGGCACAGCTATTTATACATTCATAGGTACATTTCATATGGAAAAAATTGTATAGCTTAAAAAAATTCAATTTTGAACTTTTTATATCCCTTTCCTCAATAAACGTGATTTTTTTACAATATATGTTCTCAAAAGTTAAAAATACTACTGGATAATAAATGTCCTTGAGAATTTGTAATCTACTAGTGAATGTGGAAGACTAAATCTAAATAATAAACCACGAGGAAGAAAAATCAAATCAAAGTGAGTCTAAATAATTCAATTACACTTCATCTCTGAGTTTTGTCTTTATGGTGAATTTAAAAGAAATCGCTCTTGTTTTTTGCATTGGTTAGCTTTAATATAATGCGGTTTTGTTATTCGCTATCAAAATTAATTTATTAGAAGCCTGAAATGTGTTTATTAATTTTACTTCCCCTGGACTTAAAAGAAGCAGCATCTTCTTTCTCGTTCTTAGTGTTTTCAATAAAATATGTGCCCACCTCGGTGGCGTAGATTGTAGCGAGTCTGCCTCACGTTCAAGAGGTCCCGAGTTCGAGTCTCGGTGAGGGTGAGTTACCGGGATAAGGTTTGTTCCGGGGTTTTCCCTTATCCTTCAAGACAAATGTCAGATAACTGTAATCTCCATGGACCCTGGAATCATGAGAATCCTATCACCCAATTCATTCATCGTCCGATATGACTTAACGTTGGAGGACGTAAATTACAAATATTAATAGTGATAATGATAAAAATGCTGATGCTGATGATGATAATAATAATAATAATAAAATATGTGTTGAGAATGCGGATACCTGATATTTCATTAAATTTTACATTTCTTTCCACAGGGTTGTGTTTTCTGCGAGGAATACTCATTTGTTATAATAGGTGTGAGGTTTTTTTTTCTGCAATGCTCCGAAGCTGTAAGGATTTGTCACTCGCTTTTTGGATATAAGTTTTCCAATTAGACTTGAATATGGAAGCTTAATACTAAGGATGGCCATTTCACTTTTTAAATAATTCTAAAAGTGGTGTAGGTACTCTTTAGCAGAAGCTTGAATTACAATTGAGATTGTTTTACACAATCCGATTTGGTAGAGACGTGCTGTAAAATTGTTTACACCTTGAAAGCAATGTTCCTGCTTTGTAACTGAAGTATTTAACGTTTTTTTTCAACAAATAACTCTCACAACTCGTACTGACTTGATGAATACACATTATGTGAAACTAAAATGTAACAGTATAGTCTGCCAAATAATGACACAAGATTCGGTGTTGGTATTGCACATAGCATATAGTCAGTTTTATAATTGGACCGACATCGTAACCTAAGTGCATAGTTGAAGAATTTGTAAAAAAAAAGTGTTCCTTCTACTTTGTTTTACAATGAGCTCATCACCATCAAAATACAGTGTTATTAATTAATTACCCACACATAATGTAAAACCTCAACTAAGATTTGAAATAAAATTTAATTATTAATCCTAACTGAAATGTAAAAGTAAATTGTTCGCTAGAAATACAACAGAGTATATGACTGAACGAGATTTTAATAACCATGGGTTACCTAGCTGATTACTAAAATAGTAAAAGTTGTTCTGGAAGCATTAAGTACATAGTGTTGCGAAAAGCTCTACTGAAATAAATACGAAAGTTAGATCCAGAGAAAGTGTAGATTTCAGAAATTTTTCCCTTGTTCGTATTATACTTCTGCAAGAGAAAGATAGAGGGAGAGAGCGAAGGAGGAGATAATATTTCAACAATGATCAACTAATTTCTGAGTCACCTTGATTGGAGAACCAGAAACAGGACTTAATTGCTCCTGAGTAAAGTATGTTGTCGTAAGCCGAAACTCTGGATGGAAAACCCGATATGGAGGTCCATTACGTCAAAGTAAAACATGTCGTTACTAGGTGGAGCTTTAAATGGAAAACCTGATCCCAAAGAAAAGCATAGTTTTACAAGATCGAGCTCTGTAAAAACATAGAAGTACTTTGATGCAAATGAAACCATGATAAAAGATTGCAATGTAGATACAGAACCCTATATCGGTAAGAAGATATTCCTGATCGAAGCTTAAGTATACCTTCAGAAGGTGAATTCCGTATAAATGCTTCACATATTAGTGGTGGCTGACTGATGCCCGATTTCGCCAACAGATGTTAAAATCGACGTTAACAAATGTAGCGTAACCATCGTAACAGCGCAGAGAAAGCTGTTACTATTCTTGCATTTCACCAACATATTTTCTGAAAATGTTAACAAAAACGAGTTGACGCCAAGAAACTTGTGAATATTAAAGCTATAGAAGGCTATGGATGAGTCGTATTATTTTCTGAGCTTACTGCGATGCGCTTTTGTCTTTATTTTCGTCTGCACCACAGATTAATACGTCAGCACACAGTTAAAAAATGACGGATAAACATAATTGTAAACAAAAGCCGTGAAACAAATTTCTCCTCGATGGAGAAAGAATTGTTGATTGAATTGGTGACGAAGTAGAAGGATATCGTGGAAAATAGGAGGACGGATGCGGTGAATGTAAAAGAGAAAGATGTCACTTGGGAAAAAAATTGGAAATGAATTTAATTCAAGTATGTATGTGTCATTACTAGAAACACGAACCATCTCCTTCAGTATTACGTAAATTTAAAACAAGGTGCGAAGAAGTACAAGTGACGAGTGACTTGTACGTTTCAAGACGGGAGGTCGACAGTGTATTATCCACATAATTCAGTGAATTATAAAATCGCAAAGTAATTAATACTTGAAGCAAAGGCGAGTCTGGAATATTGCTTTCCACGCATGTTCTAACCTCTCTTGTGCTTCCGCAGTAACCTTCATAGCAACTTGATTCGACAGTCTATAACTCTGTAGAAAATGTTCTTCTGATAGTTCCTTAGAATAATTTCTCCTCATAGGCCGTACTCTATTACGAATGTCATTTAGACGGTTTTAAATATAGAAAATCGACAACAACAGCTGCATTCATGTCCGCCATCTTGAATATTTACAATTGTTAAGTATTTAACATCAGAAATTTGGCCTGTTAGTTTAACATGAGATTTAACACGAGTGTTAACCTAACACTTGTCGGTGAAATGCAATTTTTGTTATAACTATTGTTAAACCCGTGTTAAGTCTTAACATCTGTTGGTGAAAGCGGGCATGAATGCTGTAGGTGAGGTACTGCTTCTACATGATGTTGCAAATATTATCAGTTTAACAGAAAGTGAACTATATGTCTATTGTGTTTAAATTTTGGGCCTATGTATTTATTTAATTGGGGGGAATATATTATTATCGAGCTGAAGTTTGCCGGACCAACAAGTTACTCTTCTGATATCGCATAACTAATCAACATTTTCATTCTCTTCAAACACGGAAAAGCTTCTTTCATCAGACCTTGTAGCAGGTAGACTGAAAAATCATTTATAAGTCCCTTCAACGATTTCTTTGTCTTGTTCGATCACTTCAAACAATTTCATTAATAATAAGCAGAGCCAGGAAGTTCGTACCGATTTCCTTGAGTAGTGTATGAGCGGCCAGGCGTGGATATACCACGCAGCACTACTAGCAAGGGCAAGGTTCATCGTAGAATGCAACTCATTACTGTAAACCAGGTGTAACTACATGACACAGGACACGATGGTAGGAAGGAAGACATTCGAATAATATCTCTGCTGTGCTTTAAAGATGAGCAACTAAATTTGCTGTACAACCATTGTATGTTTTCTAGAAGTGTACATATTCATGTCCTTAATTATTTCACTATTTACATTTCAGTGGGATACCTCAGCAAACATGGATAAAAGAAAAGCCAGATCGAGAAACTAAATTAACTGAAATCATTAAAGAGTTTGCAACATATTATCAATCAACTAAATCTTGTTTTACGGGACATAGAATGAGTTTTTCATTTAGAAGCATTCAGAGGTACATTATTGATTTTAGTAATATGGCCGCAGATAAGTAAATATCTAGTAAAATTTCTGCTTTGGCATTTTGTCTAGTAACAGTCTTCAGATATTTAAGAAATAAATTTTATTATTTGAATATTATTTTACATTCGATTAGGAAATGTTACAATCCGCGTTATAATTGCTTGGGTGTTACCACAATAGGCATTATTTAAATAATGAGATCAGCCAGAGACAAATCCGTATGCACTATATAAGAACTTGTATGTTGTACATACTTATCTACATAGATGTGCATTTATGAATGCCTCATAAGTAATTTTTTTCCTCTGGACAACCGGTTTCAATGCCTCTCCACTGTGTGTTTCTTATCTGTCTTGTTTGGATGCTAAGAGAGGGTCGGTCGCAACCTGCATAGGGAACGGCGAGCGGTACGAACTTCCTAGCCCTGGATAATGTTTCGTTAAAGATAATTATAAGCGTAGTTAGTATGAAGCTCTTGCTTCAAGACTGAGTGTTAAACATTAGTAAGTGGTGCATAAATCGGAAGTCCTTGGCATAGTCTTCAAATTGAACGTAATCAGAAGGATGAAAAACCGAAGTTTGCGGTAGTCCTTAAAGCTGGTCAGGTTTTAATGTACATTATTTCATAATGAATGATGGCATAGGACACATAATCTCCTATGTCCGCCTAGGTGGCTTAGGTGGTAGCGTGTCTGCCTCACGTCACGTTCAAGAGCTCCCGAGTTTGAATCTCGGTCAGGGTGAGTTATCCAGATAAGATTTTCCGGGGTTTTCCCTTATCCTGAAAGACGAATGCGGGTAGCTCTATGTACCCTGGGCTCATTTGAGCATGATTTCACCCATTTCATTCATCGTCCGATATGACAACGTTGGAGGACATAAGTTACAATAAAATAAAAAATAAACCTGCTTTTCTGCATCCTGACATTCAGTAAGATAACCAAACGGTTTTGCTTTTCAAGTAAAGTTTGCAAAAGCTGTTCTCTTCTCAGTATCAGTAATAGAATAATGGTTACTATTACTAAATTATCAATGCTATTATTGTAGTAATATTTTTGATTATGTTAAAATAAATATAATGCTTGAAGTACTCTAAATTATGCCCAAAGATTTATTTTGAAGAATATAAAATCGAATATTGGTATTACTAAATGTAGTTTTGCTTTAAAATGCTAACAGTGCAGCCTCAAAATTGTTTAATTCTATGAATTATTCTGTGATCTATAACATTTAGAACCGGAAACGTCGTTGCTCATGATCAATTTAAAATAAACCCTTAAGCATGTTGCAATCGTCTGATATTACTCGAAATATTCTATAATAATACCTCCAGGAGTGTCTGTATCAGTTAGTACTCGCCTAAACACAACAATGTCAACGTGTTTGTCCGTTTTTCTGAATGGTAAAAGAAACTGGGAATTCCACCAAAATTCACAAAGAATATTCTACATATATTTGTAAATATTTGCTATAGAACCAAATTAAGAAAGTGACCGTGTCATGGCGAAACTCTGCCCTAAGAACGTGAAATATTTCCTGAAGTCATTTAACAATCCAGTCATATCCCTTACTACATCAAAGCGCTCTGCAACCAGCTTATTCTCGTAATAGAATTCCTCTTGTCTAAAGTTTTTTTATACCTAAGCCCACCTTGATAGCGTAGATGGTAGCGTAGGCCGCGCTGTGGCTCAGTGGTTAGACCGCTTGGCTCTCACCAAGGCGGTCCGGGTTCGATCCCAGGCGACCGCAAAGTGAGATTTGTCGTGGACAACACAGCACTGGGGCGGGTTTTCTCCGGGACCTCCGGTTTCCCCCGCCATCTCATTCCACCGGTGCTCCATCTTCATCTCATGTATCATCAGTGTCACCGCCTGCGGTGCCGTATGAAGTAAAAGTGGGCGTTAGACACTACACACATTAGATGGTAGCGTGTCTACCTTACGTTCAAGACGTCCCGAGTTCAAATCTCGGCTAGGGCGAGTTACCTGGATAAGGTTTTTTCCGCGGTTTTCCCTTATCCTGATAGACGAATATCGCATAACTGTAAGCTCCATGGACCCCGGACTCATTTGAGCATCACTTCACCCATTTCATTCATCGTCCGATATGACTTAACTTTGGAGGACCTAAGTTACCAAAAAAAAAAAAAAAAAAAAATAGAATTTTACCTAACCCAAATAAATCAAAATCTACAACCGGGCGGTAGCCATATTTTAGCTTGTGTAATAAAATCCGAGGAATCCTCCAACTACTTCCTAATTCAATTCCTCACAGTGAGAGGCTCCGTAACTTTTGGTATACATCTGTAATGCCATTACCTTAAACGAACAAGGAGTTTGCTTCGCATGATTAAAGTCTTAATGTGGGTAATGAAGGTAGTATGAAATACACTATATTATTTTCTTTGGAATGAATTTCGAGCTATTATAAAATTTATTATAATTACATTATTATAGCACTCGTTCTTTTTGGAAGTCCCTAAAATCATTTTTGTTTGTCAACTTACTATTTTTAATGTTTCAGGAATATTATTTCTGTGTCTCTCAGAAGTCCTCAAATGCAATTTCGATATTTAATTTTACCTGAACGCTATACAGTGATGGTGAGTGAGTGAGTGTGTGATGTTTAAGGGCCCGTCGACAGCGAGGTCATTTGAGCCCGATGCAGTGATGATGTTAGTTTTCAGAACCCCTTAACGTTGTCTGTTCCAGGTAAAATTTTTGGTGGTATAAGCATCAACAGTTGTGCTTCCAGTTACAGAGTTACATTTCTGATAAGCCACGGACTGTCTCTTAAAATATATATTGTGGAATATAAAATACACGTAGATATTATTCTCTAGTAGACATTGTTGCATGTCGTGTGTTGAGATGCCCCTCAGTTTGGCTCAAATTATATGGCAGCGGTTCGAATCCTTGGGTCGTCAGCCTCGCCAGTGATAATTTGAAAATCGATGTCCTCGGTTGCTCTCGGAGTTATCCTAATATTTATGAATGTTAGTATGTGTGGCAAGGATCTCTTGATTCAGCGCGTTTTGGGTGGATCAATTAGGTGGAAAGAAACACAGGTTAATTCTCTTATGACGATCGGTTGTATTTCAATTACTCTCGAAATACATGTTAATTAGGCGAACTCTGAATAGTAGGCTTCGCGCTGGCGTGGTTGTACTCCCGTGTCTATAACACGACTCATCGGAATGGCACCCAGCTATTAACTACCTTTAATTGAACGCGATATCTTTAGTTTACTCGTCCGTTCAGTTCAGCCCGCAGTAGCCAAACGCGATTTCTGTCCGTGTGCTATCACACGACGGTTTAGACTGGGCCTAACCACCAACTGCTTTAATGAACGTGATTTCTGTCCGGGTGCAGTCGCACGACGGTCTAGCTCGACCCTCAGCTACCGAATGAACTTTAGATATGTATTTGCTCCCAGATAGGTCATATGACACTTCGCTTCCCCCTTCAGTTCATTATTTTTAATTAGTTGGTCGGTAGAACACATATGGAGTCCCAGTTACGAGAACCTCACTCTAGACCACCTAAGATGCCCCTTCCTGTCAAAATTATTCTTGAAAATAAATACCGGGTGCGACCCTTAAAATTTATGGTTGCGGTCGGCTTTCCTAGGAGAGAAAAAATCCTACCTCTCAGAGTCCGTAACAAACTTGACACTGCACACAAGATATTTGTTTCAAGACATGTATATATTCCTTTAACATTCAATTAATCTTCTATATATTCCTTAACAGTTAATTAACCAACTCGAGGAAGAGAGTACCGTTTCAACTTACACCACGTACACTGTGTTCCTAAATAATGCGCAATTAATACATTTCACTTAAGGAATACATTATATCTTCTCGTAACTACCACACTATTAACCTTATAAATATGGTACGTCTCTGCATATTTACATATATCCAAATACCGCAAGAAGAAAGACACGCTTAGTCATATTTTTCATTGTCAAGCCACTTCGATCAACGATGCTCAAGTGAAGGTCCTTGCCCCAACCCTCCCAGTTTATTGTGTTTTCCTTGGTGAAAGAGCCTTAGATACAATTCCCTTGCCCCGAGAAGGATAGATGCTATTTTGTGCATGACGTCACATCATGGCTTCTGAAGCGGAAACTAAACATTTTGTCTTTGACTCGGTTGTACCGTTAGAGGACGCTCCCAATGTGCTTTCGAAGCCACCGACTTCTATCCGCAATATTTTCTCAAGCATACATAAATTATTATTCAACGAATCAATCTTCAAACCAACCGTAGCTAGCTTAAGGGCTTAGATACTTCATTATAATCCAGAATATACAACCAGAAATACCTGCTGTCTAAAAATAGCTGAAGTAGCACCCAATTAACTTGCATTCAAAAGCTGCAACTGCTACTTAAAGCATTATTGCTCCAAAGGAAAGGTAGAACTCTGAATACAAAATTGCACACGAGGTTATTGCTTCAAGGGTTACTAAGTAGTACTAAAGTGGAAATTTCAGTTGAAAACCCTACTGAGGTTACTGCTCCAAAGAAGGATACGTCATTACAGAGTGGCACTCTGGACAGAAAATCTTACGAGGTTATTGCTTCAAAGAATTCGTTATAAGGTGGAGCCCCAGATGGAAGGCAACACATGTGCGCTTATGCCTCATCGGAAACGGTGTAACCAAAAGCTGACTCAGATTTAAAGCTTCATATATGAGACTGTTACAAAGGGATGTTTGTCATTGAAAGGTAAACATGAACTTATTGCTGCAAAACAAATGATGTTGAAGGTGGAGCCAGCGTTGGATAATATGACATCTGAGATTAGAGTAGCTACAAAATAAGAATGAACATGGATTGAGCCAATACGGTTATCCAACTGTCTTGGTGTTACCAGTTCCACGGTTAGCGGGCGAAAGAGATGAAAGATATATCTGCCTTTGTCTCACCTAATCCACCTAGCGAGTATCATACACATGCTGAGACGTAAAGTGATGCAGTACTCACAGAGAAGTTCGCTGAATATTTCAGCATGTGTGTTAGAACATACATAATGATTATTGCACAATCTGAATCTTAAAACCTTGAACTGGAGAACAGTTCACTTACATCGTTCATATCCACACAAAGCAAAATGATTCAAATTATATGCATTCTGTGAAATATGGTGTTTGCTACAGTGAAAAAAAAATAGTGACATTTCAACCATTTTGTGAATATAGTTTCTATTTTAATGATGCCATATTTGCATACTGCCTGTAATGGACTTAAAACCAATTTTGTTTAATTAAAATACTAATGTTATGCATTGTGCGCAGAAATTTTGGTCTTGCATTAGCAATATCACGTTTTCAAGCAGAAATTTGTGACCATAATTGGTTCTCCTATATTTGAACCCAAGAGATTTCAGAACATTAGGCATCGAGGATACAGAATTCATATATTCTATTTCCCCCCTCATTAAATTAGTCAGCCTTTTGACAGTTTGATATTCACCCTTGTCATATAAATCATTAATTGTTTTACGTACCAGGCGACCGCAAAGTGAGATTTGTGATGGACAACACGGTGCTGGGGCGGGTTTTCTCCGGGACCTCCGGTTCCCCCGCCATCTCATTCCACCGGTGCTCCATCTTCATATCATGTATCATCAGTGTCACCGACTGCGGTGCCGTATGTAGTAAAAGCGGGCGTTAAACACTGCACATTTCATTTCATGTTTTACGTAAAACACACTTTTGAAAATTGTCTAAGTTGGTAGCACGTGTTTTAACTGTCGGAAGTTCCCTGGAGATCTAAATATGGAAACTTCTCCTAATTTTGGAAACTGTTTGCTACTTTAACAATGTTTGTCACAGAATGAGCACTCACGTGACAAGCTTGTAGCTTTAATTCTCGACTCTGAGCGAAACTTTTACTTTCGAAAATGTTTTAATTGACATGTTTGAAAAACGAATACACATTAACAGGAATATTTCTAGCCTGCTTATGTAAAATATTATGAGTTGTTTAGCAGTTACAACTAGGCACACCAGTACTAGACTTGCTAAGCGGTATATTTGCCAACTTTGAAAAGCAGGTGTGCGCTCTGAAAAGATCACCATAATTACTGAATGAAAGGTAGAAAATGCAACTGCGGCATAGCACGCGTGTGCCTTTCTTCACTGACAGTTAATAATTCTTTTCTCTAGTCAGGGGACTTATATTTCCATATCTCAGACACCAGATGTGCTACAAACATGCGGTTTGGAGAGCAATCCTTAGAAAAATAGATCTGTAACATGGGAAAAACAAAGCTTTTCTTTAATTGGTAACTTTAGAGCGCGTAAATAAATTAGCCGTATGGTTTGGCAAAGAGGGTCAGTATGAGTGCTTAACTGTACAACGTTGCACGCACCATTGGCTAGTAGCCATAGAAAAGCCACGCCTAGCCCCGCCTTATGTTCATTCCTATTCTGTAGCTACCTTACTGCTCCAAAGGAAGGCATGCCGTCACAATGTGGAGCTTTGAACTGAGAACCTGATGTAAGAGGTTTCCACTTCAAACAGAGCACAGCTAAAGGGGTAGCGTGTGGCCTGCATATGGGAAGTCGTGGGTTCACCTCCCTCTACTGACCTTCCTGGCCCATGGGCTTTTACGGGGTTTCTCTGAATCGCTAGGTGTAAGCTAGGAAGGATAATTACATTTCCCGTATTTTCTGTCGTCCATTTAACCTCACTTGTTTAATTTGATTTCTTTTCATTTCATTTCGCCTTTCATTCTAGTTGGCTGTTTCAGGATTCAAATGTTGCAAAGGTATTGGCATTGGATGGCAGAGAATAATATGTTCTCAGTAAATCTTCGTCTTCCGGATCGGGGGAGGGGGCATCTGCAGGTCTCGGTCCGTGTAGCAGATGTGTAAGCCCGCATGGGTCCGTCTTTCAGAGCTTCCATCGGATTTTAAGACTGAAGACTTTAAGCAACCTGCACTATGCCCTCGTGCCTCTTAGATATGGCCACTTTCAGTATCCTATCCTCTCAACCTTGTTGGGGGGAGGGTATCTCAGCGGGCACAGAGCACAAAATATCTTCCATATGTCAAGGTGCTAAATCCCCCTCCGAAACTCTTTTTCGCTTCAAAGGAAAACACGCGATTAGAAGATCGAGTTCTGTGTGGAAAAACTAACAAATGAATTTAATGCTCTACAGCAAAGCTTGAGCTTGCAACATAGCATGCTGCCTAATGCCTGTCTGGTATAAGTTTATTGTTCGCAAGGAAAGCATATAATTACATGGTAAAATTCTGGATAGAGATCTCCACATAGGGGATAAGGCCCCCCCCCCCCCCAGAGAAAATCTTTAAAATGTGAAACTCAGTTTGGGCACTCTACTAATGAGGTTATTGCTCAGAAGGAGCGTATATGGTCACCAGCTTAATTTCCAGACTGCAAACTCAACATATGAGATAATTACTTGAGAACACAGTATGTCGTTGCAAGGATGAAAAACCCGACATACGTTAATGCTCAGAAGGAGGGCATCTCTATATAAAGTTTGTTGTTTATAAACTGGAGATCTGCATAAAACTACCGTATTGTCGCCAGGCATTGTTGAGTTGCTGCCGGGCCGTGCGCGGGCAGTAAACAAAGAGTCAGATAAAGCGGCCAGCGCGTGGGCGCAGCGCTAATCACTTGTCAAGAGAGAGAGAGAGCAACAGAGGGAGAAAGAGACAGAGATAGTCTGAACTTTCCCGTTGCACCACGAAAGCCCGTGAAACTTCGTCAACTTTCGAGAAACTTTGGCAGCCTTCAAGAAACAGCGGCTCGGGTGTATATGCGGCAGTTGCAGTTGCGAGCCAGTAAGCTGTTTATTGTGTTTGTGTGTGTGTGTGTGTGTGTGTGTGTGGACATTTGAACTCTAACGAGTCGAGAACTGATGATCGTGTAGTGATTTGAAGGTGAATTCTTGTTTGTTTACTTGTGGGGAAGCCACGAGAGACTGTGTTGGTGTATGCTATGTCATACTGCTGCAAGGGGTGTACAAACTGTCTTTCTACAGAAATAAAGAGCATTTTGACTTTCTGCAACTAGACTTAATTTTATGAACCCACAAAGTCATAATATATGAGGCTATTGAGAAGCATGATATTTCAAGGTGAAACCTGATAGAAATGAACGTAAGTCGCTACAAAATGGAGCTACGTTGATAAATTCACTTATAAAACTTTTGCTCCATAGGAAAGCATGGGGTTAGAAGCTGGAACTTTGAATGAAGAAGAATCTAACAGATTATTGCTCCTAAGGACGGTCTGTTACTACAAAATGAAGTTTTGGAGGCATATTTGACGTATGATACTATTTGTATCTTCAAGGTATGGGCAAAGAACAACGTAACAATTACATTACAATGATTACCTAAATGTAACTAGTAATAAATGAAGTAATAAGGACAGATAGTAACCCATTGTCGTTTACTACGGTAACGAACACAGTAGCTGTTATTCCGTTAATGATTACCGAGTCTGTCTGACATCATTCAGTGCGTGTGCGTTGGAGTAGCTTATCAAATTAGCAAGCAGTTACTTCACCTCGTTGCTCAGTGTTATCGCCTCCGCAAGAGAGATCTGGCGAGAAAATGGTTACTAATTATCCGCTTTGTTACGCATATATGTACCTAACTAACATCATCTCCAAAATTTGCGGGGTTAGATAAAATGCGTATTTGGTACTAACATTACTCCCCTGTAGCAATATCGCCTTGCAAAATATCATAACCATGTTTTATTTGACGCCCGTGTGTATATTGGCAATAGAGAGGCATTGTTCTATGTCTGTATCACATGATTTTTATATTTAGGACGCATATAGCTTACTTCGTAGTACAAGCTGTGTACCTGTACGGGAATGTAGAAGCAAGTGCAAGTGAATTTTAGAGATAATATGCTTCCTTTTATATTGACTGAGCGGGATGGCTCATGCGGTTTAGTTTGTGGCCCGCATTTGGGAGACCCAGGTTCGATTCCCTTGGCCGGCCGACCTGACCCATGGTTCTTTTGAGGGAGTTTCCCGGGTCGCTAGGCGAATGCTGGCTAGGTTAATTATAATCCCCTAATTTCCTGTCCCTCCATTTCTCCTCCATTCTCATTTCATATCAGCTCTTATCTGGCGGTTTCTTTCAGCTTAACAGTGTGCGCAGGAGTCTCGGCGGTGCATAGGGATTATATGCTCTAAGGAAAACTCTTTCCCCTCCGGCGGGATGGACTTCGGCCTTCGATCCTGTCTGGTGAGCCGATTCTGAAATATGGCGAGCGGGATATCGGTTGTGCAAGCCTGCCTTAAGTATTCTGCTCTGAGGAGGCGACCTCCGGTCAAGCAGTCGGCCTTGTGTCTGTTTTGGGGCCACGGAAGGTGGGATGACGATTGTCCTGAACCCACCGCCGGGGAGTTTCTATCTAGTAAAGTGTAAGGACCTCGCCCTCTCTACTGTAGTGACTCCTTGGGGTTGGCCGCACTCTCACATTATCCTCCCTCCTAGGGGTGTCCCGTTTGGGGCATAGGTTTAAAAGGACAGTCTGTTCGAGGTGCCGAATCTCCACCGCACAATCCAATCCAATCCATTTATATTATAATAATAAAGCAAAAAATTGCTTATCTTGAAAAGCAGTTGTAGTTAATCGCTATTGGTAATCATTAAACGTAACCGTTAAGGTACTACATCTCCACAATTATAACTATTCCCGAAAGTAAGAGTTTGTCAAATTCATAATTTCTCAAACGGAAAGCAAGGGTCTTAAAAATTCAAACTTCGAATGGAAAACACATTAATATACTCGAGATTTAACTGTATTGGAACACCACAGTGAAGCGTAATAATTATTAATTTTTAGATGAGTCGTATTTATTACACATCTGCTTCACTTTCGTACCTATTTTGAGGACATGTTTCGCAAATCATCGTTTGCATCTTCGGCTCTTATGCGACTAAAGCTGTTGTTGCAAAGGAAGATCAATTGTCATTGCGAGGCAAAGCTTGGAATGGAAGATTGACGTGTAAGACTAGTTATCCAAAGGAAAGGATGGCGTTGCAAGGCGAAATTTTGATTAGAAATCTTGACTTTAGGTTTCAGTTCCAAAGGAATGCAAGTCATTATAGGCAGCCCCATTCCTAAAACTGCAGCTTCCCTGTGTAAATTGCAGGTTTGTTTTAAGTCATCGTTTTGAATAAAAATAAAAATTGAAAACAAATGCTTCAAAAAATACATTTATAGTTCTTTAAATTCTTACGATAAAATGATAATACAACAATTGAAGTATTTGCTACATCAAGATATTCAGTTAACTGTATGAGGAAATACTCGTATTTTGGTGGCCCAGTCTCCTTGGTTTGGTATATAAGTGCGGTAACTAGCTCTTAATTGTGCTCATAATGCAGTATAGGACTGAAATCTGATACTGAGTTATGTCTTTATTAAACTGATTATACAAAAACTGAATATACAGCTAATCAATAATCCTAAGCGAAGGTTCAATATACGTTCCTCCTAAAGAGATCACTTTCGAAATAACACCTGTTGCTAGAATGGACGCGACCCCTGACCTCTAAAACAGGGAAAGGTCTTGGCTTTACAGCTATTGCTTTATGAAACTGTTGACTGTTTATTATTTTACAGAGGTGCTTTCTCTCGGTGTTGTACTCCTACATTGTTTTAGATGATGTTCATCCCGAAAAACAAATTTAAATATAAATGTGCTGATACTCCCCTTTGTTAGAACATAAAATTCTCGTAAACAACAGTACGAGGTTTTCACTTTCTGCGAATGCAGCACTTTACAGAAGTTAACAATTCTAATGTGTAACTGTAAATAACAGATTTTACGCTTCTTCTGAAAAACTTTGCGTAATATGGTTTACTAGATTCAAAATTTTACAAATATAACTGGCATTTACAACTGCCAAGCTGTGTCCAACACATCGTAGTCATCTATTCTACTCATTTGATAAGATTTACAAAATTAAGCG
This sequence comes from Mantis religiosa, assembly GCA_030765055.1. Taxonomy (NCBI): domain Eukaryota; kingdom Metazoa; phylum Arthropoda; class Insecta; order Mantodea; family Mantidae; genus Mantis; species Mantis religiosa. Next base: position 69,187,272 of record CM060948.1, read on the forward strand.
GAGTTCTCTATTTTTGTGCATGATATACCGTTGTCCACAGAATAATGTGCTGCAGAATGGTTGTGGGAGCGGTTTGCACTAATGGATTATGAGGTTTGTTAACCAAATCGGATGCATAGTACTCTGTTTTAACTTCATCACTTTCCTAAGTGCACACACTGAATAATTTAGTTTAGTTAGGAATAATTTAGTTTGCAAAGCTAGCAATCCCTATAACCTAAATCTTCATTTTTTTGTTTTCATTGAAGCAACATCCCCAAATAGGAATTTAACGGACCGTTAAGCACCACAGAGCTAAATTTGTATATCTGGTATTTAATGTGCAAACTAACACAAAAGCGCTTCTCTTAGTTAACCAATTTTCAAAATAAAAGCTTTTTTGTGACTTGCCTCCCATTCTCTCCTTTGTTTGGGGATAATGAACAAGCTATACAACACAACAAATGCACCTCCAAAAAATACATCCCAAACCCAATACGTGCTATTCATACTCGCAGTTTCTGAACAATCCAGGACAATCTGTGCAAAAAATGCGATAATGTATGAAGTCCTTTTGTTTGACAGCGCGGAACTGTAATGAAATTATGTGCCTTAATGCTAACGATCTGAAAAATGCTTATGCTAGAAGTATGGATAATTGTGAGAACTTTTTGAAAAGTACTCCGGAATTTTTTCTGCTATTTTATCTTTGTAATTATTGCTTAAAATATAATAAAACAGTGGGACTGTTACATAAATAGTCTTTGAGTAGCAATATGCTGAACTGCAGTTTTAAAATCTAAGCTATACTTCATTTTTGAGTTAGGTGGTTCATAAACACACGGACATTTTCCTGAAAATAACTTTCTTATTGAGTGAACCACAACATAGTTAACAGGGATGAAGCCTTTCTATCGAAGCTCTGGCTGGAATGCAAATCCTTCTTCTGCCGGGGCAGTTGCGGGGTATTTTTTACTTTTTTTAAGTCTTAAAACTCAGTTATACGCTAAGTACTACATTTTTTGCATCTAACAATACATTCCTGGCTTCACAAAAGTTAATTTTGATGCGTATAGCCCATTTAAGGGAGCTAACGTAAGAAATTTACCTACAATGCATTTGGTTTATCCCTTCCTACTTTAACAAGATTTCTGTTCATTCTATTTAAATTGTGAGTAAAGGATAGACAGTGACACTAGTCTACATAGTTACTTATACATCGAATAAATCGAAAATAACGATAAAACTGCTGTTCATATTTATGAACTGCATGAAAAACGTTGTCTTCCACTTCTACTATTAGTGTAACTATTATTATTGCTATTGCCTCGATTATCACCAGTATTATCACCACCATCACCACCACTGCGTCCGTCACCACCATTGTTACTATTTATCGGTACCAATGGTAGATACATACAGCCGCTATCACCAAGGTCTGAATTACTCCATTGCTGTTGTATTTCCTACTGATTTTTATTTGCCACGCCAGCTACCAACTGTTCCGCCCCCACAAAATTTATCATCATCATCATCATCATTAGTTGTTGTTTCTGTTGAAGTATATTGTTTCCTCCTTCATTTAGCGATAGCACGAAATTCTTGGATCATATTAGAGTCTTCAATCATTTTAATGCCAATAAAAGTAGTGATATGAGACTGTCGTATTTAAGTTCACTTCAAATAAATGCCGTTGTCCGGCGCCAGTACTAAACCTGCAATCTAGGTCATCGCTTATTGGTATCACTTACCCTTCCAGGAATATCACGTTTATAACCAAGGATGTGTTTCCCTCAAGAGAACATTTTAGCCAGAGTATGGTACCACTCATTCCTCTAATTAACCTAATTTTATATTGGTATCCCTCAGCGTTCGTCCCTTCGGCGTAATCAAACCACATGGCAGTAAGCCTCTCACCGAGGCAGATTCCCACTGGGACTACTCGGTTGAGCAGACTTCCCAGCGCATATTGTTTAACAAAGACTGCCAATTTATAAAATACAGCGGTAATTCCGTTCACAGAAAGCTGTCTCTGTTTATACAATTTATCTAAATACAGCGAAGGATTTATTTTTTCTTGTAACGTTCATAAAATTTAAGATGAGTAATTGAGTTCTTCTACCTGATTTGCAACTTTAGTCTCCCAGCCGCTCATATGTACAGCAATGTGTATTACATATTGTAATATTATTGGCAGTTACATCAATACATTCTTTTCCAAATCAGGAGCATTCTTTCAATGACAGTTGGCATTTTCTATAGATTTTCTATTGGCTTGTTCCTTTTGAAACAAAGTTTTCTTTATTGTTTTTAATTACAAAAAATAGATAATTCCTGTCTAGTTGTGGCGGAAACAGAAAATGGAACATCTACAAAATACGTTGATAAATATTCAGGCTACCAGTTTAATATATAACGTGCTTCTATTTGGTTAAAAATAAAATAATTGTATCAAGTATTTTTCAGACAATACTTCATGTCAAATTTTCAGAGCTAATTCTCGATTTCAAAGAAAGAAAAAGAAAGGACAATAAAAAAAAGGAAAAACCTTTGATCTTCTTTTCCCATCTTTACCATTAATTGTACCGTATTTACATACTTAGCGAATCTTTCAAAGAAGAAGATTCCGATATATCCTTCTAAAACGGAAGCCATAATTTGTCTTTGTAAATGTCTGTATTACATATTCATATATTTTCCCCATCTAATTTAATTTCTCATTTACTTTATGCAAATCCATAATTAAGAACCGAACTAGCAGCCTGATTTTGGCATTTTGTTGAAGGTTAAATCAATATGATTCAGTATATAAAATTGTAATATTAATATGAAGAATTAGGCAAATATTTTGGGTATTTTCGTGTGTATTTATTAATAATATTACTATTAAAAGTTATCATTTTTGAACAAAAGTGCAAGCCGTGTACACAACACAAAGGTATGTTTGCATGTGGCTTCTTTGCTCCCTTCGAGGACAAAATTACACGGTATTAGGCTGTAAACTAAATCGGAAGAAAAGAAATAAATGAATAAAAGCAGCAGTGGGATTCAAGCCACGAAACTTAGAGTTTCCATTCTGATGCTCTACTGTTGAGCTACCACAACGGTGTGACCGTTGGGTTAATCTTGCTCACATAATTCAAATGTCTCAGTCAATTTCTTTAAGGTAGTTATAAGACATTCGGAAAACCACATAGAAGGTTGACTTAAATGATGAGGCACCTTTTAATTGCCAGGTTCTTGTAGTGTGCCACTTATGCGGTTAATTTATATGTGCTAAATTTAGTTTGCCATAAGTCATGTGTAGATACTCAGGGGTAGATTAGCAACACGGGAATCTGAAGGTCCATGGTTGAAATCGCGTCCATATCATTGCATTTATATGTTCTATTTTAGTGTCTATACACGGTGTATGAAAGATGAACTAATTTTAATTAGTTATTAAAATTAATTAATTTATATTTACTTTAAATGGTTTCTTTGCCCTTTCTGGGACACAAACATGCTGTACAATTTCCTTCCTATAAGGACACAAACCTACAGAATTAACTTATGATGTGTACAACCGTCTTCTTATGAGGTAGGGACGTACGCGACTATTTATACAACGTTCTGATATTGGGGGATTTTCGCGGATTTGTCAAGTGAGTAAGTGCATGCTATGGTGATTTCTGTACTGCCAAAACATATGTTCCCCTGCCACATTTTTAGAGTTTAATTCCTTCGTCAACTTTCATGGGTGGAGGAAGAGGCGGGTTGACAGCTTGCCTGGGCATGTGGTGGTGAAATTTGTTTTCGGTAACTGTCTGGTTTCTTGTGTGTGATGCGGGATCTCTGCTCCGGGCGGGAGGCTTATGTCGTTGTGTAACCAACATCAGATAAATCTGAGGTTTCATTTATTAACGCTCTTTAACTGAAATAATTCTCTTCTATGGATAAGAAAATGTCATGGATCAGTCTCAGCTAAGGCAATTAGGGGAATTTGTTTGAAATATCAGAATACAATAGAAACAGTTAGTCGATAAAAGCTAGCAATAATTTTATAAATAAGGTCATGTTAAATACTCACTAAAGAGAAGAGAAAATTTGGAAAAATGAAAATTATCATCATATGTCTATGGTAAACGTGGCCAGGAACAATTCTTATAGACTCCATCATTTAACTGACAGCCTTAAATAAGAAACGTATCTAAATTTTGTGTAATAAGTTTAATTTTACATAAAATCTCTGTAGTTACTTATTGGTAAAGAAGCGGCACGAAATCGAAGATCCATGGTTCGAATTCCGGCTGAGGAATTTAGTAGAAGGGATGAGCAGGAACAGACTGCTTCCTCGTTCAGCGGAGGACGAACGGGATTTCTTTTTCTAGAACCCTCAACAGGATGGTGCCCTGACTGACCACTCTAGTTGCTGGAGTAGAAATACACTTATACGCTTTAGTTAGACTGAGAATGTACATTTTTGCTGAAAATAATGATGTGCTGGTAGTAGCACGCGTATTGGTTTCCTTTGCCATGGTTTAAATAGCATTATGTGCTATCTAAGCATATAATTTATATACTACAAGATACATTGAAAGTAATCTTGTCCCTATTTCCAACCATTTAATTTGTGATACGTTTTAAGCAACATCCTAACGTATATTTATTTGTAAAGGTTTGCTAGTTACGGCATTTTTATTTAAATTCTTAAGGTGCCAAAATGCTACAGTTTCATTTAACATATGCTGTGAAAATGTCAGAAAATCTACAAAACTATTAAAGGACGTAATAAATTTGTACTCTATTCTGCATGGTGTTAAAGAGCGTTATGCCGTTTATTACAACTATTGTAAAATTAAATCATCTGTGACATTCGCAAAGGGTTATAGGGGTATATACACTTGCCTTAGGAAGAAAGGAAAGATCAGGAAAGAAATAGTTTATATTAAGAGACTGGAAATCAAAGAAAAAGTGATTTATGGTTCTAGCACGAGAATCTGCCCATTCTATGCTTTGGATGAAGACTGGGCACACATTTTAGTGTAATGTGCGGAGTGGGAGAACCACACAGAAACTAAACTTGCAGAAAAGTTCCTAAGCCTAGCACGAAAGTGACTGGAATGATGCGATCTAAAGCTGACCCAAGAAGCTAGCAAAACATGGGCAATTTCCTGAGTTGTGCGGAGCTCCATCAAATTAGTTCAGTTAATTAGAGATAGTGCATCTTCTTTTTTTATCTATTCCTTTCTTTCTTTTTGTCACCTTTAAGCTGTATTTTGAATGTGCTTGTACGGTATTTGACGTGTTTATGTAATAAGTTTCAATAATTTGAGACTAATCTATCTCCCTGTCGGTCTGACGTTCCATCCGTCCGCCCGTCTGTCTCTGCATCTACTCTTCTTAATTACCTGTCCACTACTGTGTTCGCTTGAAGCATCAACGACAGAGCCCTTAATATCCCAGTTTACCCTTCAAAGCTGGCACTAGAACGAGAGGATAAGACGCTTCTGTTCATATCGAGCCACTACTGAAGATGATGCTTCCGTTCTCATTTTTCTAAATAATTTGTTTACTTTAAGATGATTGTGCCTATGCTACCTATATCTCTTCTGAACTACTTCATACATTTTGTAATATCGCTTTTGCCCATCATATATCACTTATGTTGTGATTCTTATTTTGCATTTCACGCAGGGATGCATTCACCCCTTCTTCTCTTTCCTCTCCGTGTTTAGATGAGAAACGACAAAAAGTCGCGATACGCGTGCGCAAATTTGTTGCGTGGCGTAGGAGAGCGACCGTCTCTTTAGTTGCGATGGTCCGGGCGATGAGACAAGTTGTGTGCGCGTTTATTCATTTCAAAACGAACTACAGACACCGAGGGCTCTACAGCGCCTAACTCCACACCGTCCTTGTTGCTGAGTTTGCGACAGTATTTTAACTGGGTGTGAAATGAAAGAAAAAAACACATAAATAATTGCGCACCGCAAAGACAGTATTGTTTTGAAAAGGGTGAGAGGTGAAATAATGTTGAACACCATCTCTTAATTAACGCGATGTCAATGCTAGAGTTGCGAAACATTGCAAAAAAGATAGTCTACCTTCTGTATAGGCATTTGATTTTCTTAAGCAGCTTTTGAACCAAACCTAGATGTGCAAGTGTTAATTCGGAAAGTCTATATGGGGTATTAAAATACAGAAGTTGAACGCAAACGAAGATACATCAGACTACTGTTTCAAGAAGAAGGAAGGCTCCCAAACGTATGTATTAACTTAGATGTTTTCCGACCAACATAATTACATGATTACATCCAAATCCTTGATAGAATAGCAAAGTTCCATATCAGAAAAGTATTATACAGATTTGTATCCGTGTTAAGCCTTCATCGGTCAATTTCCGTGACAAATTTTGGAAAAGAGATCTATTACAGTAAAATAGGTAACATTGGAACGCGAGTGTAACTTGCGTCAAAACATAGTCTTCTGCTTTCATATTTTCTGGTAAAATCTTAAAGTTACACCTGTAAAAACGTTATCTCAATTTTCGGGACATGGTCGAATTTATCCTAGCATATGGAATATATTTTCAAAGTGCATAAATGTTATCTTTATTTCTCATTTTGTGGCCAGCTCTTAGCATATTTGGCAGCTTCGGAGACTATGTTTTGCATAAATCTGGCTTCCTTGGGTGTGTTAGTATACTTGCTTATTTGGAGATGCAACAATTTCAGTGCTTTCACATCATACATAAATTATTTTAGGATCATAAAGTTAATCATTAAAAACTAATAAATTATTGAAACTAAAACCTTGAATAATAATTTTCATATAACAATTATTTAGACATAATTCAGAGGTTTTAGAAGAAGAGTTCATTTTTAATGTAATTCTTACAGTATAATTATTTTCGAAAAGTAGGCTCATGATTTCCTTTTATATACCTTGCATAAGTGCCCTGAAGTTAATTTCCGAACAATCGTATAAAATGGTGGTATTCTACTACTATATGGAAGCTTTGTGAAATTCACAAACGTGCCATTAGGCATATAAATGCCAATTAGGCTTCAAATTGCGCTGACGTTCTCTTGGAACTGTCATATATCTTGCAGCTACATCGTTGCTAGTTCAACGATGGAAGCAGAAATAAGGGGAGTGATGAAAGTATTAAAATCAGCGATTTGTTACGTATATTCTCATTGATCCTTATGTTTGATTTTATTAGCTCAAATTATTTTGAGGAACATATTTGGAACAATGGATAGATAGAGTCAAAGTGAAACTTTCAGTGCCATAGCCGGGATCTGAACTAGGGCTATGACTGTAGGCTAATTTTTCGGTATGACTACCTATCCATACCTTATCCTACACACAGCTAGTGTGAAGAAAGAATTAATTTCTATTTAGAATAATGTTAGAATACAAATTTCGCTCTAGAGGATTCAACAACGCTAAAATCCCAATAGATGTTTGCACTACACACATTGAATCTTCTTATAATTGTCATAGAAGTAGCTGTGCAATGTTGAATAGCTGTTCCTTACTTAAAGTGTTTAAAAACGAAGCACAAACGCGTAAAAACTGAATTTCAGAGCATCGTTTAAAAAAAAACACACGGGATTAATGTAAATATGTGATTATTTACAAAGTAGAGTGAGTTATTGTGTTAAACATACATGGAGAGACAGACGTTCATAGTTTTTAATTTCATTCTGGAAATTTAAACCACCATCCGGGAAGGCAGTGTCAGTGAATAAAGTTAATGTTTGAAATTAGATATATTTAAATGGGCCTGGCCTGTCTAGAGCTGTAGTGGTGATAATAAAGGAGACACAGGGTTTAAATCCATCCCCATGTTTTGTTTTTTTGTTTGCCTATCATCCAAGGAGCTTCTATTCTCTTAGTACTGTGTCACCGTTATGACCAACCTCAACATACGATGTTAGAACGGGAAATTAGGAGAATGACATCACAGATCATAAAAATTCGCATGAGTGGCATAGAGTTATCATGCATTTGTCGTTTCCGTATAAGAGAATACGCTAAAACAATGCCAATCTTACACAGGAACAAGCATTCTAACTTGGGACCTCCTGAATGTGAAGCAGAAAGTTCCACCCTCCCACGGAGGTAGAAAAATTCGTTTTAAAAGTAAGCGTTTGATTTTATGTAAGTTTGCCTGGAAATCTGCAAAGTTATTTTAACTGTTGCGCTTGATGTTATACTAACACAAAGAACCTACAAGTCCAGCATACTGTTTGTGTTTATGTGTATGAACATATTACAGAGATAATACACCACAGTAGTAGCACTGCCTTGAGCTCGAAGTCAAAACGTAATAGACTGTGATGAATCCGGATCACAGAGGATAAAGCCTCGCAAACTTTAGCTTTGAACTATACAAATATCTCGTGGGCATGAGTATTGAGCCATGTCTCTTTCCGTAGGTGAGTTATTGGTTTACTCTCTCTCCCTCTCTCATTCATCCTTCATTTACTAGTTCTCATTAAGTTCAGTAGCTGACCTTACAGTAATTTAGAACTCGGTGGGCGAGGATAAGGTAGGAGGGCAATTTTCATCATAATTTATGTTCCGCCCCTAAATAACACTCACACAATGCAAAACGGCAATTAATAGTCATGAGTGGCATCTAGGCTTGCGACCTCTTCATTTCCGAACTTTTAGGCAGCTCTTTTGTGCACAATGGGGAGGGCAAAAGCTCACAGCAGAGTTGCTATGTAACAGGTACCGAAAATGACTCAAGAATGCTCTAAAATTCTTGTAACATGTAATAAAATGTCTACTGTTATTTTTAAACTTGAAGTTGGTCTACATAAGTATCTTCCGGCTAGGGGCGACGAGATGCTGACCACATCTCCTCCCCGTATCGATTCGATGATCGCCCATCTCTGCCTTGTGTATGTGGGCGTGAGGCCGGTAGCCGGCTTTGCAGGCTTTGGCCCGCTTGTGGGCTGTTACGCCATGGGTTACGTTTCTTCCAAGTGTCGTGTGCAAATGTAACAGACTCTCAGAATATTTCGTTAAATGATCCACCGTCATATGTAGCTAAATAACAACTTAAAGTATCTTCAATTCTCAATTTAAAAAATGCGATGTGTGGCACTCGCACAAGGTTCTCTACTCATAAACGCTTACTTCACTATCTACTTCACATTACCCGACATTATCTTGTTGCAAGAGAAATAATGGAATACGGTACACTTTAACCGCTAGTCAAGTCCTTTAAAATATGTCATACTGCAGTGGCGTTCAAACTCCATTCTACTTAAGTGACCTAAGAAATAAAAAATAACCCAATAAGTATTTCTATTCGAGAAAAGTATAAGGACTTTAAAATTCAAGCTAATAACAAGAAATGATTTGTTCAGTAAAAAGATAAGTTGGGATAAATTGTACGCGTTAACTCATCTACATTTTTGTGTAGTGCGATCTTGTCTTATCGCTTAATTTATCATTCATATCAGACATCCAGAATAAAGTACTTTAGAGACTATTCCACGAAAATTCAAGACTGTAACAGGAATTATGGCCGACGTTGGGATGGTGTTCTCGAAGTTCTATTTGTAGCGGTATTACTACAAATGTGTTGATGATGGGGGATGAGGATGTACTCGTAGTGATGATGTTCTCGTTGTGGCGTCCTTTGTAGCTCCGGTTTGCATGAGATCTTCTCTGAATTGTGGTCTCGGTTACTTGGATTGTGGAACTCAATGTTAAGGAAATAAAAAATGGTAGAAATTTTTTCTTTAATTTAAACTCGCTGCAATTCACAACGTCCACAATGATTAAACTTATTCTCATCCAATTCTGATAATTACAATCCTAATACAACCATTTCCTTGGATTTCTGTTGTCTTTACACACACACACACACACACACACACACACACACACACACACACACACACACACACACACACACACACACACACACATGATTTCTTCGCTTTTCAAACATAAGTTTTCTGAAAATAAGGTTGCACTATATCGAAACTTCCTTATATCGATGCTGAATAATTAGTAAAGTTCATTCAATGCTTAGCACACACGTCTGCTCGCGCTTCAATCAGGACACAAAAGACACAATCTTGTTCTCTCCACTTATTGATTTTTACCTCATCACTATGGTAACTAATTATTATAGTCTATATGACTTTTTCCTGTGGCCAATATATTAATTTTGAATTTCATAATTCTCTAACTTTCCAAATATAAAATCCTAAAACAATTTTCTTTCATAATTTTGTCTTTCTATTCAATTTATCATATTTACCATGTATCTAGATTGGATAATAACATTCATCTTCACCTGTTTGTGACCTACTTTATTCGGTCATGGCCATCTATAACTCACACCAATTCAAAACAAAACTCTCATCATTTTAAACATAATAATATTAATCACAAATAAATAAATAAACTTAACATCATTTTGGCACTTGATATATTAATGTCTGTATCGAGATATACGTTCCATTTGTCATTAAAATATCTAAAAATATCGTATTTTAATCGAAATTCTTAGATCCATTTTTGAGTAAATCGAAATATTTTAAAAATGCTACATATAAAAGGTAGCTTGGTGTGGGGATTTTCTCAAAAATCTTTAAGTCATATACTGAGATGGTGTACTTATATATCAAGTTTGTCTTTTTAACCGACTTTCCGTTTTTGAATTATGCGCTGTGAACAGGCAAAGCATAAAAGACAACTTGCGGTTTCTGCATCACTCTTCAAGCCATATACTCGTATGCTTAAAACGTAATCCAGTTTTTCACTCACAGCGTAATTCTTTTGAGCTTACGATGAATATTCATTGATATAGAAAACTGGGTGCAAATAGCAGAGATGGTCATGAATTTCACGTAACGTGACGTAACATGTGACAAAGAAACGTCGCTAATTTTGAGGTCTATTTAGTATGCACGTAATGGTACATATTGATTCCATGTATATGCTGTAAGATTTGACAGCTTCGATTAAAAATTACAAACTATTTAATGACTTTATATTAGATCTGATGTCTTCTGTTCATCGTGAGATGTTTATAAAACCCATAAAAACAACATACAAATTAGAAGAAATATAGAAAAAGATCAGTATAAAATGGTGAATACTTAACATGGAAAAGTGCAAAAATATTTTCATTCACACGGATTTTATTTATGCGACAGTAGAACTTAATGTGAATTTTAGGGATAAATTGTTTCAAAGGAGCTCTTATATTAATTTAAGTCGACTCACATTAAGTTGGATCCATTTAATACCATGTGTAAGAATTTTATGTTACATCCCGTCACGTCAAAGTAAAGTCGGTTATGTTAACTCTGACATTTAATTTGAGAAACATGCCCTGGAGAAAAGTAAACACTATAATTAATGTACATAATTATAAACGTTCCTCTAATTTTTCTTCAAACATTTGCAAGTATTCCAATTAGTTTATACGGAGTAACATTAATTTATTCGACATTTAATAAAAACCAAAAGGAACGTGTTCCTAGGGGTACACATGTTTACTTTAAACTACAGGTAAGCTTCTGTGAGGAACATTCAAACGGTCTATGGGCACTTATGTTTATCTTTCATAGACTTGTAGAAAGACGATATGAAATAAAAACGTTTGAAAGCTGCGTGTTTCCTCTATTGGTGGGTTAAAAGAATTTGCGCTGGAAATGTTGGCCAGAGGAGGGACACTATAATTGCTCCATATTATATGTCAAGCTAGGTGACCCTTTATGAGATTTGCGTTCGGGAGATCCCAGAATCGATCCTCATCATATTCTACTTTGACCACTGGCTTCTTCGTGGTTTCGCGGACCCGTAGGCGAATGCTGGGGTAGCCATCCTTGCTGCTAGCGCATGAGTCTCCTTTTCATCCCTTTCTCCCTAGAGCAATGTTAGAAGCTCAAAGGACCCACTATAGCGTAGGTTGCGGTGCTATGCTCCAGTTACCGGAAGTCCCACCGTCTGCCTTTGAATGACATTAGGGGATGGCTACTGATTTTGAATACAGCATATCATACTCAGGACATCTATCGGCCGCTACATTATTAATGGATCTTACAAGTTATTTAAAGCAAAGTACGTTTGCATTAACTTCAAAACAAAATTAAAGTTTACAGAAGAGAACACAAGTAACCAGAGCGTTTTATTTAATAATTTGGGAAACCTTTATTAAAAACTGCAGTGTTTAAAAAGTCAGTTCAAGAAGTAGCACAAAGTACAGACCTCTGTAAAAATTAAATGAACACACGTTCGTCTTCTTAACCTTTGATTGGAAATAGTAGAATTGAATAACAACGTATAAAGTCTTATTAGACTATTGCATATATTTAGTCGTATTTTAAAAGGGCGGAATAATTCTCTATTAATCGAATTAAAACTCTAAAGTGATTCATATATGCTTGCAAATCAGCGAGCTATTCTCCCCTTCTCTGGGATATATTGGTTTACAGGTGATTAGCAATTCCGCAAGTATGCATGTTAATTTCCAGCCATCGTAGTTCAGCATACAGAATAGGCATTGTTTCGAGTCCTGGCAGTGATACCGATATTCTAAAGTACTATTCAACCTTTCATACTTAGCCTAACATTATCTAGTATGAGAAAAAATCATATGCAGCACAGGTGGATTCAATAGTGATGCTCAGTAATTCAGAAATGAAAACTGTATGCGAACACGCAGGGTCTCAGAATTGTCATAAAATTGCACTCCACAAATTAACAACTTTCAAAAAATGCCTGTTGCCAGTTGGGATCCACCACTGAGAGATAAACTGATTCGTAGAGTAGTAACAGCCACACCTGTGATCGGTGGTAGAAGGTATTTTAACTGTAGGCTCAGTATACTAGGGACAATAAGTGAGAGTTTGCGCGTGTGTGAACAATGAAATCAATATTTGAGAATACCTCAGTGCAGTTGAAATACTACCGACCTTATACGAGGGCTGTCCAATAAAGAATTGTCATAATTTTCTTTTGACGACGTACCTTTACTCATCCTCATAATTTTGATGGTCCTTCTCAAAATAGTCTCTACTGAATGCGATGCACTTTTCCCAGCGTTTCTGCTAGTCTTCAAAGACATGATGGAAACCATTTTTGAGAGATCCTTCAAAATCGCCTTCGCCACTGCTTCTGATGATGGATAATGCCTCCCACGAAGGCGTTTCTTCAAGTTAGGGAATAGAAAAAGTCTCATGTGGCTAAATCCGAACTATAGGGAGGGTGAGGGATGCACTTCACGTTGATTTTTGCAAGATATTCAGCAACAGCATTGACAATATTTGGCCGCGCATTATCGTGGTGCAGCAACCAGCCTGCTTCATGGAAATGTGGTTTTTGCGTCTGATATGGACTTGCAATGTTTTCAGGACATCCACTTACTGATGTGTTTGCAGGTGCAACATGCTGATAAACCATTCCATGAATATCAAAGAATGATATGACCATAACTTTCCCAGAAGAAGCAACAACATTTGCTTTTTTGGGGGTTGGTGATGAAGGAGATTTCCACACTGAACTTTGCTGTTGGCTCTCAGGCTCAAAATGTTGTAGCCAAGTTTCATCAGCAGTGATTACGTTTGATAGAAACTCCGGATCTTCCTCTAACACCAACTTTAACTGTATGTTACCTCCATTGTAGCTGTAGAAGATATTGAACATGTCTGAACTTGCCTGGTTCTCACAGTCTCATATAACGAGACTGACATCGCAGTTAAAGCGTTCACAGGTTCATATCTCGTGATTTTACTACACATAGCGAAGGTATTCTGATGCCACTGATTGGCTTGTTCGATATGACTCGATAGCTAATGGATGGAAGTGGGATACAACGAAATCTGCTCCAACAAATGAAATATGCGACCGTATACCCCAACTTTCATTCAGTACGGATGTGTTCGTTTCTATCTTCAGTCAATGAGAGATATACGAATACCTTTCTCACGTGGAGTACAACGCGTGAGAAGAACTGGTTTTGTTTTACTGCCGTGAATATCTACATTGTGAGAGTCGGTCTAATCATAAGATGGCCTCTACAGACGGTTATCAGGTTGAAAGGAGTCGCTCTGCGTTAGTCTAGCTTACACATACACGAGGTATAACAGTTTGACGTTGCGTGTGTTGGGATTAAGCGTGATTTGAAAATGCCAGGAGATTAAGTTTGTCGCGCGTAGTTATTATGGTGAACGTTTTGCGAGTGTTCATTGTACCTATATTTCGCTTGAACTGTCATTTATGGATTGTTAATTTGCGTATATAGAGAAAAAACTTGTCACTAATTCTAACGAATCCAAAATTAATGGGTGGTTACAAAACTTTAAGGAAACTTGGTACATTTTAGACAAAACAGAAACGTAGAGAGATAATGTATTTAGCAGCGGAAAAGTTAGACGAAGTATTGGACTATCGGGGTCAACAGTCCTAAGAATTCACTGTCTCGCATTAGGACAGATATTGACAAGAAAATAATTAACCAGGCTAACCGTTCTGCAGATCAGAGTCCATGTTGTTATTACGTGTGGAAAATGCTAAAAGAAGCTTATACAATAAAACGCTCGACACTCATCGGATTAGAAGACAATATGCGGCAAGCATTTTCTAATACGTGGGCTGCGCTCGATAATGTGAACAACAGGTGCCAGCTAGTGTATATGCAAAGGGACGTTATTTCGAGCATCTTAAGTGGAATATATTCACATTGTTTCGCAGTTAGCATTATCTAGGGAAGTAGCGGCAGCCCGGGCCGCCGCTAACTATACGAACTAACGACGTTAAAATATACCCAGACATACGCGGACATTGTAGGCTACCATGTTATTCAAGAGAAACCCGGAAGTTGAAGTGGTATTTGCCTGTTAAGTTTAGAAGAACATTGACCTTTCACATGATTTGATATGTAGTGAAGCTAGGCATTAGATACTATTATGTACATATAGCGCTACGCATGTCGAAGTTTCTCTCAGTCTCCTTATTAGAGCCTTAGACATTGTTGTTAGAAAGCTTAATATTTTGCAATGTATGGTATACCGTAAAATACATCTATTCATAGAAATTAATTGTTCTTTCACACTAACCGTGTGTAGAATAAGGTTTGAAAAGTAGAGTTTAACTGAAAAATGCAATACCATAGCCGGGATTTAAACGGATCCCCCGGTATCCGTCCGGTTGCTCTAACCTTTGAACTATCATTGCAGTATGCTAGCACGACATTAAATTATCCAACTGACTCGCATTTTTGCAGCTAAACCATTTGGAGTTTTCATATAAACCTGAGACAACTACCTTAAATGGCGATTTACAATGCTGTATGTATTTCAAATCACAGTTCATATCCCAGTAATGGCATTGAATTTTTCAGCCTGACTATCTTACCAGACCATGTCCTACACACGGTTAATGTGAAAAAACAATTAATTGTACCTAACAGTGGTCCGAACTATAAAGCCCGGACCTTAAAGTACTTGCAGCACAGTAGGTCATCATTAAGGTAGTTGACCCGCCTCGGTAGCGTAGATGGTTCAAGAGGTCCCAAGTTCGAATCTCGGTCTGGGTGAATTACCTGGATAAGGCTTTTCCGGGGTTTTCCTTATCCTTCAAGATGAATGTCGGGTAACTCTAAGCTCCATGGACCCTGGACTCACTTGATCACCATTTCACGCAATTCATTCACCGTCCGATATGACTTAACGTTGGATGGACGTAAATTTAAAAAAAAAAAATTAAGGTAGTCTCAGGTGTATGTGAGAATTCCCAGTAGTTTACCGAAAAATGCGGTTCAATTGGAGAATTTAATGTCGTGCTGGCATATTGCCATGGTAGCTATATGTTCAGAGCAACAGGGAGATCCGCGGTTCAAATCTTGGCTATGACATTGAATTTTTTTAGTTTGACTCTACCTTTCCATAAATCTGTTCAATTATACTTTTCATAATACTCGACCCAGCTGCACTCTTGACAGTATTACAAGAATTTTATTAATTTTATTTTAAAACTTCTGAATACTGTGATATTCAAATTTAGTAACATATAAGGTGTTTTTTCTGAAGTATTCGAATCACTAAAGTAGTCTACCATGTTATAGTATTCCAGCTCTTTTTACTTTATTATTCTGGTAATATTGAAATATTGAAGTACGTTTTTCAACCCTCGAATGGATACGTATTAGTGTCAGACAGTATTCAGAATCTGCTGAGCACAGTTGTGTTGATACGCTCCTGAGCCTTAGGCAATATGAGAACAGAGTTAAGCACTTAAGCCAACCGCCTCCTCCAAACATTACTCTACCAAAGCTACACTGCAATGCGGCTATGTAGCCACTTCTCGATGCAAACTCCTGTCCCTGTGTGCCGGGGTCTGCAAATTTAGAATACTTTGTAAAGAGCGGATGTTCTACTCTCAAAACTATGCAAACCGTTAAAACGTGCATTTAGGAGTAGATGTAAACAATTTGAACTCTAAATCATGGCCCATACATCCTTTTTAAAGTTGTTTTGATACAACATAAAAGTCGCTAGATCTTGATGTAAAATATTGTATTGTGAATGCCGTAGGACCGGTGACGTTTCACCAACATGAATTCGGTAGAGAAAGAAAAAAATAATGCACAAACACTTGGTGCTCTGTATAATTCGGTACAAGGCGGTAATGACATCATTTAAGTGAAAGCAGCAGTTCGCTACAAGTTCGGAATAGCCTGCCGGTTTTGAACTACATTAACCCCTCCCTGCTTCCCTCTCTCTTTCTATCTGACTCCTTATCTCTCTCACAAACACACCTCAAACCTGATCTAACCTCTAGCTCATTTTGGAAACCGAAGGATCTAATGTTTCTGCTGGAACTCTATGGCCTTACTGTTTGCACTTCCTCTCCTCTCGCTTCAAAACAAAAGTACGTTATCCTCTCTTTTTATCTCACTCACTCAAACACTCACTCAGTCACCTATTCACTCATTCTCTCACACATACACGCATAGACATACAATGAACAATCTAATTGAGTTAAATTTAAAACCCGGTGTGTTACAGTGGTTTACCTGAGTCTCTATTGCCTGGTGGTTTTGCACGCATTTCCTTCTCACTTTAAGGCTAAAATAATTAAAATAAGTGGTTCCCTTATTTGCTTTATAATTTTATATAGTGCATTTCCCCCCTCTTCAGTTGGTATTTCCACGGTACTCAAAATTCCTAAAATGGCGATTGCCATGCCAAGTGTGGAAGCATAACATTTTATGTTGACTTGTTGATAATATTAACTTATATTTTATACATGCTTAGCTGTTTATCAGCAACTATAATGAATAACGATAAGTGCCAGTTTAGCGATGTGACTTGACGTAAGGAACAGAGGGAGAACACTGCGAAACCCGAATGAAGGGAATCTTTTGTGGGCTACCACCTCCCTTGGGGAAGAGAGACCACACGCTGGCAGAACGTAGAGTCAGCGAAGCCACAGAGACGTGCATAAGTCACTAACAGTTGGATAGATTGTCACCCGGCGCACTACCGAAGTTTCTAACCACCATCTAGGGAGAGAGCAATGAAATAACTCTACTGGTCTGCGCAACTACTTCAAGGGAAGTGAAGGAAGAAGGTTTACATAGCGCAGGCATCTGCACTCGCTCATATATTCGGTAGTTACCGCGCTAACAACCAAACTGAGATGGGAATGAAAGGAAACTTTTAATTAGAGAATCCACCCCAGAATTCTCAAAGTGACAAGGAGAAGCCATGGAAGAACCTAGTCAGAGTGGCTGGCACGACGGGGATCGAACCATGACCTGCGATAGGCGAGTCGCAAAGTTACCGCGGCGCCACCTATTATGATATTTAGTGTTACTCCAAATTTCTGCGTCTATTGAGAGGCCATTTAAAATATCCTATACAACGCTAATTTCGAAGGAAAGGGATTTATTGATGGCTTTGTGGAGCATGACTTTTTAAGATAGCTGTTAAAAATTAATTTACTAATAAAAAGGAAGTCTTGAATTAGGTACGTTCAGTGCCCTTACTTGAAGCTAAAATAAATGTCTGTAACTGAACGTTTTTAAGATTTCATATTTTCGATGTTGGGCTAACAGACAGCTTGAACTATACTTTATTCTTATGCTGACAGAGACAGGTTTTTAAACTATACTATTCTCAATGACTGTGAATTACATTATAGGACTAAACATTGTTGAGGCGTTAATCCAAACTGGACAACCTCTGATTCATCCATCTGAACTTTACGGCCATGTAACAGCCAAGAAGGAGATGGATTTGCCGTTTGAACATAACGTTTCAAACATTTTAGTAATATTCTAGCACATATGAAGCCTGAGACACCTTATTGAACACAACTTCTTCTATTGATGTATCTGTGCAGAATGAACATTTAAAATGAATGCATTAGTTAAAATCTACGTTATAATCTACTTAACAACCTTATTTTATTTAGGTATTTAACTACTTTTAGAATGATTTAAAATCGAATAAAATGTTTGCTTTATGTTTCAAGTGTAACAACTGTAGCTTTGTTGTGCTTATGTTGATGCTAGAAACAACTCCAAGCATTGTTTAGATACTCGAAAGTTAAAAATTACGTACGAGGGGGGGGGGGGGACCCAAAAGAAACCGGATTCCGAGGGCACTGCTACTCCTAGACATAGTGCAGAGTTCTCACGCTAGATGGTGTTAGTAGAGACCTTAATGAAGTAGCTGTACAGACGGCGTCAGTGTAGAGCTGAACGTGCATGTGTGGTATTGTGTTTCTCTGACTGTTGGCGGGTTACCTCTTTGAAGTCGTTATGGCAGGTTTAAAAGAACAGAGTGTATGCGAAAATTTGTTTCCTGCTTAAAAAACTGCAACGGTGACACTCCAAAAGCTTCAGGAAGCTTTCCGGGAGGACGTTATGTGCCGCACACAGGTTTTCGAGTGGTTTGGGCGCTTTAAACGTGGTGGAATGTGTGCTGAAGGCCAAGCTCGTTCTGGACGCCCTTCAACGTCGCAAAATGAGAAGAACTTGAAAAGTTCCACCAAAAGATCAACGAGGATCGTCGCCAAACGATCGAGCAAATTTCAGCAGCGACAGGAATCAGTTGGAGCTCGTGCCAGCGGATTTTGAGGGAGGATCTGCGTGTTGCTGCTAAATTTGCTCCGCGCCTTTTCACACAGGAGCACAAAACCATCCGCATGAATATGTGTCAGGACTTGAAAACAGAGATTGCACGTGATCCAAACTTCTTGAACAAAGTCAATACAGGGGATGAGAGTTGGTGTTACGGGTATGACCCGGAAACCAAGCAAGCGTCAAGCCAGTGGAGGACTCCCAACTCTCCCAGACCAAAAAAAGCAAGACAAGTGAGGTCAAATGTGAAGACGATGATCATTGTCGTTTTTGATTTTCGTGGAATTGTGCATCGGAAATTCGTACCCCCTGGCCAGACTGTTAACCAGAACTTTTACTTGTATGCTTTAAGACGTCTGCGAGAGGATGTGAGGAGGAAACGCCCGGCAGTTTGGCAATCAGGTGACTGGTTTCTGCATCACGACAACGCTCCAGCACACACGGCCTTACCCACTATTTAGCGTCTAAGAGGTGGTCTGTCGTTCCACACGCTCCGTATTCGCCGGACCTAGCCCCTTGCGACTTTTTCCTATTTCCACGAATGAAAGAACGCTAAAAGGGGAGCGTTATGACGATGTGGAGGCGGTAAAAACAGCTTCGCAAAGGGCACTGGACAATATCAAACTTGAAGAGTTCCAAACATGCTTCCAACAGTGGGAAAAGAGACTTCACAAGTGCATCGCATGTAATGGAGAGTATTTTGAAGGTGACTGAAGTAATTTTGTAAAAAAGTTCAACAATAAAGTTTTTATGGCAACAATCCGGTTTCTTTTGGGTCCCCCTTCGTATATTTGTATGCAATTCTTTGCGTGCGGTGTAACTCTAGCTATATCACTGAAACAATCTATGAATTTCGATCATTCATGATGAGCAGTGCTGCTTTGTCACACCAATGCTTTGGAAGCATACTAGCGACGAATTCAACCTAAATAAAATCTGTGGGTAGTGGTAGAACATGTGTTGTGTGATAAAAGCTGCTAACCAAGTGGCTTCAATCTACCTTACATTCTTTATTCTGTTGACATTGTTTTAAGCAAAAACATTTTAGGTGCAATACCATATATGGGAAGTCGTTAGTTCTAGTTGCTCCAAATACAATAAGCATAAAACGTGATTTGAACCACTGCAAAATCACTAGAAACCTAACCTTATTTGGACTTTTACGAAGTTAAACATGACCTAAAATCATTCACCTTTTTATACAGCGGTTAAGGGTACAAGTGTAGATAATTTGTTATTTGGTGCCGTAATATGTATCTACTTAAGAGTGTTAGTTGTATTTCTCTTCTTGTAACAGTTTTCCCACAAACATATGTTATTATTTATGTACTTAACGTTTTCTGCACAGTCGTAACTGTGCCACGAAATGGACAACGGCTGTTCATATAGTACATACGCTTTGCTTTCAGGCGTTCACACTTCAATAGTTGACTCCTTGGTCGAGCTAGTCTGGCGTTATTAGCCTTGCAGAGGACATTTGAATGTTATACATCAAATTAAGCAGTGAATCTTTTGGGACTGCAAGGTTACACATTAAATCCACAATAAAATATACTTAAACCGCTTTCCATATTTCTTTGTCTGTGAAAGTATAACTTATAAGTGACACCAATAATGAATATTTGGGTAGGTAATAACCATACATCGGATCCCGTACACCTTAGCAATCAATGTACGCACACAGGTACTATACGAGATCAGGCGCGACATCAACAAACGTCTGTGTCAACAAGTATACCGAAGGGCTGTGTGTGTATGTGTGCGCGCGCGCGCGCGTGTGTGTGTGTGTGTGTGTGTGTGTGTGTGTGTGTGTGTGTGTGTGTACAGTACGGTGCGGATACAAGGGTAAGGTACGTTACAACATGCCATCCTGCTCATTGCTTTCGATGTGGAAATTGCCGTGAATAACCATGTTCATCCGTAAATTGTCGAAAGTAAATTTTCTGTGCCTCTCACTGAAACAATTTAAAAATATTTGGAGAAAGTTCGTTCAACGTCACATGGCTTTAATGGTGCATATGAATAGTACAAATCATTTTCACATGTTTGTCTGAGACTTAGTTTATTTATAATATTACGCAGCACTGAAAATCCAGTATATTTGCGTTGAACACTGGACAATTCATTTTTTGTTCATTTGGTAGGTGGTGCATTATCTATATTAATTTTTGCAAACACCTCCTTGACTGCTTTTAGAAAGCTCGAAAGTATATTCTTCAAGCTGATTAATTGGTTGTTGATAATACCCAAAACTTTTGATTTATAAAGTGGACATTGTCCAATAATTGTTGTGAAAGTAATGCTCTTAACACAATATGTCCAACACCTTACATTTCCTGAAAGGCAGATCTACCTGCGTGGGAAACAGTAGTTGTAATGAAACTAAAACTACGCGTTGCGAACCCCACTATCCCTGTACGTTGTCATCGTGACTGACGTCAGCAGTTATATACTGCGAGACTCGTAAACTCCCTTTAAAGGTGTACGGGCTCCGATGTCTGGTAATAATCAAGACTGATTCCTACGTTTATTATTAACTTCGTGTGAATGTCCTGAAGGTCTCAATATCGCTACGACTTTCTGCTCTGCTTTACCGATCACAAAAACCTGTCCCACCTTCTTGTGGAAAATAGACACGTATGTTTTGAGTGTGCCAGGCATTTTTGGAGGTGCTAAACAACCTGAAAACACTGCCGCTATAAAATAAAACTACTAGCGTACAAATGAAGTAAATATTGATGTGATATTGCTCCTTGTTCTATCCTAAGATACGAATATAAAAATGTCAGTTATACCCCTAACATCCTATACCATAGCCTCTAGCAGTAACATAGTGGAAACTGAGAAACGCCCGCCTCGGTAGTGTAGATGGTAGCATGTCTGCCTCACGTTCATGAGGTCCCGAGTCCGAATCTCGGTCAGGACGAGTTATCTGGATAAAGTTTTTTCCGGGGTTTTCCCTTATCCTGAAAGACGAATGTCGGGTAGCTCAAGGCTCTATGGATGCCGGGCTCATTTGAGCATTATTTTACCCCTTCCATTCATCCTCCGATATGACTTAACGTTGGAGGACGTAACTTACAAAAAAACTGATAAAAGCACTCTTACAGTTTTAGATCCCTTAAAGCAACGATGCAGAGAAAAATATCTGCACATGTTGACAGAGATAATAATCTGTACAAAGTTGCATTAAAGGATCTGAGCTTTTAAGTGCTTTCATCTGTCGTCTTACGTCCTCTAGCACTTTTCTAATACCCTGTCGACCGTCATAAGACATCTCTCCCAATATTATAGTGGCAGGAAATTCTCTGATGAACAGTTCTCTCTTCCCCCTACCCCTCTCTCTCTCTCTCAACTGTAAAATAACCTCCTAAAATGTTGGTTCTTTACAGTACAGGGCTGTATAGGTCTCTCAGCCAAAAGGGATAACTGCATATGTGTGTTGCTTTTGAAAACACTATTTTCCTCCAGCCTTCTTTGAAATGCACCCTCTTTTGCTGTTTATCAATACACACCTTCATTAATGTAATTTATTATCATCCAAAACACCAATAACTAGATGGGATTCGGGCTCTGGTGGTACCGGATAACCAATAAATAACTCGGTGAAGGTATGACGGCGATGGTTGGCATGAAATTGAATGGCTGTATTAATGTGGAGCTGCCGTATATTTAATATTAAGTTATCTTCATAGTTGGATCTAAGGAGGAGGAAAGAGGGAATCACGTCCTTCTTCTAAACCTATTTAATCATCCGTATGTATGCTGAATGTGTTATTGTAGCTACCTAAAAGAGAAAATGAATTTGTTAGGCGGACACCATAACTAAGTATATGCTTGTGCAGTACAGAAATATGCAGTATAAGTGGTTGATAAGTATACATTTATGATAAAATTAACAAGAAATTAAGCTGTGAAGGTTTTCGGAGGTTCAACTGTTTTGTGACGGTAATGTTTGTACTGTTAATAGTCCTTTATAGCTTAAGCAAAGTGTGACATTTTAGAAATATTCGTACGTCCAGTAGAATAATATAATGAACTACAGCGTGAGGGGAAATCCCTGCGCAAAGGTTTATTTAATTAAACTTGCCGTACTGTTTCAGTTAATACAATAATTGCTCTTAAGCTCATACACTGCTGCCGACACATGTCTGCATACATATTCGCAGATACACCTGAGACTCCCCATCACCCACACACATTGCACAGCGCTTGTTTGTGGCTCGTAACAGCGAGTTGTGAGTTAACGGCACTTTTATTTACATCATTGTATACTTTGTTTTGTTTCTCTTCCATGCTTATAAATGTATGAATTTTAAATGGTGATAATTAAATAATGAATCAGTGTCCAGGTCGTTTTACTCCTGTACATATATTTATGAGATTCAATTCGTAACTAAATTACGAGTTTTATTATTAAAC
This sequence comes from Mantis religiosa, assembly GCA_030765055.1. Taxonomy (NCBI): domain Eukaryota; kingdom Metazoa; phylum Arthropoda; class Insecta; order Mantodea; family Mantidae; genus Mantis; species Mantis religiosa. The sequence continues at coordinate 69,210,784 of CM060948.1, forward strand.
GCGCAGTTTTTCATAATGCCCAGAAACGATTATTTATTGCCACAAAATATTTATTTACCACACACATGTCATAAGGATAGGATTAGGATTTCATTACGGAGGGGATTCAGTACGTAGGTCACCATGCTGGGCCCATTGTTCCTATGCCCCCAAGTGGAGCACCCCCGGGAGGAAGGATGCGGCGAAGCAGATAGAGGGCGGCCGAACCAAGGAACCACGACAGTACAGAGTGCAGGGTCCCTTCAGTTTACTTAGAGACTTCCACCGACAGGCCAGGACAACGGACATGCTCCCCTACTGCGGGACGACAACGAGCCCAGCAGCCGATCCTTTTTTTTAATAATAAGCGAGGATTTAGCGGAGAGTAAAGGGAGAGAAGTGGCGGGGTCCCACGGAAGCATCCCCGTTAGTAACGGTGGTAAGGGCGCAGGTGCCAGAGGGGCACGTTGCAGGAAAGGGTAGTGTCCGGGGGTCCAGCCATTGCCGGAGAGGCCCTGGATGGATCGCCGGGGTATAGAAGGAGGGATTAAATGTTTAGTATCGTTTATTCATTTGGGGTCACTGTGCACCAATGGTGCTTAATTTAGCGCCGGCTATGGCGCGCCGGTCGCTCGGCGCATACAGCAGAAAATTAAAATTAAGTCATTCGGCGTCGTTGGCGCGATGTGGTGGTTGAGTCGTCGGTAAGGTGGCACACTGTGGTCCGGAGATGTTCTAGGCGTGAGTGTACTTAACCTATGCGCGAGAGTATCTCGGCGAAGTACGCATGTGACGTGTCAGGAAGCGGAGGAGCGGCCGCAGACTGAGCTTCCATCAGGGTGAGGTTAAGTTGGTCTAAGGTCTGCGTATGTGTTCGGTTGATGACGTGCTGCAGGTCGCTGAAGCTCTGGGTTATACTGTCCTGTAGGCTGGTGGCTCCAAAGGATTCCTGCAGTTGTGCGACTTGTGACGAGGTGGTCCCTGTGGTCTGGTGTAGTGCCTTGAGGGACGAGATGGTGCTCTCTTGGTGAGTTGCCAGGCTGTCAGTCATAAGATCCTTGGTGGTCGAGAGGTGGTCTTTGACTCCGGTCAGCATGGCGGTGGTGGCGTCAAGTCGAGCGTTGATGGTGGCGAGTGAGTCATCCAAGTTCCCCAGGCGAAGACTAATGTTCAAGATCTCAGAGTGGAGGTCTTGTACGTCGGTTCTAGGAGTCCCTTGGGTGCCTGAGACCGGTCCGCTTGCCAGTTGCTCCTCGATGGAATGTAGCCGGCGGTTGGCCTGCTGGACTACATCCTTGAGGCATTCCAGCGCTTGGCTCCAATTGGCAGGATCGCTAGGGTGAGCCGTGGGAGGTGTAGCAAGGCCGGAGTGCTGGCGTGGACGGGCGGGGCACTGCGCCTGTCCTGTAAAGTGGCCGTAGCCATTGCAGGTGGCGCAGTACCGGCGGCGGCGGCGGCGAATATCGTGCTGCTGGCATTCCCCTGTGACTGTCGCGGCACCACAGTAGTGGCACTATGGGGTTGCAGTGCAAGTGGCGGCTACATGTCCATACCTGCAGCATCGACGACAAGGTGCTAGACGCTCAGAACGGCTTGCCTCAATTTTGAGACACTGCCCTAACAAGGGCAGGCCCATCCTTAAGGCCGCACTCATGTCGGCTTCGTCTTCTAGCTGCAGGCGGACCAAGGATGTGGCGCGGCCTCGTATATTGATGCGACTGGCCCTCAGGGCCCCAAAGGTCCCAGGCAGGCGATGCGAGCCCCAAAGGTCCCTGGTTGGCGGTCCCTAAATGGTCCCAGAAGAGGAATGGAGACCGGCAACCGACCTACCGGAAGAGGAAGTAGTTTTCCTCAAAGCATATCATCCTCCATGCACCACCGAGACACCCGCCGACACTTCTACCCTGAAAGAGACCACCAGATGAGAGATGATGTGAAATGATAATAGAGATGAAATGGAGGGACAAGAATTCGGGGGATGTAATTAACCTAGCCAGCATTCACCTAGCGACCCGGAAAAATACCCGGAAAAACCCATGGGTCAGGTAGGTCGGCCACAGTAATCGAACCAGGGCCTCCCGAATGCGGGTCACAGACGAAACCACCTGAGCCATCCCATTCGGTATATGTGATAACTTGATAAGACTCATTTAGGGGATTAAGAAAGCGATTTGGAACACAATTTCTCGGTTTTTCCATTCAAAACAGAGAAACTGTGAGATAACTTGGAGGCAAATTTAGAGGAGCAGGTCCATTCTGGATAGAAAGCGAAAACTAAAAAAGGCAATTCTTGCTGAAGAGAAACTGGATACAATTGGAGAACGTTTAGAACATTCTCCTACAAAAGGTCTAAAACGACTTGGACAGGAAACAGTTATTTAGAGGTGCTCAGCATGGCGAGGTTCCAAAGCGGGGTGCAGCAATCACTGTAGCCATGTGATCACAGAACCTCTAATTGTATTTTGTGAAATATCTATGACAGTTGACTACACTTAGTAGCATGAATCCATTTACACGGTTATGCTTTGTAACAAAATAGTAGATACCAGAGAAGAGAGAAACTTATATTTTTTGAAAAAGAGAAAATTCATACCATTATTAAAGAGCTGACTTCAATGCCAGTCTGGACTTTTTCATCATGCCGCTATTGCAGTACACATTTCCGACGAGCCGTTAAAATGATTCACAAACTTTTTTAAAGATAGACTTATTAGTAATGGATTATGGCAACACAATCCCATGACATAATTGTGCGCGATTCCTATCCATGTGGGAATTTGACAAATAAAGGGTATGCAACAAATCCTGATACATTGGAAGAAACAAAAGAACAAGTAATACCAGGAGAGAAATTCACTCATGTTTGAATACTGTGACGACCTGATCTTAGTTTGTAAAAATTAAGAAACACGTGCTCAGATCGAACACGGGGGCAATTAGAGTAGAACTACATGCTTTAGCGAGAGGTTGGGGTTTTTCTATAAAGGTTTCATTTCTACAAAGGTCGGGTAAGGCTAATTAAATGTGGAATTCACTTAATAAGAATATTTACTACAATAGGCAGATTACAAAGGCGGCTATAACGGCCATTTACCTGTCCAGAAGTGGAGCGGACTACAGATACGTGTTATCTAGCCCAGAGCTAGTCCAAGAGAGAGCGTCTATCACTTACACATTATTCATCCAGTCATAAAGGAGGGGAGGGAGTGACGTCACACATACTACTGAAGTCACCAGAGTGTAATTAATACAGTCATTTGTGACAATAATGAACTACCGAGCATAAATGCAAATTTTTTGAGAAGATACCAGAAATGTGTGAATAGATGAAGACAAGAGTTTCAACATCTCTCATGATAAGTTATATGCCCATTATCATTGTAACTGTAAGTGTAACTATTTGAACTGGAAGCATATAAAAGAACATCAAACCTCTTTCAGTGCTAGACCAAACAGTGCCGGCCCTCGTAGCCATGGTCGCTAAAGCGTATGTCTCTAGCATTCCGCCGCGTAAAGGGTACCGGGTTCGAGTCCCGCCTTGGGCATGGGTGTTTATGTGTATAGTTAATATGTGTGAAACTAAGGAAAATATATAAGAAAATAAATGGAATTAATGAATAAACGGTTAAACAAGGCAAAAAAAGGAAATATATATATATATATATATATATATATATATATATATATATATATATATATATATATATTTAAAAAAACAGAATCGGCCGGCCTGAGAGCAGCATATGTAGTAGTATGAAGGAAAAGCACTGCAAAAGTGTACTTGAATTAAGTTGCCGTAATAACCAGGGCTAGGAAGTTCGTACCGCTCGCCGTTCCCTATGCAGGTTACGACCGACCCTCTCCCGGAATCCAAACAAGCCATAGATAAGAAACGCACAGCGGAGACGCATCGAAACCGGTTGCCCAGAGAAAGAAAATGATTTACGAGACATTAAAAATGCTACATCTATGTAGATAATTATGTGCAACATACAAATTCTTACATAGTATATACGGGTTAGTCTCTGTCTGACCTCATTATTTAAATAGGCACATTGTGGTAAAACCTAAGCAATTATAACACGAATTGTAAAATTTCCTGATCTAATATAAAATAATATCCAAATAATAAAATTAATTTCTTAAATATCTGAAGACTCTTACTAGACAAAATGCCAAAACAGAAATTTTACTACTTATTTACTCATCTGCGGCCGTATTACTAAAAACAATAATGTATCTCTGAAGTTTTTCAAATGAAAAACTCATTCTATGTTCCTTAAAACAAGATTTAGTTGCTTAATAATCTGTTGCAAATTCGTTAATGATTTCAGCTAATTTATTTTCTCGATCTGGCTTCTCTTTTTTCCATGTTTGCTGAAATATCCCACTGAAACGTAAATGTAAATAATGAAGTAAATAAGTACACTTATAGAAAACATACAATGGTTGTACAGCAAATTAGTTGCTCACCTTTGAAGTACAACAAAGATGTTATTCGAATGTCTTCCTTCCTACCATCGTACTCTGTATCATTCAATTCAACTTGTTTTGCAGTAATGAGTTGCATTCTACGACGAACTTTGCCCTTGCTTGTAGTGCTGCGTGGTATAGCCATGCCTGGCCGCTCTTATACTGCTCAAGGAAATCAGTATACGAACTTCCTAGCTCTGGTACTAACGCAGCTAAATAATCGTTTCTCAAGCATGGAGTTACGACGACGACAATGACGACGAGGTACTTGCAGGCTGTTCACAGCCCTAAGGCTTTTGCTACGTGCCCATCCTGTTTCGGGGTTTTACCGCAGGCTGAAGTTGTTCGGTATATACAGAATTGTATGGGGTATTAGAATGAAGAAGGATTATGAGGTAACTTATTTACTCCTCTAATTTTGAACAGGCTGTAAAACCATTTCTTTTCTCACACCCTGATGTTTAAAAGGTTTAAATGTTGTGAGATCATTTTGAAGCCAAACACCTCTTGGAAGATTTTGTATGGAGTTCAGCTTTTGCTACTGTTCGGATAAGCATGCATTTACACCAGTAGCTTATCGAATAAACGCAGTAGCTTCAACAGCTTCCAATTTAATGTTGTTACTCAGTAATATGCAGGAACTAGTTATACACTCAGGTAATGGAAGGCAGATTGAACATTCCACAATATATGGTGTTCATTCTTGTAACAGAGACCAAAAGCCAATTCTTAGTAATACTTATTAATACGAGGCATCTAAATGACAACTCTAAGACTTTTTGTAACATTCTGTAATATGGATCGTTGTTAATTTCTATCACTCCTGAAACGTTGTAAGAGAAGCTTTTGCATACCCATTAGGACTGACAGCACCTTTTGATTTCATGCGTGTTTGAATTCATTGCACGGGAATTAGCCGTAATTTTAAAGAATATGTTTTACAAAAGGAGAGGTTTTAATTCTTTAAACAAATACTCAGAATTTATTGATGGTGAAATCCCGATCAGAGCTTACACATTACAATGAGTATTTCATCACGAATACATATCACATAGTATATATTAAGTATTTAGGCTAGCAAATATGTCCCTTTACAGGAGTAGTGTACATGCTGAATGGCGGCCAGATGAGCAGCCGTTACACAATTGAAACGTCAAATGAGTTATTTTTAAAGAGAACCTCATATAAAAGGTTGCCTTAAACTGATCACTTGTTACCAGGAGTTCTAAAATAATCTGTACTTCTGTTTAAGGGATTATCTTAATGTTACATATGAACATTTGACAGCGTGGTTAATGCGTATATCCATGTGTATATAGCACATATGACCTATGGACAGCAAACGGAAGAGACGCCTCGAGAATCTTTTGTGCTTACAACGTAGGTAGAAGTGAATATGACGGTAGATCTGTGAAGCTTTTTGGTGCGTGAAATGATAGGTAGCGACATCCATGCAGAAAAAAATAATAATTCACATTTATTCCTACGAACGTTATATTGGCATCGTCGTGTCGGCAGCTACGCTGCGAGTTAACGACCAGGACGTGCATAGAAACCTATCAAAGGCCAAATTGGATACGTGGATTTCATACATAATGCACAGTTTGAGTGTGTCAAGCAAAATGTAAAGCGCTGTTAGAGACAGGTTAACAGATTCAACCTTACGTCTCGTCTACTTCATTTACATTATTATAAATTCATTAGAACTGTTATCATTCTAGACTCAGTTAATCGAGAAACGACGATGACTATGATATGATAATTATACTGTTTCTGATAAAGATGTCGAAGCGGGATATAGAGGTAGTCACACGTTTTCAAAGTTATTAATTGCAGTTATTTCCAGCGATTACTTTCGAATCCATTGTTTGCCACATTTATATACATTTAAATGCTATCACATCTACTTTCTTATTCTGTGCGAATTTCTCTCAGATTATGCGAACAAGATACACGAACATACCAAAAACTTTACTTCAAATACTTTTGACCCAGAAAATTAAAGAAATTGTTCACAATAAAAGTCAAGCGCACTTAATATAATGCAAACTGCTATTACATGATAAACTTAAATTTGTGTTTCAAACTATTTGTGCCTTAGTTCAATTTGCGCGTAAACTTTCCTTCTACTAACGTATTATTTACGTATATCTCTGTCTATCAGCTCATAGTATCAGGTGGCTCACACAAGTCGTCCTCTGAAGTTATATGTTTCCCGCATACGTTAGTGCAAGAAGGTTTGCCTCGTTGCTACTGTTCAAAGAGGAAGTGGAACAATTTACGCGGGAGAGTATCATTCAAATGTTCTGTTTCTGGAGGGTATGAAAACTAAATTGGTCATGTTCGTAGATGTATAGTGTTTTGGTCGCCATTTTAACCCGTTGCTCACTTTCTCAATCTGACAAAAGACTAATGCCTGATTTCACCAACAGATGTTAACATCGACGTTAACAAATGTAACGTAACAATTGTCACAGCGCTAACACTAATGTTAAATTTCTTGCATTTCACCAACCTGTTTTCTGAAAATGTTAACAAACCTGTGCTAACGCCAAAAAACTTGTAAATATCACAGCTATAGAAGGCTATGGATGAGTCGTATTATTTTCTGAACGTACTGCGATGAGTTTTTGTTTTCATTTTCGTCTGCACAAGCTGAAAAATGGCGGATGAACAAAATCATAAATAAAGCCATGAGACAAATTTCTCATCGATGGAGAAAGAATTGTTAATTGAATTGGTGACGAAGTGTAAGGATATCGTAGAAAATATGAGGACGGATGCGGTGAATGTAAAAGAGAAAGATGTCACGGGGAAAATATTGGAAACGAATTTAATTCAAATGCATGTATCACTACTACAAGCACCAAACAACTTGTCAGTATTACGTAAATTGAAAACGAGGTGCGAAGGACAAGTGCCTTAAACGCTTCAAGACGGGAGGTCGACGGTGTATTATCCACATAATTCAATGAATCATAAAATCGCAAAGTTATTAATATTTGAAGTAAAGGCGAGATCGGCATATTCCTTTCGATGCATATTCTAACTCAGTATTACGTAAATTTAAAACGAGGAGCGAAGAAGGACAAGTGACTTGAACGTTTCAAGATGGCAGGTGGACAGTATAATTCAATGAATTATAAAATCGCAAAGTTATTAATACTTGAGGGAAAGGTGAGATCGGCAATTTCCTTTCGATGCATGTTCTAACTCATTATTACGTAAATTTAAAACGAGATGCGAAGGACAAGTGTCTTAAACGTTTCACGACGGGAGGTGGACAGTGTATTATCCACATAATTCAATGAATTATAAAATCGCAAAGTTATTAATACTCGAAGCAAAGGCGAGATCGGCATATTCCTTTCGATGCATGTTATAACTCAGTATTACGTAACATTAAAACGAAGAGCGTAAAAGGGCAAGTTACTTGAACGTTTCAAGACGGGGGGTGGACAGTGAATTATAAAATCGCAAAGTTACTAATACTTGAAGCAAAGTTTAGATCGGCATATTCCTATTCGATACATATTCTAATCTCTCTTATACTTCCGCAGTAACCTTAATAGCAACATGTTTCGACAGTCTATACCTCCGTAAAAGGTTTTCTTCGGATAGCTCCTCAAAATCATTTCTCCACATAGGCCGTACTCTATTACGAATGCCATTTACACGGTCTTAAATATAGCAAATCGACATCAACAGCTGAGTTCATGCTCGCCATCTTGACTATTTACATTTTTTAAGGACTTAACATCAAAAATTTGGCTGGTTAGTTTAACAAGAGATTTAACACGAGTGTTACGCTAACACTTGTTGGTGAAATGCAATGTTTGTTTTAACTATCGCTAAACTTGTGTTAAGTCTTAACATCTGTTGGTGAAATTGGGCATAATTTCACAAAATAATAGTAATTCTCTTGTATCTGTGCTATTAACGACAATGCAAAAATGGAAGGAAAACCCTTGGAAATATAAGTTTAACAGAATTAAATGTATGTTGTGTATAAGAGAAGTATTATTAGCGGCTCTCGTAGCCTAATGGCTAAAAAGAACAGGCTGTATCAAGAGCCATAGGAATTCTTGGTTCGAACCTTGACGTCAACGCATTACTTTTCATATATCATTATTTTACTTCGTTAGACGCTGTAGCGAGCTAAATTACAACTGTGCTCTTGTGGCTAAGCTGTCCCTACAAGGCATTGCAGGATGTCAAAGAAAATGGAAAGTACGTGAAATAATGAGTTTAATGGATACAATGTATATATTTGTATATGAAAGGCCCCCAAACGATGGCTATACTAGCTCAGTGGTAAAACGCACGCAATTTCAACGGGAACGAGAGTTCACTGTTCGAATCCCAGTCTAAATTCGATTTTTTTTTATCCCGAAATTTTTAGTATATTAGATGCAGTAACAACCTATTTATAAATGTTCTCTAACGACTAAATCATTATTACATGGCATTAGAGGATATGCAAGAAAAGGAAAAACATCATGGTAAAGTAATAGGGTGAACGTCGACCAGGCATTATGCGAGAGATTCTGGTTGTTTACGATGAAGCTATGGGAACACAATCGACAGTAAACAAACCTGTATTCTGCACTGGTTGCAAATATACATGGTGTGATGATAATGCGGGCGGATACGCCAGGTTCCTAAACACAATATTTCTATTTGCTCTTCCATTCTTTGTTTCGACAAATTGTTCTTTGTAGCAGAAATACCTTTTCTATTACTCATAAATGTTTCACAATTCAATTCCTTTGTTAATACTTATATTATGTGGCTTCATAATTAAATAAAAATTTCATAACTGGGCTTCTCAGTGCCAATATTCTTGGGCATCGTCTTCTTTTTGTACTTTCTAAATGGAGAAGTTCAACAAGTGCATTTTTGTAACTAGCAGTGTCACAGAATATACTTACCCTTTCAGTTTTATACTCTATTATTCATTGTATTATACAAAATTATATTGCAGTTCTCTAAACGAGAACTCTAAATAATTTTTTGTTACTTTATGTGTGCTTATTGTTATGATAAGATGTATTGTATTAGAGCATTTAGGGGTTTGGTCCATTAAAATTATTATTTTACCTACTGGCATTCTCTCTGAAATAATGTAATTATGACTTAGCTGCAGGAGAAAAACTGTAATTTGATTCCTTACCGCGTATTACAAAGTAAAAGTGTTGGAACCGCGATCTCTCTGCCCCTTTCACATATTTTGAATTTTACCACTGAGCTACGACAACAGATATTAGAGTGCACTTTCTATAAAAACCACCGTTCCAAGTATTTTTATTCTTTTTTCTATATCCTCTAACGCCCTGTAATAATAACTTAGCTGTAAGAGAACATTTTATAAATTGGTTGTTACTCCGGAGTTCTAACCGTGAACTCTTCTTCCCGCTGAAGCTGCGTGAATTTTACCACTGAGCTACGGTAGCCGTCGTTTGGGGTCCGTTCATATACAAATATAGAAGTTGGTCCTATTAAAATTATCATTCCACGTGTTTTTCATTTTATTTGATATCCTGCAATGTGTTGTGAAGACAGTTTAGCCACCAAAGCACAGTTGTATTTAGCTCTTTACAGCGTCTAACAAAGTAAAATTATTGTATTTAAAAACATGCCCAGACGTTAAGTTTCGAACCGTGAACCCTCATGCCACTTATCATAAACTGTGCTTTTGCCACTGGGCTACGAGAGCAGTTGATAGTACTTCTCTTACACACAACATACATATTAAACATTTTAAAGTCTTATTTCCAAGTCACATTTCCGTTTTCTTGCATAGTTTCCAACGCCATGTAGTTAATAGCGCAGATGCAAGAGAATTGTTACTTGCTTTGTGATACTTAGTCAAACTTTCGTCACATTGCGTAAATGTAGCCTTAGAAATCTTCGAAGTTAGTAACAGGTTAAAATAGCAACCAGAACATTGTACATCTACGAACATGACCGATTTTGTTTTCTTACTCTCTGGAAAGAGAACGTTTGAATGATACTGACCAGCGAAAGGTGTACATTTACTTTCTTGAAGGATAGTACAAGTGAAGCTTCACTGAGCGGAGCTGCCATCTCCGTAAGTTTCTTTCTGGTTTCCCTTTCATAAGTTCGCGTGCCAATATTTTTTTCTAATTTTATATTCTTAATAAATAAGTATAGATATGAATGTGTCTTCCCCATATTACTGTTTTAATTGTTTCCTTCAGTTTTACTGTTCGTTTTCTGTGCTTTTACGCATATACATTATACACATAAACACCAAGACGGGACTCGAATCCGCGACACTCTACGCTGTGGAAGCTAGAGATATACACACAGTGATGACCACGGCTACGAGGGGCGGCATCTGTTTGTAGTTCGAGTCAGGTCTTACTGTCAAACAGATAGCAAGTGCAATGTACTCAAGCGAAGAGTACATACATAAAAAATAATGATCTATGGAGAGGCGCATCCCAATGCATCTGAGGTTCGAATGCTGTATTCGCGCATTCCAACGAGACGTCTATCTTCTGCAGGTGTTTTTAGACGTATGGAGATGCGTTTAAGAACCGAGAGATCTATCTAGGTACAGCTTGTCGTACAGCATTTTTTAAAAATATTTCTAACTGTGAAACATAGATATTTGCATTATATGTTGGTTATAAATTAGCAGGTGAGTTGTTGATATGCTTTAAAACAGGTAATAGTTAATATGATTTGATCCTTGTGCGTATTTTTATGGTGAGAGACAAACATTCTCCTACACAAAAACTTTTCCTGTGCGCAGGAGTCGAACCCGCTACCTCCGATACCTCACCTCAGTGAGCGAGAGCTCCAAGGAAGAGCTTTGGGACCAGTTACATTAATTAGGTATTGGTTTTCAAGCTCTGATCTTAGGCTTAGCAAGGTCTCCGTTCCGTTTGTATCTCGCCCCCTTTACTGACTTGCTTAGGCAAACCTTTCGGCGTCCGCGTTATCCGGGAATAACTAACTTCAGCGAAGGAGGACTTGCGTGGGCCACCAGGTATATTAAGTCATCTGTTTTATTTCCCTTAATATAAACGATAAAAACGAATAACGTGATTTTATAACTGAATATACTGCAGGAACTACAGGCAAAACGGATGAATCAATACAATTCCCTTGAAAGATGACTATAAAACATAAAAAACCGAAACAAATGATCATAAGATCTTGGTTACACACACGCACACACACGCACGCACACACACAGTAAATCCCGTCAACCTCTGGTTTGGAAAGTTAAGTGCTTCTGACCTTTTGCATGCAAATTGTGCCGTAGACACTGTTGGCTACATCGTAACGATTTTGGCTGAATTAGCTGCTATGTGCATTTGGATATATATTTTCTTATGTTTCATTTAGCATAACTGTAACTTCTTGGTAAAGGTTAATGGTTCAGATACTATGCAATTTGTTTTTATTTATGCCAATTTAATGTGAACTAATAATCTGACACAGAAGAGATGAAAAGAATGTTTCTATGAAATTTGTTACTGTAAAAGTATAATCTTACAAACTTAAGTGTAATTAGCAAATATCAAAGACGTACTTTATTAAATATTATCATCTCCTACTATCGCGGTAATATTGTGAAATTTAAAAAAAACTAGGCATTTAATGATCTAGTTCTGCAGCTCTAAATATACAATACATACAAATAACCTCTTGTTTTAATTCCTGATAGTGCACATAGTTCAGAGAGCTTCAGCGTCCTGAACTATCATTGCCACTCCACCCGGCAGGAGTGATATCATGTCCAGCTAAAATGAACACTCACAGAAATATTGACGATTCGTTTGTCACTTCCAGTATACGATATGTTCGATGATGCACACTAATAAAAACGCTTGAGCATGCTCGCCAAGGTAATACCTTTTACCGTCAAATCCATGCCCTGGATAGTTGATGCTGGGTTGAGGCATTACGCGACGTAGCGTCTCTTCGCCCTCCAGTAGAGGAAGTACCATTACCATCTCCATTGGGAGAACAGCCCTATTAAATGTCAGCGAGCGTAAGTTTAGTGAAATAAATTGCTGCATTGGTCTTGAAATCCATCCAGAATTGCATCCAGTGAGTGTTCAGAGGACAGTATCAATACTTGTGAAGATTTACTTAAACTATAATGTGGAATTTTAACCCCTCCTTTAATGTGGAATTTGAACTCCAGTTCAAACTTAAAACATAATTCTTTTTTCATGAACCGGTTGCCGGAGCTCCAAGAGGTGTTACAAATGGTAAAGATGGAATTTTGCATATTATTTTCCAAGTGAACCGAGTGAGGTGGCATCAAGGTAACGTTTGCGACTTGTATTCGGGAAATATGGACTCCAATCCCGTCGACGAGTCACCCTGACTTAGATTTTCCCATGATGTCCCCGTATCACTAGGAAATTGCAGATTGGGTTCTTTTCTCCATTGATTCGTTTCCTTTCTCATTTCTCTCCTTTGTCATCTTTCAAGTTTGGTTGTCTGCGTGATAGTTCGGGCGAATGTGAGCAGATAGTACAGAGGCGTGCGCCCTGAAAGCTTTCATCACTGATCCTACTTGAAGTAGGTGTCCAGATCGGAAGGACCTCTTCATCGTCCTCTCCCTGGGTGGTGATGTAAACGTTACGTGTTTTGCAGGGACTTTCGCACATCTATGGGATTCCGCGGATTTCAACCGATGCCAGCCTCTGGTCTTTCTGGGAGAAGGGTGGTAGTCCGCAATAGATCCCTGTCGGGTTTCGATGAGGGATGTCCATTTTTTCAATCATATCACATCATATTTTCTAAGTGGCAGAGTGCTGAAATGAAACGTTTGTGAATACCCCTTGTACTACAGCGCATACGGCAGCCACACGATCCGTCATGACCTACTCGTAAACAGGGCGTTTTTCTTTGTGAACGAGGCCACTTGTGGAATGTTTTCTACTCCAGAAGCTGAATGCACAGAAACGTGTGATCAGTTTAGAAATTGCATTATAGACATTCTACTGCCCCATCGATGTCATAACGACTTGTGCAGATACTCCTTTTATTTTAAGTCATCTTTCCATAATAAGTACAAGCAACCGCGACCACTCATTTAATGGTTTTAATCCGCAGAGCATCCCATGTACTTAAGTGTGAACAAAGAAAATTATATTCCAGAAGATTTTTGAAACATTTATGATCAGTAACCCGAATTTTCACTGTAATAATACACGTTGGAGACCTTTGACCCAGTACATTACCAAAGAACGCTATTGCAGCCTTACGAGTCAGATTGGCAAGTGCAGTAGGTCACGTTGAAACGCCTGTTTCATATCGTGTGAGGTAAAGATTTATCCATTTACCATTTCTCAAGACTCACACAGCATTCAGCTCTACACGTCACATATACATATCGATATCTCTAAGTCACAACTTTGCGTGAAAGAAAAATTTTGATTTTAAAAATCAATTATTCTTAGATTTACGTTATAGTAACTAGATACGAGTTTATTTAGAACATGGAAATTCAACACTGGCTATACAAACCAATGGTTCACAGTTCTGAAAATAAGTTTAGAGTTCACTGTAACACAGCGTATGTTATAAACCGGTCTTTAGAGTAACTTCTATAAATCCTGCGCCGATCACAGTATTTTACCACACGCTCACAACTGAAAGACCATGACCATATGCATACCATAAAGGAATATTTGCCTAGGATATTCACTGCATCCTTTAGCTTATGCATTCTAAAACTAAATGCTGGACGTGTTATATTTCGTTATCGACCGCGCTGCTAGCGCATTTAGTAGCGACCTTGGCAGTAGCTCGTTTGTGCAACAGAGATAGTAACGGTATTTGAAAAGAGCGACTCGTAGCGCCTTTCCCCTCCTCTCTTCTGCTCGGAAGACTAATACCTGCAACATGTGCACATCTTTCACCTGTTCCTCTCAGTTTGTCCACACGGCCGGAAAATAGAGCTGTAATTCTGAATCCCTTACATGGATCTAGCTTTCTGCGAATTACAGATGAGCATGTAAAGTCCTTGAAAAGCTTTCGGAGAATGAAAGTTATATTTGCCTTCACGTAAACCACCACAAGTTTGGTCTTAACGATAAAATATGTAACGTAATATTGCTTTAGCTCCTTTCTTTAGACAAATTATTGTGAGCATGATACAGCGAGGAATCTTGTCAAGGGCAATGAAATATTTATACAGAATCACAAACTTGGAAGATGGCAATATTATTAAAGAATGTTTTCATATTCAAAAGAGAAGTACCTGGGGTGGGTCTTGGGCGCATAAAATGAATGACGCGTTGAAGCAGATAGGTATGGGTTATTCTTGGATAAATGCAGAGTATGGGTATAGATGCTTCTGGAAAAACGTTAAGCAAAGATTAGAAGATATTGACAGCCAAGATATTTTCGCCAAGTGACAAAAGCTTACTGAGATTATATAGAGAAACAAAAACAAGCTGGGGGAGGGAAGGGTACATAGATATATGTAGTAAGTTAGGGCGAGAAGGTTTTGCTTGGGCAAAAACAGCAGTGAGAAACTTGAAAAGTATAGGTCAAGAGAGGGAGCGAGATAAATGTCCATTGTGTGGAGAAGAGAAAGCAGATTTATATTAAATTGTAGTCAAACAAAGATATGGAGAGAGTAGTCTTGGCTACGTAAATGGGACAATTTGGGGAGTGAAGTAGTAATTAAAAAGTTCTGTCAGTAAAAGGTGAAAAGAACAGAGAAATATAGGGAATTATTTAGGGAAAGTTAAAGAGAGATGGCTAAGAACAATTAATTGACAAATATAGAGTGGGATAACTGAAATGGAAAAATCTGTAAAAAGGAATAGAGGGCCTCCAATACATAAAAACCTAGGATTAGGTGTATGGGGACCGAATTATTTTTCAATGATGGGCAACATGATAGGATTTTCAGGATTTAGGAATATATGGAATTTTTCAGTCTGAATTTTATAATTGTAATCTTTATTTTGTATTTCCATTTGAGGATATAAAAAGAAAGAAGAGAAATAAATTACAAATTACAGCGAGGAAATTTCTTCAATTTATACACTTCCTGAAATTGGGAGATATTTCTGAAACTAATACTGAGTACTCCGATTAAGAAACATTACATGATTGCATATGCATACATAAGTGCATACCTCAATTCACAAACAAATATAAATATTTAACCATATAGGGACGCATACATCAACAGAAATTCATGAAAGCACACACATGAAACATGCGTAACCAGGTATTTAGACACGTACACGAACGTGAGTACATGTGCACGTAACGCATGTATACGTGAACACACATATGTAAACACATGTATATACACGTAGGCAAACGGCGCATACGGACATACGCATACGTGAACAAACATCACAAGAGTAAGGAGAGTAGCAAATGTGCTCTTGTAAACAAGGGCCTTGGGCACTGGTTAAATTACGAGAGCCGCTGATTGGCTTTATTTATATAATTTGGATGAGAGATACTTTACTTGCTCCTAGTTCACCAGTTTGTTACCCTAAGATGGGTAGTGAGTGTTACCATTCAGTTGTCCAACGAGTCCTATGTTATTCAATACAGAATTATGTGCCTTATAGAAAAGTGTGTTTAGTTTTTATGTGCTTATATTCTGTTTGTGCTTTTAGGTAAATAAAATGGAGCGTTAATTCGGCAAAAAACTTTGCGTTGAATCGAGGTGCCAAAGAAGGGCGTGCTGTTTGTTGTCGATCTGATACTCCATTTTATTGATCTGAACAGAACAAATAGAGATAATTACGCATGCAAAAACTAAACAGACTATTTTGCAGAGCTCTATTTCTCTACGGAATAAGTAAAGACATTGTCAATATATTTTATTCTGCAAGCGAAACTTTCACTTAAGAGAAGGCCAGAACGTACGATATATGCCATTAGAAGGGAGCATGGAGGGGGTCCTGATCGCTGTGCGCGGTATATTGACTCTCTGACCCAAGAACAAATGGTGTCTCTGAAGCGCTGAACTGCGCTTATCAATATCTGATGGTCAGGTTGAACGATTCTCTGAATTTGATGCTGTAACCAATCTTGGTTGTAATTGATCCCAATTGACACATCCGTTTATCAGGCGTGGTCATTGTGTTAAGCATGAATATGACTGAAATGTACTTAGAGCTGCACAATAGTTCCATCGAGGACAGTTAAAGCAATGGTTTAAATGGAAGATGCATATTTTTATGTAGTTCAATGTCTAGGATATCAGGAAATGAAGCCATTAAACAAAGACAAAATATCGATTCAGATGGTAGTAAAATATATCTTCTCATACACACAGTGACCATTTGGATTAGTTGTACGCATACCCATCAGCCCAGAGATTGAAACATTTTTAGATAAATATCAGTAAGTAAATAATTTGTAGGTTTATAGGTACAAATTAAGTCGAAACCATTGTTTTGAGAGCATTTAAATTGAATGCCAATCATAATTTCTAATTCTTTTAGTTTGATAAGAAATTTCTTGTGGTGTGAAATATTGCATTTGATCAGAATGGCTTACTACACCTGAAGCCGTGAGGGCGACGCAGGTATCTAGGTAGAGAGAAGGTTTCATTTTACAGTTTGTGTTTATAAGAGCTTTTTAATATTACAGCAACAACTGAGAATAGGCTGCTCCTGTATCTGCGATATTTTTACTCGCAAATCTGCACAGAATACGTAATTCAGCCTGAAATAAGGAGAGTAATATGTTGCTCTGTAATTTCATCTCGGCTGTTTCAAGATTTTCTGGATTATGTTGAACAGTTTAATGTTTATATCTATACTAGATTATTGATTTGGGAGTTAACTCTCACGAAAAAGGTATTACAAACCATGACTCCAGTTTAAGCCTGGGTTTCTTAGTGGGCCAATAAAATTAACGGGGATTTCTCTTATTCGGAGTCTTTGAAATATTGTAAGTTGCATACACTATGTACCTACTTGATATTTAAATAACTAAATTGAAGCAGATTAACAGAGAGGGGAACCAAAGTTTAAGGAGGCCGCCTCGGTAGCGTAGATGTTAGCGTGTCTGCCTCACGTTCAAGAGGTCCCGAGTTCGAATCTCGGTTAGGGTGAGTTATCTGAATAAAGTTTTTCTGGAGTCTTCCCTTATCTGATAGACCAATGTCAGGTAACTCTTAGCTCCATGGACTCCGGGCTCATTGGAACATCATTTCATCTATTTCAATCATCGTACGATATGACTTAACTTTCGAGGACATAAATTCCAACAAGAAAAGTTTAAGGAACGTTAAGTTGATTGTTGCAGAATCAAAGTTTTCGTAATAAAGGTACCAGCAGGTTATACCTAAGTAATATACCAAGTTTTCTCTAATGTATTTCCCATATTCCAGATAACTACATGTTTTATTAGAACATTAGTGAAAGTGAAGTATTTTTGAGCTGTAGAATGAATTCTGAGAACAGCAAACGGATGATGATTCATTGGAGTCAAACTTATTGTGACCAATGAAATCACTCAAGTGATTGTAGTCATTTGTTATATCACAGAACCCAAACCGTAAATGGAACTTCAGTTTATTTCAGACAAAAGTACCTACACGAAACAATAGTTTATATCAAATATAGATGTTTGTTATTTGGTAATGATTAGTAGAAGGATATAAACCAAATATATATATGTGTGTGTTCTTATTACGTATTTCATTCAACTCATGTTCCATTATTTCAGTTAGCAGTAGTTTTGAGCTCCTGACACTATTGTGACTTTTCAAAACATGTTAATTCCCAATATTTGAGTGCTTGTATTTAATTAGTTTAGAAACGTGTTTTAATTAACATACACCTCTGTTGAGGATCAATACACAATATAAATATATTATAAACTAACATTAATAATTAAGCAAATGCACATAACAAATATATGAATCATACAAACAAATAGTATGTTTACGAAGATTAAGATAAGGTGTTTGTAGAAATCTGGTAAATAAATCTATGTAAGTAGTTCCCTCAACCAAACAAAGAAAAGCATTATGTTGTTCTATCTCAGGATTCCTTATATTATCGAAGACAGAATCTTTTATTTCCTACACTCCAAATTTTAAAGTAGTTTAGGGGTGTTAATCAAAACAGGAGCAACATTCACTGAAGTTTACTACAGAATTATTTGTGGAAAACTAGCAAATAAATATAACTTATAGCTACTGCCAATTTTCATTGTTTTCTAGCAAAAATAATGATGAATACTAATAAACAAGAAGTGATGACAGCAATAGTGGATTCTGGCTAGCAATAGATGACCACGACAACAATGGATTCTCTCAGCATATTGCCACTGAGATTGTTTATCCTAATTGGCAACAGATGGCCACGTAATAATTGATCCTATCAACAGGTCGGCATGGTAGTGGTGGATACTATCAGTCAATAGATACCCAGAATAATAGTGGATTCTAGGAACAGATGACTAGAGTAATGGTGGACTCTCAACTAGCAGAAAATGGCCTCCTTAATACTTGATATTAATTATCAAATATAGGTTCTTCAAATATGAAATACTTTTGGACACTAGACAACAATATGGTCTTCTATAAAATGAAATGGAAGAAGGAAAAATACAGGAAATACCAATCACAGACTTCGGCAATTGTATCGTAGCTACTCAAATTAATCAGAACACCAAGCATAGTGTAAAATACATATTTTATACAACGTCGAAATCACCAATCCCTTTTCAGCCATTTGGCTGAAGTGGGCTATACTACTGAAAATACTAAATAATACTCTTGTTTTACAGAGAAGACTATGAAGTACTTTGTACACATATTAATGACATAATTAACCATCACCATTTGCATCCAACTGAAAATCATGAACCTTACTTCCATAAGCCTCGTGGAACTAAATTGCTTGTCAGTAACAGATTTTCTCATATAAGTGTACCTTCAAACTGTGAAAGATGAGCTTGAAATACTGCCTTCAACTAGATCAGTTCTTCGAACGTGTGTTCTCCAAGTTATCATATAGAGCCCGCATTTACTGTCTAATTACAATATGAATGGTGCCCGCCTCTGTAGCGCAGGTGGTAGCCTGTCTGCCTGCCTCACGTTTAAGAGGTCCCAGTTTTGAATGTTGGGCAGGTGAGTTATTTTATAAGGTTTTTCCGGAGTTTTCACTTATCCTGAAAGATCAATGTCGGGTAACTGTGAGTTCTAAGGATCCTGGGATGATTTGAGCATTTTACTCATTTCATTCACCATCCGGTATGACTTACAATTGGAGGAGGTTAAATAGAAAGTAAATAAATAAATGAATGTATGAATGAATAATAAGTAACGAACATAACGGAGAAAAACTAGGATTTCCTTGAATTTATCACTTAAGCTTTGTGAAGATGGAATCATATACGCCACAGCCTTATGCTATAGAGCATTATGGATGTCAAAAACTTGAACACAAATATAACGAATGTAGTGTTAAGATGCCTTTTGTTAGGTGCAGTAGTATTCACGTTTTGCACAATGTCACGGTGGCAGTGAAAGGCTCCCGGAAGAACATTAAGTGTGACTCAACCCATTCCACCGTTTTTGTTATTTGCTGTCAAAAGAAGGAGAAAGAAGAAGGTAAAAGAAGAAGAAAAGACGACGACGAAAGAAACGAAACATTCAATAACAGCCGCTGACTTCAGGAACTGGATGTGGTGTCTTTCTTGTCCAGCTAGTGTTCCAGGCCTTTCGATTTTGGCAGATCTGGAAGATCCGATTTCGGTTGCTTTCCATTCCTTCACTTACACGTTTTTAGTCGCCATTATGGTAATTGTCTCATGTGTTTATGAGAACTCCTAAGTGGTTTACCGGAAAAAAATACGAGTCAGTTGGAGAATTTAATGTCATGTCGGCACGTTGGCCATAGTAGCTCAAGGGTTAGAGCGGCTGGTCGGCAACCAGAAGATCCGTTGTTCAAATCCCGTCTATGGCATTGAATTTTTCAGTCTGGCTCTATCTCTTCAATATTCTTTTCTTTTTTATTTTCACCTCAACTTAAACTTAACTTAAACGTTGCAGTAAGCTTTCGTAGTAGTCACCAGTAATAGGTTTACCATTTTACAAGTAATCAATAAAAATAATTCCCCGTGCATCCCAGAAAACTCTCCATAAACTTGTTAGCTGACAAAATTAACTTTACATTTTTTGGAGTTGGTTCACCTGGCGCAATCCACTGCTTTGAGCGTGATTTACTTTCTGCAGTGTAGTGATTTATCAAAGTTTCATCCATTGTAATAACACATCTCTAAAATTCACTGGGAGCTTTACGGTACAGCTCCAAATTCTTAACAGAAACAGTTTTTCCTTGCAACTTTTTATCAAGCGTCAACAAACGTGACATCCATCTTGCACAGACCTTGTGAGAGCCAAAAACATTACTTAAAATATTACCTGCACGTTCTTTTTTCAATGTTTATAGCCTCTGCTATCTCAAACAATTTTAATCTGCGGTCTTCCTGTACTAAACAGTGATTTTTTTCATTGATCTCTGAAGTTTATGAGCTGAATCTTTCCTGGCGGCGTATATGTTCCAGACGTTCTTGGACCTCTGAGAGGTCCGCCACATTACACAATCACGAGCCTGCTCGCTCCCATCCCTAAAGTCATTCCTGTCCTCCTTAGAGGAGTAAATTTCCACCTCAAATCTAACCATCACTCTAATACAAATAAACCCATCCTCAAATATCCCATGAAAAGAAAATCCTACATGCGGTTAAATCCAATCCTGGGGTGGGCACGCAGCAACAATCTTCAGGCTAATACAGCCTTCCAGTACCGTGCCGTGCCTAAAATCACTCAGCATCCTGAAGATGGGAGAGATGCACACTCCCGAAACGTCGATGTCACAACATCTTCTTACCTGGCTCAAAGCCCGAGAACGTCTAGAACATCTCTGGAGTTGTCTTCCACAGGCCGTCCAAAGCGAGGCTAATCATTGGTATTCGTACATCCCATTTTAACATTAAAACCCACCTTTTGAACATTGTATATGAAGGGGCAGAGTCTTCCAATATACTGACTATTTGCTTCTTGATTTCTTTAAGCATTAAGCCTTTCAAATAGTAGTATTTACCGCTGCTCGTTATTCCAAATCCTCTATCGTTAAACATCTACACTTTCCTTGTTTAAAATAGTGTCATTCAGAAACTAAACAAGCTATTGAACTGCAACAATGGATACAATCTAGCCTAGTGTTAAACTATATGATGATGTCCATCAAACTGGCCCAGTGGCGCCTTCCTTGTGAGATATATTCTTATGTCGAAAACACAGAATCTTTATATTTGTTTCTTTTTTCGCAAAAACATTTGAACAATTAAGTCTTGTAATATTGGTCTTTATGTGGTCTTAGCCAAAAGACTATTTGACCAAAGCAGGTCGAAAAAAGTAACCCACTACAAGGCTCTAGATATTAGATATTATGTAACTCCTTGAAGCAAGTTGAAACTTTTGTACACTCGTTCTAAGTTCGCTTTCAGCTCCACCAAGATATCTTCGACCCAACCTTTGATAATGTCGTAATTATCGAGTTGTACTCTTTGTTACATTCTCTACCAAAGGGTATTCCTCCTACTACACCACCAGAATACAAATTACCCTTAAATAGCTCCCTCAAAGCAAATATCCAGGTTTAGATCGAGTTTCTCTAGTTTAATTTAATTAGCTACCTTATTCAACACTCATTCATTTAACTAAATATATAACTTCTGTTTTAACCCATTCGTATTCCGGAGAGATGATTAGATGACGGTCCCACACTACCTATCAGAAATAGTTATATAAGACTTCTTAACCTTTCGGGGAAAATCCTTGAAGGCCTTCTGCTCAATCCCCCTGCATTTTTGTTTACCAGCTCAAAGTACCCAATCATATCAGTTTGGATTTAACTGTAGCAGAGCATAAAGAACCACTAAAGACCAAAATTCTGGATATTCAGCAGATTTATGAGAAGTATGACATGATAGGTTTCTGCTTAAACCAAACATACTTCCAGTCTCTGATGGGAAACTGCTCTACTACTCTAGAAAACTACTTTCGAAACAGAACATTCCGAATACGCCATACTCATTATCTCTTCACTTCCCATAACATCAATATAGTACTCACCCTATGCCCCTCTGTTTTGTGTCAATATATACCATTAGCTCCAGAATGGCAATATATGTGATGTGCAAATGGCAGCAATTTTATACCAAAAATCACATTGATCGTGTTTTTGGACGTCCTCATGTTGCCCTTGTTGGATTAAGTAGTGGTTTGAAAGATGGAGACTGAAAATTAGCGACATTAAGTCCGTGCGGTGTTTAGTTTGCAATAAAGTTTCCATTATATGGAGATTTAGCTGTATAATCATCTAACCTAGAGACTTCCGCCTTGGTAGCGTAGATGGTAGCGTGTCTGCCACACGTTCAAGAGGTCCCAAGTTCGAATCTCCGTTAGGGTGGGTTACCTGGATAAGGTTTTTCCCTGGGTTTTCCATTATCCTAATAGACGAATGTCAGGTAGCTATAAGCTCCATGGATCCCGGATTCATTTGAGCATCATTTCACCCAATTCATTCACCGTCTGATGTGACTAAACGTTGGAGGACGTAAATAATAATAATGATAATGATAATGATAATAACGACAACGACAACGACAACGACAACGACAACCTAGAGACACCGTCAACAAATTCTACAAGGCAGAACATCCAAATGAATAATGACATTAAATTTTGTTTGCAAAGATTTCATTCCTTTTAAAACCAAATTTCTCCTGTATATTTCATTACTTCGATCCTGCATGTCTAGCATATGCGAGATTTGCACATCACATCACCTCCATCTTGCAAAACTTAATAGAATGTAACGATCTATTCGCCGAACCATTGCAGACACTGATAGCATAATTTACCTCTATCTTGGCAAAATGAAATTCATTGATTATATCCAACTATTCCGTCATTAAATTAAGACCCAAATCCATCTGAATTCTCTTCAACAGATGACTCCAGGGTCTTTGGGAATTAGGGTGTCCGCTAGAGGACTAGTTGGTAGCAGAGTGCGTGTGAAAGCTCCCGTAATTTTGTTTATTTTCTCTAAAATTTTGATTGCCAGCCGGTAAAGAGTGCACAAGGGAGGTAATAAACCTATTGTGTACTAGTGATCATAAAGTTAGCCTCCAGTGTAGCTTAATTTTAAAGATAATTCAAGTTAGTGTGTGTGAGTGAATCCGCTGTTCAGACCGCCATATTGGATTTGTGTTAAGCTTGTAGGCGTGCTTTCAGTGTATTCCTGTTGGTGTTTTATCTCTGTGTATGTGTTTGTGTTGAAATTTAACGTAATTAAGATAGTGGTCTCATGGTGTAATATATATAGTTACACGTTAATCAAGTTTATTCGAACAACGGCTTTGGTGTTTTTTGTTAAAACTCTTGAATAAGCCTACTGTGTTGTATCTAGTCCCTTTGGTTTTTTTTAGTGTAGTGTGCTAAAATGAGTGGTGAATCGTGTGATCTTAGTGGTAATTGTGGTGCGTGTCGTCGAAGGGTTAGACAGGGCATTTTCTGTGCAGGATGTAAGTTTTTATTTCATTGGGCGTGTGCGAACACCGTTAGTGAGAACGTAAGAGCTTGTGCGAAATGGTTTTGTGAGCTTTGTATGTATAAGGCACTGGTCTAAAAGCACGAGGAAACCATTTTCAACCTGAGAAAAAAGCTTGTTTTGTGCAAAAAAGAATCTAAAAGAAGTGTGTCAGCTTCAAATATTTCGGCCAATTCTTTGATGCATGTTGAAAGTTTATTTTTAATGTGTAGGCATTTAAGAAATAACAATGAATGGTATCCATTGAAAAAAGGTTGAGACGTACTGGAATAAGCCAAGTGAAAGCTAAATTAAAAAGTGTTTGATTTAGTATCATATATAATTATCCCTGCTTTGTTTTCCATACTGTTGTTCATATTGCCTGTATACTACATGTGTCTTATGTTAACTTTTGTACATATATATGCTACTAAACTTTATACCTCTGGACATGTTCAATGTTCACATCCTTTTCTGGCTACAAGAGAACCTACTGAACGCAAATCAATCTAATCTAATCTAATTCAATTCAGATTCCTCTTTCAGTTGGCTGTTCTTAGTCTGCGGTGAAAAGCAAAGACGCGCGTGAGTTAAGTCCATGTACACAAATACTATCCTTTTATAGGTAAAGTCCAGGGGCACAGCACGTGTATTAAGTGTTCTGTAACACGAAAAATAAAGGAAAAAATTATCAATAGTGAGATTTGGTAACAGTGGATCCTAACTCGCAAAAGATGTAACTTCTGACCAGGGCGACATGTATCCAAACTATGAACAAATGCCCATGTTAGAACTTGAGTCTAACCGAAAACAGATGGCCACCTAACAGTTGGATATAACTAGTAATAGGGTGATAGGTCAACAGTTGATACAAACCGACAATAGATAATTACAATAACAATTAATCTCCTCTAGCAATATGTTTTATTCTGATGCCCGATTTCACCAACAAATGTTAAGACTTAACACGAGTTTAGCAATAGTTAAAACAAGAATTGCATTTCACGAACAAGTGTTAGCGTAACACTCGTGTTAAATCTCTTGTTAAACTAACAAGCCAAATTTCTGATGTTAAGTCTTTAACAATTGTAAATAGTCAAGATGGCGAGCATGAACTCAGCTGTTGATGTCGATTTGCTATATTTAAGACCGTCTAAATGGCATTCGTAATAGAGTACGGCCTATGAGGAGAAATGATTTTGAGGAACTATCCCAAGAAGCTTTTTTACGGAGGTATAGACTGTCGAAACATGTTGCCATGAAAGGTTACTGCGGAAGAACAAGAGAGGTTAGAACATGCATCGAAAGGAATATGCCGATCTCGCCTTTGCTTCTAGTATCAATAACCTTGCGGTTTTATAATTCACTGAATTATGTGGGTAATACATTGTCCACCTCCCGTCTTGAAACGGTCAAGTCACTTGCTCTTCTTCGCTCCTCGTTTTAAATTTACGTAATAATGAGTTAGAATATGCATCGAAAGGAATATGCCGATCCCGCCTTTGCTTCAAGTATTAATAAATTTGCGATTTTGTAATTCACTGAATTATGTGGATAATACATTGTCAACCTCCCGTTTTGAAACGTGTAAGTCACTTGTTCTTCGCACCTCGTTTTAAATTTACGTAATACTGACAAGTTGTTTGGTGCTTGTAGTTGTGACACATGCATTTGAATTAAATTCGTTTCCAATATTTTGCCCGCAACATCTTTCTCTTTTACATTCACCGCATCCGTCCTCTTATTTTCCACGATATCCTTGCACTTCGTCACCAATTGAATTAACAATTCTTTCTTCATCAATGAGAAATTTGTCTCACGGCTTTATTTATGATTTTGTTCATCCGCCATTTTCCAGCTTCAGCAGACGAAAATGAAAACAAAAGGGCATCGAAGTACGTTCAGAAAATAACACGACTCATCCATAGCCTTCTATAGCTGTGATATTTACAAGTTTCTTGGCGTTAACACAGGTTTGTTAACATTTTTAGAAATCAGGTTGGTGAAATGCAAGAAATTTTAGCATTAGTTTTAGCGCTGTGACAATTGTTACGTTACATTTGTTAACGTCGATTTTAACATCTGTTGGTGAAATCGGGCATGAGTGTACTTTTATCTGATTTTTCTTTTATTCAAGTGCTCATTTGAACATTTGCGGCCACCTCTTAGCCAATTATGACAAACTGATACTTCAATGTGTGAAAGCAGTGAAAGTAGAAGAAAATTAATGCAACTAGACTAATGAAAGGTATTTTAAGCATAAATGTGTATAAGATTTAATTCATTTTTTCTATGTTGGTAATAATTTTAATGCTGGGTATCAGTGTACGAGAGTAACTAATTTTACACACATAGATACACAAATGTATGTATTATATTCCACTAAAATTTTTAAATTAATTAAAATATTTTACTAAAATAATTACGCTCGAGAAGTCATTAAATTAAGACAAATTTATGTTCTTGTTATTCCTCATTAGAAGCTGGAAATACACCAACCACGACAGCTAATTAAAAATGACGAAATATGAGTAAAATCTCACTAACCCTTACGTAAAGCTTCCATTCATCATTTTTGGATTCTCTCATAGCGTTTATAATTTCCATAGCTCTTCAACGTAAAGGGCAATACGTTTTTAATTTATTAATTAAAACTAGGAAAGAATCGATACCAGTTTTTATCGATACCCCTTCTCAATACCGACACAAGATATTTTTCACGATACCCAATACTTCGATACTCGATAATGTCATTTCTACTTGTAGTTTCAATACAAAACCGAATGTCGGGAGAATTGTATAATGCCGATGAAATTAATTAGGTTCACATATTTCATGAGACAAAATTTTAGCCCGCCTCGGTAGCGTAGATGGTAGCCTGTCTGCCACACGTTCAAGAGGTCCCGAGTTCGAATCTCGGTCAGGGTGAGTTACTTGGATAATGTTTTTTACGGGGTTTTACCTTATCCTCACAGACGAATGTTGGGTAGTAGTAAGCTCCATGGACCCTGGGCACATTTGAGCACCATTTCACCCATCTCATTCACCGTCCGATATGACTTAACTTTGGAGGACGTAAAATTACAAAAAAAAGACAAGATTTAAAACCACAAGTGTACTAACTTTAAGCTTTACATTAGACATTTAAAATCAAAATGTTATTTTCAATTTTATAAGCTTTTCTTAAAAAAATATTAGCATTTTCACTCTTTCGGGTTCAACTCCACTTGTTTTTCTGTCAGATATTGTCCTGCTGGGCCCAATAGCTTTTGTTGCATATGGAATACACAAATAGTGAGCGGCTTTTTACACATTTTGAACCCTTTTCCAAGTAATCCAGTGCACTAGAGCTGACAGATCGTCTTTGGGATATGCAGTTATTTCTTCTTGGTAACTGTTAACTTGCAGTGAATCTGACATACGATTATTTTCTTGCATAATGCTCGTGTACAGGTACCACATTCCAGGTAATTTCTCGGACATTGCAATAGGAAACATCTAAAGTAATAAGCGAAAGTTCGTGAATCGATCGACTTCTACTATTATATCAGTACTGCATAGGTATCTGAAAATCTAAAGAAATAAAAAAATCACCTGATCATTTTTCAATGCAGGACATTCCTCTTGGTTGGCAATGTCCAGCAGTCGGTATTTAGAATAGATGAAAATACTTGGGTAGCGAAAAACTGGTCCTTTTAAGCGGAGATCCAACGGCTTTGCACTGGAACATATTTAATTTTCTTTAATTAATTTATGTCTCGCGTTCATTTCATCTAGCAATATCTATGGAACAGTCGCTATAACTGGTCTACTGTCTGACGGCTTTTCCAATTCAGAAAAACCACAGTTCACAATGGGTGTCACTTCGGACGCTGACACTGAAGATGAACCTACGCCGAGTACTGCTTGATCCAAAATATTTAATGTGCCAATCAGTATATTAGTAAGTTCCCACTGCGATACTGTAAGATTTGCTGGCAAGGAGACATCAGAAGATGCAAAACCTGTAGCCCTCTTTTGTTGCTCAAGGCTTCAGAGCACATAAAATTGAATTTCATCACGTAGGTTCATCCTGAATCAAGCGGCGTTGTGATACGGAAAGATGCTTCTAAGCCGCTTTGAGAATCCTAGTGGATTTTGATGAGTATTTAAAACTTCCAGTTTCCTGCATGACGAAGTAAGACCTTCAACATCTTTTGAAGCGAAAAGTTCATGCTATAAAAAAGTTGGAATGTGTGAGCTATACACTACAAGTGGTTCAGGTTGTCTAACTTCTGATTGCGACCATTATTATGAGTCACGAAAGGTTAATGTAGCAATAAGCCCCCAATTTTCTAAAGTTTTCTTTTAAAAAATTGCCTATTTTTTCAGCAGTGTGGCTCATTTATTCAAATGGTATCACTTCAGTGCATATATGTTTAAATTTATAGTCCAGGTCCTGAAAATGAACTGTGACAAATAATAGTCACAGGCTCTTGGTATACACATATTTGTCGTAACAGCTACGCTGTTTGCATTTTGGAGCTCTTTTCTTAATCTTCGTTTCACTCTTTCGTAAAGTTCTGGATTTATTGTATTAGATATTTGCTTACAAAAAGGTGTAGCATATGTAGGTTCAAGATGCCTAATCAATTCCTTAAGGGTCCATCCTCAACAACGCTGAATGGTTTGCTGTCTTTGCATACCACTGTAGCGACTTTTCTGGTAATTACTTTTGTCCAACCATCACCTAGTTTATATGCATATTTCCTGTCCTTAAATGACTGAAGTGTAGGTTGAGACGGTTGAAAGAATGATGATGATGATGATGATGATGATGATGATGATGATGATGATGATGATGATGTCGTTGATGACGTGGTAGAGTTACAGTCTCAGCTACTATTACTTGTCTAGGAGCTAAATTTCCACTTATGCGGAATTTTTGCTAAGGTGTTCTGAAAAAGAGAGACTTTCCACGCGAAAAACTCATTTAACAAATGCAACAAATAGCGCGATCATCACAACGGGGGTATATTCTAAAATAGTTTCACACTTTAATCGTGTTGAACGAAATAGAATACAGAAGCTAAACACAAAATTTTTTGTTACGTGGAGGTAGTAACTGGTGATGGTCGGGGGAGGTCTAGAACTAATGTTCACAGCAGATGGTCAACCTCATTAGACCTTACCTTTCATTTAGTTTCCCTGACTAACATGTCTATTTATCAGCATTGACATTTCCAGTTAACTCCAAACAAGAAGCACTTCCTAGAAAATTCAATTCAGCGTGAAATTAGTCAGGTTCTTGCTTGACTTGTAGTGAGGTAATTAGATGTTTGGGTTTGCACTTTGCACTACATAACCAGGAATTGAAAGAAGGGTCTTTCTGACCGTATTTTCGTCTTTATCTCTACTGTTTACGTAATCATGGCGACCATTTTAGGATGTTCTACTTGCGGCAGTAACATTTTGAGATTTTGAAATAAAGTAAAAATTTCAGAATATCCATCGAAGTATCGAGGAAGTACCGAACATATTTAACACTAGTTTCGAGGACCCATCCCTAATTTAAAAAAAAAAAGAATACACTTACAACAACACCACATTTTATTTTTATAATCAAGAGCTTTAACTTTCTAGATACTGCAGTGTGTTGCAAAGATGTTACTAGGAGTATGCTCACAAGAGTACACTAATCACAAATATTTGAAAACAGTAAAGCATCTTATCGTACTATCTCAACCCAACGTTGTTTTATTATTGCTTTGAAAGATCTGCACTCTATACTAATTTATAAGGAATAACTTAATATTCTTTCATTAACTCAAAAATAAATTTCTCTGGCAAGAAGTAATATGTTCCAAGATTTGACTTTAACTGCCTTAATGATGCATATAGTATTAAAATATTTTTAAAAAACTTTGCTGTTCATTGCCTATTTGGATGTATTTCATGTTACTCGGACACAGTGATAATACCTATGTTTCTCT
Source organism: Mantis religiosa (assembly GCA_030765055.1). Lineage (NCBI taxonomy): Eukaryota > Metazoa > Arthropoda > Insecta > Mantodea > Mantidae > Mantis > Mantis religiosa. The sequence goes on from CM060948.1 coordinate 69,240,797, forward strand.
TGCAGGTAAATTGGGAGAAATAATTGACTGGTATTGGTAAGTACAGTATATGTAACAAATAGAACCTACGTATGTCCACACCATGATGTTGCTGATAAAAGAACGTGTTTCTTAATTATCTTCAAAATCACAGACAATTTTAGCATAAAGAGCGCTAGCTAACTTACAATCATCTTCTCTTTTACACAAATACATGGCTTCAACACGTTTCATTAATGTTTTGTACCCACAACTTTACCTCTTACACGGAGCTGTACTCTTGGAGATCGAAGTATTTCCTTCCACTACTCTGCCAGTTCACACAACTCAACTAACTCACTGACTCGTGAACTGCTTCCCTTCACCGATTCCTCACTAAGGAGCCACATTAAACTTCGGATCACCTTTTATATAGTTTGCCAGGCGCGCGAGATCATTCACTAGTCGACTGTTCTCAAATTACGAATTCAAACAGTCTGGAACGTCATTTACGTAGTAATAGTACTACGTCTGGCTTTTAACTTCGTGACGTCTTCGTGACGTCGACTAGTGACTGCGCTTAGAAGGCCACGTCCCTCCTGTTCCTCCAGCCAAAAACAGCAATGGCGACGTCACTGTCCGATCCAACTCAACTTCTCCACGTTAGGCTTTGTAATCAGCAATATGGCCTACTAGTTGGATAACAGTTATGATTAACTTGCCTATTCCTAGAAAAAACTGTGTCAACACTGCAGTCAGTAGCTTCGGAATGAACCCCCCAAGTTAAGAATGATTGAATGGAGTAAAATATCCATGGTTCAAGTTTTGGTCTTAAAGGAATGCAAATCGAAAACTCCAGTTATTTGGAAGCACTTGTGGTGTTTATGCCACTGATGCACAGAAGTAGTTCCCAATCGTGAGTCCCTGCACCATCTGCCCGCCGTCGACCGACACAGCCCTGGCGTCGTCCTATAAAATGTAAATTGGAGACGAAATCAGAGGAAATGGGAGAGTGAAGGGTCGTGGTAGAAGACACATCACTCCAGCATTCGCATAGCTGACCAGAAAATCCCATGCCAGAGATGTGGGCCGCCACCACCTTTCAGAATCGAAACCGGGACCTGGCGCGTTATCGCCGAGCCTTCTCGCTCGGTTACCATCATCTTACTTATTAAGAGCATTTAATCATGTATATAAAATGATCCATCCATGCATGTTATATTATACCTGATAAATGCCAGACAAAATGTGACTTCAAATTAATTGGTAACAATAATTAATATAAATCGTTAAGTTATTTTCTGGAAAATAATAAGTAACCGCACCTTCCTCCACTATTTATGTTTGGTGTGTTGAAATTGTTTTATTAAAGATGCCGGCTTAAATACGAAGATTGGTGTTTTGCAGAGTTTCGGTATTCAGTGATGTTGGTCACACAAACAACTCAGGGGACTTCAAAACATGTACAATATCCAACAAAGTTCGAGTTATTCATTCCATCCAGAGATTATATTTCCTCTACATAATATGGTACAAGAGAGCAAAAGGTTTAGGGTATTTAAATTATAATTGAACCCACTCGCGGCCTCTCTCTACTGCACGAGATGGCCGGCAATCGTCCGGGAACTTAGGCCGGCAGAGGCGGGCTGCGCGCCTCGGTAGCGTGGTGCTAGTGTGTCTGCCTCACGCTCAAGAGGTCGCGAGTTCAAATCTCGGTCAGGTTGAGTTATCTGGATAAGATTTTTTCCAGGGTTTTCCCTTATTCTGAAATACAAATGTCGGGTAACTCTAAGCTCTATGGACCCTGGACTCATTTTAACATCATTTCGCCCATTCCATTCATCGTCCGATATGACTTAACGTTGGAGGACGTAAAATTACAACAACAGAGGCGGACTGGAATCCTTACCTTATAATAGACGCTGGAAATGTTGACCTCCCTCCCTCTAAGAGGAAGCATATCTAGTGTAAATATTCTCGCGCACTCTCCTAAGCTTAGCATTCTTGTGACTTCTTGCATAATGTTCTCCCTGTAAGTTCCTCTAGTATATGAGCATTGGAGCGATACACGTCTGTTGGAACTGAAATCCGACCTACACATGTGCGCAAGCGTTAAAGACAAGTGATTCCGCTAAACGTATGCATTATTGTAACTGGATTTTCCAATCTGTACAAAGGGATTTCATTGACCCACAGATTTTGTTTTTCACTTGTGAATGTTGGTTTCATTTAACTGGACGTTTAAATACTTACAACGGCTGATACTGGGCTTCAGAGGAATCTGTGATACTGGATGAAACGCCTCATTATGATCAAATAATTGGAATTTGGTGTGAGATAAGTCTAAAAGAATAAGAGAGCTCATGATCTCTACTGAAACAATAAATGCGCAGCGATATCAGAGATTAATTCTGAGGCATTTTTAAATCGCGTGACAGAAAAAGAGAAATCGTATGGTTGGTTTCAGCAAGATTCTGCAACAGCACATATGGCTGGCGAATCATTAAATGCACTAAAAATAGTGTTTGATGACAGAATAATTTAGTGTTGATTTGTGGCCCCCACAATCTCTTGACCTAACCAGTTGTGACTTCTATTTATAGGGTTCTTTTAAAAACAAAGTATATGATTCCAACCCCCATAAACTACAGGAACGTATGGAAAATACTGCGTAATAAATCAGAAGAATACTTGCTGCTGAACTTCGAAGAGTGAGTGAGAATATTTACACGAGAATGCTACTTGTTTTGGGGCAGATCAGTATTTTCCGCATTTATAAGTAGAGTTAGGACTTTTAGGACCCCTGCTGGAGAACACAGTTAACTGCTACGCCACCTAATACAACCTACTATGTCATACGTTAAAACTTTCAGGGCCGTACAAACACTGCACACGTTGCCGCTAGTGGCAGTGACGGTGTTCGCAGACAGTGATTTGTTCGCTAACAATGACGAACATAAATGTCAGAAGCACGTAAACGCTCGATGGACGAAGAGTTCTCAAGAGGTGATATTTTCACACGGAAGGGACAAATTATTCAATGCAAGTTATGCTATGTAGACATTAAGGGCAATAAACCTAAATGGTTGAGACAGCACTGCAACACTAAGAAACATCAAGCAAGGAGTTTAGCAAGAACAGAGGTCGAGGAACAATCAGGGCCAAGTGTAACCTCACCGTCTCAGTCTGAATTCTTTCAGGACTTGTGTAAGATGATGGTGTGTGCAAATATGCCGATGAAAACAGTAGAAAATACATATTTTAAGCACTTCATACAGAAGTATACCAAACGAGATCCTCCTTCTCAAACAACTTTACTTAAACGAGAATTACCACAATGTTACAATGACGTCATATGGCAAATACGAGAAAGAATGGGCGAAAATGAAATGTGTATTTCTATTGCTGAAACCGAAGATGCTATTGGCAGGTGTGTTACAAATGTCGTCGTGGGAACGCTGTTGCCAGGCAAACCAGGAGAAATATTTTTATTTACACCAGAAATTAGTGAAAATGTGAACCATGTGACAATTGCAGACATATTTAAAACATGCATGACGCTGTTGTATCCAGAGGGAATAAATGTAGATTATGTACTCCCTCCTTTTCATCACCGAGGCTGCAAGTTATATGATAAAAGCAGACAAAGAGCTTCAGAACATGTACCCTAACCTGCTGGATTTGATCTGCCTGTCGCACGGACTCCATCGTGTAGCCGGGGAAATTCGCGGAAGTTACAGTGATGTAGACAGTTTCATTGCACATGGTTCATCTGTAATCAGCAGCTCCATCACGAACTAGGACTCTTACCTCTTCATGACTACATTCGCAGGATTGCCCTTCGCTTGTTTTCCACACTGCAAGAAGTTCCAGGAGCTGTGCATTATAGCATTGGCGTCCGCAAGCGCCAACCCTCACGCTTAAAGCGGAGACTACCAAAGGAACTGCTTCTGAGCGATACATCTGATTCCAGTGATTCTAGTGCTTGATGTGTGTCTTACATCTTCAATATTGACTTAATTCCTCAGAGAGTATTATTAGAGTTCTAACTTAATGTGGTTAGAGGGTGGCCTGTTAGCCTACCCCTGAGTGTTTTTGTTCTTTAATTTAATGTTCTGTTACCTTCTTTTTACTCTGATCTGTAAAGCAGTGTACTGCTGATCGATCAATAAATACTTATAAAAAGTTTAATTGCAAACGCAAAAAAGATATTTTTGAAAGCTCCAAGCAGAAAGCGTAAATTTAAAGAAATGGTGCCTAACAACCTTTACCTGCTCAGCCGGTTACAACTCGCTGGGGCACCTGGCTAAATGCCGCTATGTATTATGCGGATCATTACGACATAGTTACTGAAATTTTTAGTGTTAGATAACCAGCATAGTTCTGCAGTACCAGCCGCTCAGTCCCTCATTTCAAGTAAGATACGATTTGCTCTTCATCAGAAACAGTTTTTCAGGCCCGTCCAAAACGATTGTTGAGCTAGAAAAGAGAGGTAATAAAATGCCTCATGCCATGGGGCTCATAGAAGAACTACAGATAAATTCAGCACCTGGTGGATCTGTCACTATTTTTTTTTTTTTTTTTGCTATTTACGTCCTCCAACGTTGTCATCGGACGATGAATGAAATGGGTGAAATTATGCTCAAATGAGTCCAGGGTCCACAGAGCTTAGAGTTACCCGATATTCGCCTTTTAGGATAACGGAAAACCCTAGAAAAACCTTATCCAGGTAACTCACCCTGACCGAGATTCGAACTCGGGACCTCTTGAACGTTAGGCAGACATGCTACCACCACGCTACCGAGGCGGGCATTCGTCTATCAGGATAAGAGAAAACCCTGGAAGAAACCTTATCTACATAACTCACCCTGGCCGAGATTCGAACTCGGGACCTCTTGAACGTCAGGCAGACACGCTACTATCTACGCTACCGAGGTGGGCGGTGGATCTGTCCTGGATAAAACAAAAAACAAAATGAAAACCAAACTTGAGAAAACCCCAGGCTCTTTTAAAATGGTACACATTAACAATAATTTTCAAGCGCATAAGGCAACAGTGCTTACAAGGCAATGTGATCTGCAGTACTTTATGTTTGCACCTGTTACATCATTTGATGTCGAGAGAACTTTTTCAAACTGCAAATATTGCTTCAGTTACAGAAGGAGATTTACCTTAGAAAAGTTTAAAAAATATTTGGTTATATACTGCAATAAGTTGAAAATTTAATAAGTAGGCATTTATTTTATATTGCGACTAAAATTTATTTTACTTTATCATTCAAAACTTGTTTTCTTATATATCTACCTGTACTGAATGATTCTGAAAACGGTGAAATAATTTACATATTGTTTTATTAAAACAGTTAGCACATTTGTACACCCCTAAGGCGGCCGACCTTGTTTACTACTGGAGTTAAACCACGCCCCTCTTCCTAAACTTACATCATGCACACACACAAGCCGAGTCCTAGAAGTCCTAAGTGTAATTATAAGGTCTGCAAGCGTAAATTCCTCGGCATCTGCGGGCCGTCTCACGTAGTAGAGAGAGATTGCGAGTGTGTTCCATTATAATTTAATTAACCGGTATTTTTGTGTTACGATAATGATCTACTAGAACACAATCGTATATGTTCTTGAATGGAAATGTTAACGAATCACTTTACTTGTAATGTGAGATGGTTGGGCTATTATTAAAAAGTAACATTTTTCATGTCTATTTTGTCAAATAACAATAGTAGGATGAATGAGTAGAACCAGATTGAAAAATCCAATGCCATAGCCGGGGTTTAAACCATGGATCTCCTGCTCTGCGTGCGGTTGCTCTAAACATCTTAGCTACTATGGTCAACATGCCAACATGACATTAAATTCTCGGACTGACTCGCATGTTTCCTGGTAGACCACTAGGGATCCTCATATACTCTGAGACACGCATCTGTTGTGTGTGTGTGTGTGTGTGTGTATGTGTGTGTGTGTGTGTGTGTGTGTGTGTGTGTGTGTGTGTGTGTGTGTGTGTGTTTTGTAATTTACGTCCTCCAACGTTAGTAAGTCATATCGGACGGTGAACGAATTGGGTGAAATGATGCTCAAATGAGTGCAGGGTCTATGGAGCAGTCCATTCGTCTTGAAGGACAAGGGAAAACACAGGAAAAACCCATATCCAGGTAACTCACCCTGACCGAGATTCGAACTCGGGGCCCCTTGAACGTGAGAAATGAAATGTGTAGTGTTTAACGCCCGCTTTTACTACATACGGCACCGCAGGTGGTGACACTGATGACACATGAGATGAAGATGGAGAACCGGCGGAATGAGATGGCTGGGGAAACCGGAGGTCCCGGAGAAAACCCACCCCAGCGCCGTGTTGTCCACCACTTTGCGGTCGCCTGGGATCGAACCCGCAGACACGCTAACATCTACGCTACCAAGGCGGGCCCTTTTATTATAACTTACCATGCTGTATGTACTTAAGTCCCAGGCTGCATAGTTAAACCACTATGTTATTCAGGTAAATTGTTGGAAATAATCATTTCTCCCACACTAGGCGTGAGTAAGGTAAGGTTTGAATGAGTAGATTCAAACATTGTAAAATCCCGGCTATGACACTGAATTATTCATTCCGGCTCTACTCATTCAAATTTTAGCCTACACACGGCTAGTGTGGAAGAAATGATTATTTCCAACAATTTACCTGAATAACATAGTGGTTTAACTATGCAGCCTGGGACTTAAGTACTTACAGCATAGTAAGTCACCACCAAAGGTGCGTGTCTCATAGCATATGAGAACTTCTAGTGGTCTACCGGTAAACTTATGAATCAGTTGGAGAATTTAATGTCATGTCGGCATGTTGGTCATAGTAGCTCAGATGGTTAGAGCAACCGCACGGTAAGCGGGAGATCCGTGTTTCAGATCCCGGCTACGGCACTGAATTTTTCTATCTGGCTTTACTCATTCAAACCTTAGCCTACAGACGGCTAGTGTGGAAGAAATGATTATTTCCAACAATTTACCTGAATAACATAGTGGTTTAACTATGAACCCTGGGACTTAAGTACTCAAAAGATACGTGGCTCATAGCATACGAGAAAACCTAGTAGTCTACTGGGAAACATACGAGTCAGTTGGAGCATTTAATGTCATGTCGGCATGTTGACCATAGTAGCTCAGATGGTTAGAGCAACCGCACGGAGAGCGGGAGATCCGTGTTTCAGATCCCGGCTACGGTACTGAATTTTCAATCTGACTCCACTCATTCAAATCTTAGCCTACACACGGCTAGTGTGGAAGAAATGATTATTTCCAACAATTTACCTGAATAACATAGTGGTTTAACTATGCATCCTGGGACTTAAGTACTTACAGCATAGTAAGTCACCACCAAAGGTGCGTGTCTCATAGCATATGAGAACTTCTAGTGGTCTACCGGTAAACTTATGAATCAGTTGGAGAATTTAATGTCATGTCGGCATGTTGGTCATAGTAGCTCAGATGGTTAGAGCAACCGCACGGTGAGCGGGAGATCCGTGTTTCAGATCCCGGCTACGGCACTGAATTTTTCTATCTGGCTTTACTCATTCAAACCTTAGCCTACAGACGGCTAGTGTGGAAGAAATGATTATTTCTAACAATTTACCTGAATAACATGGTGGTTTAACTATGAACCCTGGGACTTAAGTACTCAAAAGATACGTGGCTCATAGCATACGAGAAAACCTAGTAGTCTACTGGGAAACATACGAGTCAGTTGGAGCATTTAATGTCATGTCAGCATGTTGACCATAGTAGCTCAGATGGTTAGAGCAACCGCACGGAGAGCGGGAGATCCGTGTTTCAGATCCCGGCTACGGCACTGAATTTTCAATCTGACTCCACTCATTCAAATCTTAGCCTACACACGGCTAGTGTGGAAGAAATTATTATGTCCAACAATTTACCTGAATAACATAGTGGTTTAACTATGCATCCTGGGACTTAAGTACTTACAGCATAGTAAGTCACCACCAAAGGTGCGTGTCTCATAGCATATGAGAACTTCTAGTGGTCTACCGGTAAACTTATGAATCAGTTGGAGAATTTAATGTCATGTCGGCATGTTGGTCATAGTAGCTCAGATGGTTAGAGCAACCGCACGGTGAGCGGGAGATCCGTGTTTCAGATCCCGGCTACGGCACTGAATTTTTCTATCTGGCTTTACTCATTCAAACCTTAGCCTATAGACGGCTAGTGTGGAAGAAATGATTATTTCTAACAATTTACCTGAATAACATAGTGGTTTAACTATGAACCCTGGGACTTAAGTACTCAAAAGATACGTGGCTCATAGCATACGAGAACACCTAGTAGTCTACTGGGAAACATACGAGTCAGTTGGAGCATTTAATGTCATGTCGGCATGTTGACCATAGTAGCTCAGATGGTTAGAGCAACCGCACGGAGAGCGGGAGATCCGTGTTTCAGATCCCGGCTACGGCACTGAATTTTCAATCTGACTCCACTCATTCAAATCTTAGCCTACACACGGCTAGTGTGGAAGAAATTATTATTTCCAACAATAGTAGGCTTAAATAGAGTCCCAGAAATCAGAGAAGTGATTGCAATACTAGGAGTAATAATTAGAGTTTGACATTGAAGAATACCGAGATCATGAATCTGATACGAAGATATTCCTACATAACCCCATGGATAGCTCGATTTTCTTGAAGTATAGATTCGTGAACGAGAAGTCTACGGTTCAAATCCCGACAAGACCGTTTCTTCCTAACGTGATGATTCTTCCAAGTTTTCCTGCTACCTCCTAGTTGACAGGTAGCAGGTAAGAAGTATATATGCTGAACTTCCCAAAACACCTTTTTCAATCATAATTTCAAATGATCTTCAGAGTTCGCCCCCATGATGACGTTTGCGGTAAGAACGGACGTTAAACACAACTAAAAAAGATGATGGTAGTCGCAGGGTAAGCGGAAAGCCGAAAAGCCGTTTCCAGAGCGCCGAGTGCGATATTGGATTTTTCAAATCTGATTTAGCTCCCCGCTTCAGCTTAGAAAGAGGCAGCGCGAAAGAGCAATTACCAAACAAATCAGGTGTGTTGCACTCACATGGCGCTCTCTAAAAGTTCTTCAACAAATTATTCTTGCAAAACCGTATTCTTCTATTTGCTACCAGTTAATCGGGATAGACAATTACAGAAATTCTTTTATTACATTAAGAGGTGATCGTCATCGATGGCTTTGATCTTTCATTCTCATTGCCTTACCAGGACATAAAAGAGGGATTAATGACTTCCTATTTGAGGAAAATAAAATTATTTGGAAATTCAAACCAATAACAAGGAACACTCCGAATGGCTATCTCCACAAAAATGTATTCGACATAAATTGTGGTTTGAATATAGCGAGTGAGTCAAAAAACACCGTAAATTCTCGGTATATTGTGCAGGACGGCAAACGGATCATTTTCCAAGCAGCAACCCATTGTCCGAAAACGCACGGTTTGGACACAGTAGATTATGAAAATGTCCCTTCAACATGTCCTCAATACAGTGAACATACGTTATGCAGCAGAAAGCACTTTGATATTACAAAGGCGGTTCAAGCTGAGTACCCCCTAAGCCAATGCAGAGCCTACATCAGTGACGCTAAGTTTCACGTAGATGCCCCAATAAGTGTGGCTGACCTGAAAAAAATGGCAGCTTCTATTGCAGCGAGGTCCTCCTCTTACGTTAGAGGAATAGCCTACTCCATGATTTGTATACTACCCCACAGAAAATAGTCCAGTGGTGTCAGATCTGGTGATCTTGCTGGCTATAATACTGGTCCTCCTCTATCAATCCAATGATTGGGGTATGAAACGTTGAGGTGATATCTTACATTTCTCCCTAAGTGTGCTGGAGCTCCGTCGTATTGCAGCCACATTATTTGCCGAATGTGTAGTGGGACGTCCTCCAATACTGTAGGCAAAATATTTCTAGAATATGCGAGGTAGGTTGATCCTGTTAGTCTGTCTGGTAGTAGATATGGACCAATGAAATGGTGAGCAACTATTCCAGCCCATAGGTTAATACTAAACATGTGTTGGCGACTTTGAATGATCTGTGCACATGGATTTTCGTCCGCTCAAACATACACTTACAACACCAGTTCTCTAACTTCGACGTTCTACAGCATGCAAACCGGGCGTTTTCGGACCTGAGGTCCTTCTTTAAAAAAGTATCCACGTGGTACCCTTGCGCAACATATTAAGCGTTGTCGCTGTTTGTTTTTCTTTACTCACCCCAAATGTGCATGTTTTACATGGTAGGAATCTAGAGATTTTATGTTCTTTTTTTTAGTTTACGTGCTTTGTAAAAGAAGTTCAGAATGAAGAAGACTTCAGAGATTCTTCCAGAAAATCCAAGGTATATTTACGTTTAATTTTCATTAAAATATCTTAAACGTATAGCATTTTAACAAACGCCGTTAGAACCGCTTTTGAGAAAATCGACGCACAGGAAATTTCTTCCATGTAAAAGGTAGTTTCGGAAACGGGATATTTGCTTAAATGTTCATGTGGTGAACTGAGTATAAATATATATATATATATATATATATATATATATATATATAGATATAGATATAGATAAATAGCCCATAACATCCCTTAAGAGCAAGGGCCTCCCACCCACTGGTGGGGTCAGCTCGGTGGTTTCTTACAGGATAAGCAAATTCCTGAAATGTACCAGTTCCTAGTCTATCTTTAATTAATACTGTATCGATATATCTAGAAATGATTAGAATGATAGAAATTATTTTCACTGTCACTTTCACTTTAGAGCTGCTTCCATAGAGGTCTGTCTTTTGCCATTCTTATCCACTTTGCATCTAGCCCATCCTTGAACTCTTGGGACCATCGTAGCCACGGACGTACTCTGCTTCTCCCCCCTTGTCGCACATTCGATACTGTTACGGCGTATGTCCATCTTTCTTGACGCATTCTCGCCACATGTCCTGCCCATTGCCATTTGATCCTCTTCGCTCTGGTGGCTACATATTCCGGGCCACTTTTTCTTGGCAACACTTCATTCTTCACTTTATCTGTTAGGCCGATGTTCAGGATCTTCCTTTTGATCTTCCGTTAGCATGTTTGTAGCATCAGAGCCTGTTTCTTCGTTAGTGCCCATGTTTGGCAACCGTATAGTAAGACTGGAATGATACAGGTTTGAAGAGCTTCTATTCTAATAACTGGTCTTAAATGTTCGTTTTGAAGAATGAAGTTCAGGCTCCAGAATTTACCTTGGTATATATTGAACATAAATACCAATACGTAACCAACGTTTCCTTTTTGAGTGTGCACACACACACAAACACACACACACGTGTTTTCCCCCTAAAAACATTCAGAATACATATTTCAAAACTGCATTTCCAGAAAATATCGTTTTAAACATTTTGGATGGTAAAAGATGGGTAAAGGTTAACGATAGGAGTTGATCTCGCCTACTACAACCTCCACAGATTTATTGCGGCTAATATCGCCAGAAGTAAGGGATGAAGCGAGGAATTTACAGGAGGCCACAGGACTGCAGGCAGACAGGTCACAGAGACGCCAGGACGCGCTGTACAGCCACAACACTCTGGGTCCGGTGTCGACAAGCGTCCCCCCCCCCCCCGTGAGGACAGCTACCAGACAACGCCACCCAGCGATGAGAACAGCATTTATAATGAACAAGTATGCGCTCCATTTCTTCGGTACTGCAATACATCACGAGCCCGAAAGCACACCTGAAAAATGATAAAAAAATGGAATGAAGAGAAGTAATGTAGAGCAAAACTGGTATGAAAATAAGCACCCCAGAATGCGCCTAAATAACAAAGAAAAACCATGAAAAACCCATGTCCGAGTGAACGGTGTCGAACACGTGAGCTGCCGAACGCTAGTCGCACACGTTACTGCGGTGTTACTTTGTTAGGTAACTTTTCAGTGAAATTCAATACCTCCTGTGTCTATTATGTATGTGGTAGGGAAAGTAAAAGTAACTATTAGTCCTGTGTGTTAAGTACGTAAACAAAGATTAAACGAAATAGTATTTTGCATCACAGATGATTACGTTTTCATTTTTGCTGCAAAGTGGATTGGTTAAACCAATTGGAGCTGCAGATTACTCACCATGGTAGCGAGCCTAATGTAATAAGTCCATCCGTATCAAGATAATGAAGTAAGCCACAGCTTACGTGTTGACACTCCAACCCACAGCTTTTCGTAGTCGTCACGAGTTTCGCTCTCTCAGGCCAAAGCGTATAACCAATTCTAAGTTTAAAAATATTTCGGTGATTAAGATTGGAGAAATGACCATGGCCATGTACTACATTCTATTAAGTGGTGCGCAGTCTGTTTTTCCTGACCCACGTTCTCAGAAATTTGTGTCAACATTTAACTTAGCTGGAAGACTGGAGTGTTTATTCGCAAATTTCAAACATACAAGTATTCTGAAGGTAAGCCATTTGGATCTAATACATTAAAATTAAATTATATTTTAAAATATCACATCAAAAATTAAAGCTTGCTTCTTTTCCTCACATTCCTTCATCATTTATGCAGCTATTATATCTGTCCATAAGCTTAAGATTTCCCGCGTCGCAGTCGACTGTCGCAGATCATTCAGTTCAGATGTACAGACGTGTGCAAATTATTAGACTCAATGGTGACATTTTTAAGATATACCGTTTATTTTCTATTTATTTAACAGAAATAATATTACAAAATATTTTTTTCAACTCTTAGTATTTTGTATGCATTCCTTTAGCCTTTATTGCCATTTTGATGCGTTTAGGCAAGCTCTCTACAAGGGTGGAGCACTTTTCCTTTATTTCTTCATCTCTGTGCTAAATTCCTATCAGGCCCTCAATAAGCTGAACTTTTGTTGTTATTTTCAATTTTTTCAGCCTCTGTTTAACAAAACCTCACAGATTCTCTATTGGATTTAAATCAGGGGCATACCCCGGCCATGGTAATACTTTTACATTGTTTTATTTGAGGAACTGGGTTACAGATTTTGCTCTATGGCAGGGAGAACTGTCATGCATGAACACAAAATCACCATTTGGAAGCCATTCTTTACTTTGCGGAAATAGTCTTGTTTCTAATGCACTTTTATACCGTTTCTGCTCCATAGGTCCCACAACTATGTATAATATTCCAGGTCCATGGCAGACATACAACTCCAGACCATTTTTGTTGTTGGGCGCTTTACTCTTTTTTCGACACACTGAGGGGAAAATGCTTCTTTATCTGTCCTTCTCACATATTGGCTGCTCTCTTCACATACTTCAAACATGGATTCATATGAGAAAATTACCTGAAACAATAAAAACCTCTATTACTATTAAACAGTTTTAAAATTTCTCAAAGATGCTATAACAAAACCAGCAATGAGAGAAACAAAGTTTAGGCTCTTTATCTCATTTCCATAAAATTTACTTGTACATATTTTAATTTTATGCTATATAAAATTTTCATACCATTTACCTTTCTCCAAAATTCCACTGGCTGTTTCTGTATCTCTTTGGCCCATTCTAAACGTTTTTTGCCATTGCAGGTGTCAGTTTAGCCGGTTTACGAGGCCTGCGTGCTGTTAAACCTGTTTCACATAGTCCTCTGCGAACTACTGAGGCTGATATTTCTGTACCGTACTGCTTTAGTTGATTACTGAGGTCAATGCTGGTTGCTCTTCTATTTTAATTTGTCACTTGCACAAGTTTTCTTTGCATACTTGGTGATAGCTTTCTTTTCCTCCCGCATTTTCCATCCCTTTGTGAGGCCAACGTCTCACCGAATGTTTAAGCCTGATTAATGCGACTAACAGATTTTTGTGAAATACACAATTTCTTAGCTATTTCACGTTATGAATAAAGAGTTTCCTTTAAAATTCTCTCAGTTACAACTGTTTTCCATGGGGATAAGTCAGCTATTTTACCCATAACCTCACTTTTGAATCAATGTGAATGCTAAGGATAAGATACACGATGTTACCTGGCTTGAGATCAATTAATAATAAATTCTGGGGATATATTGGCCATAAAAGACAATAAAGGCAAATATTAACAATCTTCAGTTACTACATTCACCAAATGAAAGCAATATCACCAAACAGTTGGATAAACAGAACATGAAGAAAATGACAGCTCTTAATTCAGAGCTACCACCATATTACTATAAGTAAAAGAAAAATTCCCCAGCTATTATTAAGAGAGAAATTTCATTGAATATGCTTCATATTATAGCAAGGAAAATAATTACGACATTGAAATAGGTTAGGGCGGTAAATAACTATTATTTTGAACGTTAAACTGAAGCAAAATAAAAAAAAAATCATGAATGAGTCTAATAATTTGCACACGTCTGTAGGGACAATTCCGCTAAGCACAGAAATTTTTGGCAAGAAATCTGCAATTCATCTAGGATTATGCAGCTGTCCTTCATGATCTTTTGTTAAATTAATCCTTCAGAACATCTGGGATGACTGATGGATCTCCGGGTTTCGTTTTGTCGTGAAAGCTTGCTGGTTTATTGTAGAACTTTCCAGGACACATTCTCAAATTTCTTTCTTTCGACACTATAACACCATATACATTCTTAAATTGTTGGTACATTCCTACAGCTTTCAGCTTCGAAGCAGTCAACCATGGAATAACAAAAGAACCGTCAATTCCTAAATTGTGCTGGCATACAAAACACTCCACGTGGACGGTTTAGTCACTCTTGATGTAATGTGACATATCCATATTGGAAACGCATGGATATTAAACTGAAAAGATCATAAAATTGTCATTTTGTATCATTATATAAATTTGGAAATTTTTAGGTCGTGTAATAACAGGCTAAATTCCCAGCTTCAGATAATAGAAATGACCGGCAAAAATAGTAATCTGGCAGTATAATGAAATTGTTGCTTCACAGCAACTAACTCAACCATAGTACATTCTCTTTTTGTTTATATAAAGGCACAAGAAACAAAATTTCCAGCTTAAAAGCCCCATTTCTCTCTTTCTGATGTTGCACACAAATGCCAAAAAGAAAGACCTGAGCAGAAATTGTAACGTCAAGCTTGAATTTAGTTGGCATATACGCTCACTGTGCCACTTGAAATATACGAGGGGGATTGGTAATTTTTTTAGTCATTTTACTTCCCTTCGTTTGCATTATTCTATTTATTACCTCGTCCGTTTAACGGATGTTCAAGGATTTCATTTTATCAAAAACCATCATCACATTGTCTAACAGCGTAGTGATTTGGATGTGTCTAAGCATAAAGGTAATGAAAGCAATTATGAAAACTTGCCCGGTGACATTCATTAGAGAGTGTAATGAATGATGAATTTAAGCTGTTATAACTGGAAATGCTCATTCGTTGTTGCATGTCATTACTTTATGGAAAACAATTCTATGTGAAACTGGAGCTCCAATTACACCAATCAAGTTTGTTGTTGATGCGGTATTACAGTGTATAATCATTCAGCCACAAACACTTGACATCCGGTGCCGTGAACTCTACGCATTGTCTACTTTTATACCTAAGGGTGATTTATGCTGACGTGGATGAAATGTTGCCCATTTCCCTAGATCGCAATAACGTTTTTCTCTTCGTATTTTCACCTTCGGGTAATCAAAGTGAAACCAATCAATGAACCATATTGTAATTGATGTGAGATGAAGGGTAAACTCGGATACTAGCTTCATGGAGAGTCTCACCTCGATTGGTACATCCTGAGAGCATAAACGAACTAACATATAATTCGCCCTTCTTGAGGAAGGGGTGAAAAATGATTATCTGCATATATTGTTAAACAGAAGGCCAACATTTATTTTGAGAACTTCAAACCGCATAACGGGGACTAAAGATAAAAGGTTCTTGCTATTGAATGGCAACAAGAAAATCGACATTTGTGTTTTTGGTTATAAAAAGATTTATTGTTATCTTAAAATCAAACAAAGCTTACTTCGGTGTACCGAATGAACACCAAAATGTTGCAAGGGCTCTTCAGGTGTCTTGCGCTAGCTGTACGTCTACCCTAGAGCGTTGGTTACGTGCAACAAGAAAACCTATGCTCTTGGCAGTTCCTCGAAAATGGAGAGAGGCAACCAACCAGCAGGACAACTGTTGCTTCAGTATCGTTGAATAGAATGTATACTTCATATCCTAGCATAACATCATCTAATGCTCCTGTACGAACTTTGAGGAGCTGTCAGTTCCATTGCCACCACACCATTCTAATACTGAAGATAAAGTTCAAAATTCTAGTGAATACAGTTATATCTCCAGTGGTGATGGTTACAATGAAAAGGAATCGCAGCTCTTCTCTAAAAATGTTGAGTTCACCCAAGAATTCAATAAGGGAGATGGAACTAACAAAATCAAAATAATTTGCTTGTCAAAGGATGCAAGATAACAAAACACAGAGTAGGGCACAAAGGTTTCGCCTGAATCTGTACAATGTTAGAGCAAATATGCTTTTGCACAAATGTTAACACTCTTTCAAAACTTAAAAACTGCTTTGATCCATATTAGTGGTGCCATTTTGTAGAAGCTCAAGTATAAGTCTTAAAGCTCTCCTACTACATAATTGGAATACGTTTCTGTACAGTCCAGTAGCTCATTCTACGCACCTGAACGAAACATATAAAAACGTCAAGATAGTCTTAAAAGAACTCAACTATGAATGCCACAAGTGGGGTAGTTGTGGTGATTCCAAGGTATTGAGACTTCTTCTCAAGCTTCAAGGTGGCTACACCAAGTATTCTTGTTTTCTCTGCTTTTGGGATAGCATAGCATTACACTAATAGGCACTGGCCAACCAAAAATGAATTGCTTCTAGACATATACAAAGTAAACTATGAACCTCTTGAATCTACTGAGAGATTCTTTTACCCCCATTGCATTTGAAGCTTGATGTAACCAAACACTATAGCGAGGATTTCACAACAATCCCTGTGGATCTAATTCTCACCAGCCAAATGCCCTCTAATGTATCTGAAGCAGAAATAAAAGGAGAAAATTTATCTGGACCTCAGATTCATGCGATGATACAATCTAATTATATTTTAGATGTAATGGTTCGTGATGAACATCATGCCTTTGAGGCTTTTCAAAAGATAGTGAAATGTTTAATGGGTAAAAAAGAACTGAAAACTACAAGGAACTGATAGACAATTTGATAGAGTTACCATGTGCTTGGGTGCCGAATGTCTGTCAAAATGCTCTACTTGTTTCCCCATATTGATTACCTCAGGCCAAATTTAGTACATGAGGGCGAGGAATATGGAGAACGGTTCCACAGGGACATTCAACTTATGAAAAAATGGTACATATTAGGGATGTTGGAATTTTTCAATGATGGGAGAGTGTGTATGGAGATTAGTACGTGCAGCAGGATCCAGAGAACATAAAAGGAAAAGCCGCTCTTTTTTACATTTTTAGTAAAGGTATTGTTGCACTGAATAAGGTATTATTCAGTATTTTGTGTGCCATAATACTGAGTATTACGTGAATCAAGATAGAATATACCTAGGTTAGTTCCCTCTGAAATCCCTAGTTGCATTAAATAAACGTGTGATGTTATTCTTAAGTACTTATTTCGATTCATTTTTAATTTATTCTTATTAACATAACAGAACTAAGCCCAATTACGGTTTTCATCTCAAACGGTGTTACATACCGTAATATCTGTGCACATAAGTTAATAATAACAATAATAATAACGACGACGATGATATTTAAAGTGGCATAGTAAGTGCACTATTAATTCTAATTAGAGTAATTTTAATAGTATTACTTATTTCAGTCATTGATCTGACCTATTAAGAGAGTAGTGCGTAATTATGAACTTTTTTTAAATACAGTTTCAGATATGTTAAAAATGTCTGAATCTTAGCAGCGTGGCTCGTTATGTAGATACATAATCCTGTTTCATGGTGAATTTCTATGGATTTCTGTATTTCATCTGGACGTTAAGAAAAGCCTCTTGAATCTGCTTATTGTATTTGGTACATAAAAATATATATTTGCTGTAATGTTTATATCATCAATAATAGAATGCATTACACAAAATAATAATCTTGGAATTTCTCTTCTGTAATTTTTCACAAAGGTCTGAACCTGAATATGCTTCACTCCTTTGATTTTGCTTTTCAATTAGAAATGGAAGTGTGAAAAGTGTACTGAGACTACTATTTCAGTAAATACAGCTAAAACACTTGAACCTAAAGCTCAAGAGGCTACCGGACATCCCTCTGCCGGATGCTGGGAACGGTGTTCCTTATATATGTCATGTGTAGGCATACACATTTACCCGCCAGAGGTAAACAATTCCTCCCATAGAGCACTGTGGTGTTTCTACGTATTCTGAAGTCATTTTCGTGTACTTCCAGCTATACTCCGCACCCAAATTTCGGCACACAGGCCTCTCATACAGCAGAGATGATGCCATAAAACTCTCAAGCGAATACAGTGATAGTTTCCTTGTCGGTTCCCATACAACATTTGTTATCGCTATGCCTGCCCACTCTACGTTTCTTCTCTGGAGGAAGATAAATCATGTATGACTTCAATGTGCCACGCCTACTTGAAGATACTACGCTTAATAAGTAAAACTAAGTTTGCAGATTAAGCAAATATAGCTGTAATATTCTTCACTATACCATATTTAATCACTTATGCACACATCTTCGCTCGTACTTCTAACAGCCTGTGTTTTATTGTTAAAAGCCAGATTAACAGAAAAGCGGCCAGAAACACTTAAAGTATTTTGAAATACTACCTGAGAACGACACTGTGGAACAGAGGGTTAAGAACCGTCACTAAGCCTCAAAGCGGATATAGCTTTGTAATGATCCGCAAAGTTTTCTATCACAAAGCGCTAGGAATTCGTGCTGCTTAAAGTTCAATTGACTTTGTAATTGAACGACGTGCCTGCAAGCTGTTGAATATTTGTCGATAGAATGACGGCAAAGTTATTGATTGGAGAGTCGCGCTTACATCGTACCTCTGTAGCCTGTCGCGACACCACATGTTTACCCTGGGTGCGAGGTGTCCGTTTGATGAAAAGCAATCTAGCTGAAATGCACTCTAAGTGAAGAGCAAAAAACCAATGTGTGCTATTCGGGGTGCTTCATTAACAGGACACTCCCCATTAATTTGAAGGATGTTGCTCAAGGCTTATCGAAAACTAAAGGTAGGTATTCCAATGAGATACTGCCAGTAATGTTTAGCATCGCTCTTAAAGGAACACTAGAGTATATTGTAGATTTTCTGGATGTAAAATTATTAAAACCTCAGTGTTTTAATATTCAAATTTAAAATGGTTTAATAGTACTGCAGTAATATGTTACTATCTCAGTAGTGTAATGGGTACCACGGTGGCCCAGAAATCCAGTTCACTCACGTCAGAATCTCGTACTGAATGAGTTGTCGGAACAAGATTTTCTCAGGGTTTCTGCATATTTTGAAGAGATAAATGGCAGGTAGCATCTAGCTCTTGCAAACCTGCCTGAAGGAGACATTCTTTAATCTTTATCACCTCGTTGCTGCACAAAAAAAGGTCTCAAATTCTGTAAGGGAGATTAATCTACACAAAACCTAGGGTGGTTATGCGCAGTGGGAGCATCCGATTCAATCCCCAGTATTGACGTAGAATTTCACACAGGGAACTCTGGAACAAGCTGCACTCCGCCTGCCTCGTGATATCCTTGGAAAGCTACTGAATTAGGAAGCAGTGTTTGTGGGTTTAGCTGGCGTGATAGCCACATGCCACCCCAATACTGCCCTCCACCATATTATATGTTCTGAGGCTGCAGGTACAGTAGGGCTTATGCCAGGTCATGCTGTTGCGTCATTGGGAAGATGAATGGCAGAAACATGGACACAAAGACATACTGGAAATACAGAAAATTATTTCTTCCTGCTTGAGCCAATAATTATATTCAAATATTTTTCAACACTGTTATCCGTTTTTAGTATTTATAAATGTCATTAGGAAACAGTGTTCGTTTATACAAATGTATTACTATGTTAAAGAAAATATTCTTAGTTCTGCATTGACATGAAATTCTACTTTCGAGTCATTTTGTTATTCTTTAGTTACCTTTAGGGGAAAAGCTAAATAAAAAAGGAGGTTTTATATTTTTATTGTACCTATATAACCAACGTAAATAGGGGCAATATATAAATAATCCGTATTTAGTTCTTTTGGATTGTGCGGAATAATAATATTTTAAAAAATTAGTCATAAATACGGCTAACTACTGATCTTCTTTATTGCTTCAGGGGTGTTAGTGTGGGTACAAAATTATGTTAAATATAAACTTGCACCTTTGAGTTCTATATGGAAGTCGGTAACATTGGTTGAATATTATAGGGGTTTCAGGGGTTCTATAAATTCTAAAGTCCGCGGTGAACTCCTCCTCGAAGAGGTACCTGTGTAGCCAATTGAGGAGCTACTCGAGGGAAAACAAGCGGCTCCAACTTACAAAGACTCCACTCACCTACCAGAATGGATTTGAGGATCTAACCATGTCGCACCTTCCAGTATTGCACCTCACTCAGAGGCCTGCTGAGGGCAGAGGTAGCGGACGCAGCGGTCTGGTGGTAGACCTTGACCCGACCGCGGGATTCACTCCAGCGCAGTAAACACTCTAAACAGTTACTTTGTGGTTATGCACACGCATGCATGCAGTATCGACATATTACAGATATAAAACTCGGTAGATGGGAGCATGATTTGAAGTTGGAACCTCTTTGAGGGAAACTCACCGCCTTCACCACTCATGTATAAACCACAGCTGCAAAAACATAGGTTAACAGCCTGTAACTGGGATCCTCATATATCTAATTCAAGAGATTTATTGTTGTTATACTGATATTGTTATGATATTCGGAAGCTTTTATGATCGGAGTCAGAATTAACCCAAGTTCCTTCCGGGCTTAGAATCCGTGGTGTGCTGGAGTTTTATTCTGATCTAATATACTATGGAATATTACATTATTTGTTTTATAATTATTATAATGAGACACAATACAGATATGATAGTAAGAAAAGAGTATTTCTCTTAGATCGATGGAACGATCAAAGCTGGATATTTGTCCAACAAATACATCTTCGACGCGGTGACAGTGTTAGCAAAATCATAACGATTTTTAATAAAGTAACTGAAACAAGATAAAACAGCCTCAAATGATATTATGAAGAAACAGAGGTATATTTTACTATCCTGATGTCATTTGGGTTGATTATTCGTACAAAGTGGGTTACGATTTGGGAACAATATGGTAGTAGGTATATTTTAACATTTGATTCAAGTTATGTATATTCTCACACACGCTCCTTAACTTATTAAGTAAGCCAGCATAACTTCCTCAAGAGAGTCGTTTTAAAAGTTTCTGGTAGAGAGCTAGTGAGGGATTAGGCAACAGAAGGGACACACAAGTACTCGACTCACAATTGGATATTTTGTGCGTATCTACACCCCCAGAATGAAGGGATGCGATAAAGGAATCGCAAGAGATGTGTGGGATATAGGTAGGAGTTACTGTGTAGGAGTTACTGGGAGGTGCCAGGCGCCTCAAAGCTGAAAGCGCCGGATGATGACTAGATGTCCCTTCCAGCCGGAACTTGGCAATGCAGGCTTAAACCGGCATCCTCTCTCGGAGCCGAGAAGAAAATGAAAACTGCAGGCATCGGAGACGTCTGCAGCGCGAAGTCATCCTGTAACATGAATGAGGCAAACGAAATGAGAGAATATCGGAGAGAGAAGAGTCGGGATGGAAGACACCACTCCAGCATTTGCCTTGCCGACCATCGATAAACCACAGGAAAATCCGTGGAAAGAATGGGTGGCCATCAGTAATTGAACTTAAAACCTCCCGAATGCGAGTCTAGCGAATTGCCAAGAAATCTTCTTGGTAAGCTTGGATCCATTTTTTCCACAGCGCAGTTTTATATCGAGCTGGTATAACGTAACAAGCAACACACCTATTACTCAGGAAGAAAACATTCTCAAATGGATTTTGTAAGCCATACTACACAAAAAAGGATACCGAACTCGATAGTTTTCTTCAGAAATGGTGCGTTGCACCACGGCGCGCTGGTCACACGTGCAGGCTTTGCCACACCATTACGTGCACAAACCAGGGAAGAACGTGCTTGTGGTAGCTCGCACAAACCAAAAAACTCGGTCTGCATGCACCTTGTTTGCAAACTATTATATATGTGCGTGTGGAATCCGTGCCTTTAGTCGTAAGGGAAGCTAAGTGCAGGATATGTTACATATTCACCTATTCCAAACAATATATTGCAGAGTTTATCTACATATAAATATAAATCGTTGTCATGCCTAAGGAATATTTTCTGGGCAACATTCCGATAAAAATTTGAGAAATATCTTAAAGAAATATGATAAAAATGTAATTCTTAACTCAATGTATAATGTAAACACTTAACATTTCATGAGAAGAAGATATTCGCGCATATCACAGTATGAATGAATGTGCAGTGTTTAACGCTCGCTTTTACTACATACGGCACGTCAGGCAATGACACTGATGATCCATGAGATGAAGATGGAGCACCGGTGGAATGAGATGGCGGGGGAAACCGGAGATCCCGGAGAAAACCCGCCCCAACGCCATGTTGTCCACCATAAATCTCACTTTGCGGTCGCCTGGGATCGAACCCGGGCCGCCTTGGTGAGAGCCAAGCGGTCTAACCACTGAGCCACGGCGCGGCCGCGCATATCACAGTGTTCTGCCTTACAGTTACAGGAGTCACCAAGCGTAGTAATTCTTTAAATGTGCTATCGTTCATTAAAGCCGTCATCTGGATCTTTTCTTATGTCTAATTATTTTATATGCCAGTGTACCTTTCTTCTCAGAAGATTCTTTCTTACCATTTAGCTCAAGAGCATTTGACACCCTTTCATTTCACAATAAAAGTATAGAAATGATTGCAACAAAAATAAATATTCAAGGCACATTTCTTCAGTTTCGACAACCTCCCCTTTCAGAGACCAACTTTATGCTGAGGTTTGCGCAAACTTGTTTGCAACACATGGTCGCAATGCGGTGTTCCCCTTGTTTGTGCAGACTACACCGTAAAAGTAAACCGCTGCTGTATAGCAAACGCTTGTGGGTTAATTCTGGCGTGCTTAAACAAACAAACGGTGAGATGGCAGTACGATTACTGGCAGGATTTCTTCCTCCCAAGTGGGAGCCTGGGATCAGATGCCTGTTGAGGAATAAACTATGAATCACTAGCCAGAATTTGTTATCGAAACTCAAAGTGAGAACGGAGAGGATGTTTAATGAGATATAAATGAATGAAAATAAAAGTGATTGTGGAGCATTTGATTGAATGGTGGGAAAACCCGGAGAGCCCGGAGACAACCCGCCCAGACACCCCTTTGTACACCACAAATCCTAGACGCGAACTCGCGCCACCTTAGTGAAAAGCAAGCGGTTTAACCACCTGACCACGATGCTGCCTACAGGCTATCTTTTTGATTATGTTTCTCAAAAATATTCTATAGCATTATTATAATTCTCTCTGTATGTTTCGCTGCAGCACTGAATTCACACTACGGAACAAAGACTTGTATGATCACGTTTACAGGATTCTGTCACTTATGAAATTTACAGAACCTTAAATAACATGGACCGTTGTGATAAACATGTACTTTATTTTTCTTCTGTAATGTACGTCCTCCAGCATTTAGTCATATTGGACGATGAATGAAATGGGTGAAAGGATGCTCAATGTGCCCGCCTTGGTAGCGTGGTGTAAGCGTGTCTGCCTCACGTTCAAGAGGTCCCGAGTTCGAATCTCGGTCAGGGTAAGTTATCGGGATAAGTTTTTTGCAGGGTTTCCCTTATCCTGAAAAGGAGAATGTTGGGTAACTCTAAGCTCTATGGACCCTCGGCTACAACAACAACAAAAATGCTCAATGCGTCCGGGGTCCATGGAGCTTAGTTACCCGACATTCGTCTTTCAGGATAAGGGTAAACCCCGGAAAAAACCTTATTCAGGTATCCCACACTAACCGAGATTCAAACTCGGACCTCTTGAACGTGAGATACACACGCTACCATCTACGCTACCGAGGCGGGCAAACAAAATAACATATACATCTAATGATATCCGAGGTAACCGTAATTTTAATAGCATAGCTGTAGTGTGATATTTTGAAAATGGGGGTGAGGACAGAAGTGCTGTTTTACTTCGTGAAAAAAAAGTTTAATTTTGGGTTTTTGTTGCAAATGATGCACAATAATTTAATTTACTTGCCAACAAAGTCTCATGCCTTTAGGGCAAATGCAACACGTGTTCTGGATGCCATTTTTAAAATACTGCGCAGATTAAATGCCTCTCCATTCCTTAAATGGCACGCCCACATGTTCGAAGGCAGAAAACTTACGAAAGATTTGATATTAAAATACGCGGTAAAATAGTATTAAGCCACTAGCCTGTTTTCACAAGTTTTCATCGGAATCCCCTAGATTGCAGTAATTTTTCCGGATGTCTATTTATCGCTTCCTGGGTATACTTCCCGTGTAATGGCGTGTTGTGGAAGTGAAAATTGGCGTTTAAACTTTATTATTAATTAATTAATTAATTATCATCATCATGATCATCCTCATGATCATCATGATCATCATAATTATCATCATCATCATCATCATCATCATTATTATTATTATTATTATTATTATTATTATTATTATTATTATTATTATTATTATTATTATTATTATTATTATTATTATTATTATTATTATTATTATTATTATTATTATTATTATTATTATTATTATTATTATTATTATTATTATTATTATTATTATTATTATTATTATTATTATTATTATTATTATTATTATTATTATTATTATTATTATTATTATTATTATTATTATTATTATTATTATTATTATTATTATTATTATTATTATTATTATTATTATTATTAGCAGTTAAATAAATTAAATACTTAAATAATTGGTCCTTCATCCCCAGTCTCGTGACCACGTAATTAATAGGCGATGAAGTCTATCAAAAGATCCATTATAGAATTATGTTTGGGTTAATAACAGTTTACGTTCAATGAAGAGAATGAAGCCGATTTTTGTGTGCCACAGCTTTAACTGTTTGAGGTCATCATCTAACCGGACTGTATGTAAATGTTCATCGGTCACAGCAGATTTACATTTTATTTCTGAAAGTGTTTTCTTAGGTACATGTTGATACACACATTGATATCAGTCCTCGTATAAAGTAGTTTAAAAGAGAAAATATGCCATTCAGTACACTTCCTTCTCTTGTACTTATCCTCCAGTAGCTCATCACACTCTACAGTTAATTGGAGTACATAACCTTATTTAATATTTCGAAAACCGTGAAAAAGATTCTCTTATATAGAAACATCGTATGTTATTGAAGTTGTAGGTGGGCCAAAAAATAAATAAATAAAAAGCAACTCGTGAGTCGATTACGGCCTCCGGGTCATAGTTTAGTCTGACCTACTCTACACCAGATACAATGTTGAAAGCATCTAGATTCCTCGATTCGATGTCGTGTAGCTGTCACTGTCACTCACCGTCACCGAGCGGGATGGCTCAGGCGGTTTCGTCTGTGGCCCGCGTTCTGGAGGTCCATCTACGATTCCCTGGCCGGCCTACCTGACCCATTGCTTTTTAGAGGGTTTTCCCGGATCGCTAGGTGAATGTTGGGTAGGTTAATTACATCCCCCGAATTTCCTGTCCTTCCATTTCACCTCCAACATCATTTCACATCATCTTTCAGGATAGAAGTGTCAGCGAGAGCCTCGGTGGTGCATGGCAGGATGATATGCTCCTGGTAAGCACTTCCTCCTTCGGTAAGATAGGCTCTGGCCTTGAGGCCGACCTGATGGGCCGTTTCAGGACCACGGTGGGTGGGATAAGGTTTGTGCTTACCTGTCGTGGAGTTTCCAGCCGGGCAATTTAGGGACCCTACCCTCTGCACTCTCGTGACTCCTTGGGTGAGCCAACCCCTGCCTCCTCTTGCCCCATCTTTCCTCTAGAAGCATAGGTACAGTACATCAAGATTGGTCACAGTGCCGAATTCTCTCCGTAAAATTCTACACTATCCTTACTGTCCTTGTCACAGATTTACTTTGTATCAATCCAAATTATATTTTATTTTTGGCTTAATAAACGGCCACTTTGCATATATTAGGTAGCACCTTTTGTGTTTATCAAAATACTTACTGGTGACTAAGGCCAACTTCGTAAAACTTCCTGAGTGAAATGTCCAACGGTTCCGGACAGAATATATGTTAATTTAATCCGCGCAGCTGTATAACTCCTTCTATTTCACTAAGGAAAGATAAATACAGTGCGCTTCTACGTTAATTAAATGTTTTTATACCTCCTCCGCTTTTAATAGCTTTTATTACTTGTACGTCACATCAAAGAGATATACGAAAGAAGTAGTATTATAATTTTTCACGACAACCTTTTCGCTTTAACCGGCTCACTCAATGAATTTAAAACTTGATGTTGTAATTATGTATAACTATATATAGTTTAAAAATGCCGCTTCATACAACAGCCAGAAATAGAAAACGGAGTATCCTTATAAAATCTTATTTTTTCATAATAATTGCTTTTAAAATAAAATAATAACGATAAAAATAATATGATATGTTACCATTTTATTCTTGAAGGTATATGGCAATTAAGGTGAAGCAACAAGCAGAATATACCAATTACCAGGAGCTGCACGTCCTTACGTGCTGCAGTGCTGCAGCATACTCTTTACTGTTTTATAAACCACATTGTAGAAAATTTAAAAGACTATGTAAATAACAACGCACTATTGTAAGTATAAGAATTCGAGTAGATCCAGTAATGAACCCACGATGCATGGAAAACATCTGCGTAACTAATAAAACACATCCGCGACGTCAACGTGCTGAGAGCAGGCAAGCTCAGTAATCAGTTATTGCGCATGCGTACAATAATTATGGTTATAGAACTTGAATATGCATTGAAAATCATTTAACAGTCCATCATTGTTTTGTAGTTTAGTTCTAGAAACTA
This sequence comes from Mantis religiosa, assembly GCA_030765055.1. Taxonomy (NCBI): domain Eukaryota; kingdom Metazoa; phylum Arthropoda; class Insecta; order Mantodea; family Mantidae; genus Mantis; species Mantis religiosa. Next base: position 69,267,857 of record CM060948.1, read on the forward strand.
ATTTCATCCTTCTTACGCAAACAGATGCAATACCTAATGCTTATTAAATCCAAGGCAGATTGTTTGTGATGCACCTATCTTGTTGGCACGATACTACATTCTCGCGGCCATAACAAATGCATGTGGTTCGCATGTTCGCTTTGTATCCAAGTATTTCTTTGCATAACGTTATTTAGTGGCTAATATCAGTTTCTTTATTTTTTGTGTGAGTGTGAAACGTGTTATAAATTCACTTTATTCAGTATATGAGTAATTTAATATTAGGAAAACTTTAACAAATAAATAATGAACAATATTAGTGAACTTCTGAAAACTGCCGTTTCAAGGCAAGCATTAGTAGAAAGGGTTAGTATAAAAATATTAGGGCGAGCAATACCCGGTCTAAAAATTGAGAAAAAAGCGGAAGGAAGTAGAAATTCTGTTTGTATCATGAAGAAACATCGGCACATGGACGTCATTTTTCTACAGCTGCACGCTGACATTTTTCGGCACGGGCCGCCACTGCTAATTGCTAGCATAATTCCAACTTGGAAATATAATTTCTATGTTAATAAAAGATATACATTTCCAAGTAACTTGAAACCAAATAGATGTCTAAATTGCTGAAAGACAGCATTATTTTACCATTAAATTTTATTATTTATGTTGCAGCATACATGGTTAAATGCGTGTATAAACTTAAGTTAAACTTAACTACTGTTGCGACAGCCCTTAGAGGGCCAAACCTACCAACCCGACTGCCGGCCTCACGCCCACTTACGCACGGAAGAGGTGGACGATTTCCAACCTATCCGGGGAGGAGATGTGGTCAGCATCTTGGCATCCCCCAGCCGGAATATTGGTTTCCATGACCAGGGCCGTTCACCTATCGTAAGCTCCTCACCTTCCTCACGATGCTGAGTGGGCACCGGTCCTATACCCGAGAGCTAAAATTCCTACCACATTGGTGGAATTGAACCCGGGCCGCTTTCCGTCGCCAGGGACCAAGGCATGCTACGCCACAGCGCAGGACGTGTATAAACTGCTAACTATGAGTAATTAATTTGCAAGTCCGAACCTACCTGCTACTAAGTTGAGAATTATTGGAAACTTCACGTTGGACTACACCTGTACTCATTTTTGCGCTATAGTTGTAGCAAAAGGTTATGTCTTTTTATCATCATCATCAAATGAATCCAGGGTTCTTGGAGCTTATAGTTACCCGACATTCGTCCTGAAGGTTAAGGGAAAACTCCGGAAAAACCTTATCCGGATAACTCCTCTGACCGAAACTCGAACTCTGGACCTCTTGAACGTGAGGCAGACACGCCACCGAGGCGGGCATATGTCGATTTTGAAATCTTCTCTAATATGTATACACTGTGTACTTGTATCCTTAATGTCGCTCAGTATGATGTTCAGTTATTTACAAGGGTTACCCGATGAATAGTGCCCTATAATTTATTTTGCAATAAAAACATTTTTGTGAAACGTACAAATTTACGTGCGACTTACTTGAAGTTTACCGCGTGTGTATGCATATGTTCAGTTTGTTCCGAGAGAAAGGGTAAGTGTAGGAGTATTTTGAAATGGAGTCTGTAAGTGACATCCGTCATAAACAACGTGCTGTGATTGAATTTCTCGTGGCAGAGAAAGAAACCGTGGGGAATATACATAAACGTTTGTGCAAAGCCTGCGGGACATCTGCAGTCGATAGGAACACCGTTGGTCGCAGCACACAATTGGATTTCCTTTCTTGTATAAGACGTTTTAAAAAGTGATAGCCTATACTAAACAATGGACTTCAATTTATCCACAACTGAGGAAATTGTTCTAATCTGATGAGTATATTACTACTTAGCTTTGCATAAAGATTGCTATTATATTTCTTATTCATATAACACAGTAAAATCTGCCTAAAACGGAGCTCTTTTATGCTGGAAACCTGGCAAATTGGAAAAAAATTTCGGAATGGAGCTATTTTCCTTATAGAATCATACTCTACGCCGGAAAACGGGAAATAATTTTCGGAAACCGTTTGCGTAAATAACCTGATTAAAATGGATTAATTTATGTGTAACGGGCTACAACGTTTGTATTTTAAAAGTCTAATAATTTTGAGGGCGACTGTTCTTGCACCCAAGTTCCATGAACCATAATGCCATAACCTGTAATCCTTCGAGGAAAATGGAAAACAAACCATTAGCTCTCTAAACTCTCTTCCAACACACATGGTAAGGGTTCAACTGTTCTGCAGTGTGTACTTTCTCAGCTTCGTTCTTATAAGTGGTCAAGTATGAGTGGAAGAAAACTGGGAAATTTGGTGATATTTAAAAACATAGTTTGTGTGTACACAAAATCTATAAAATGAATTCTAAACATAAGATATCTTGATTGGAAGAAAACATAAAGGTTATTAAAGAACAGAAAAGAACAAACGTCCAGCAAAAGAATTGACTGCGTTGTTTAAATTGCGGAAAACTCAGATTTATGAGATCTTGAAAAAATAAAAGTTAAAGACGAGTGGTTATGGGAAACAGCAGGGCTTGTGGAACGTATCAAAATATCTACAGGGAATGAGGAGTTAAATCGTCTTGTGTTCAGGTGGTTTGTTAGTGGGCGCGCCAAAGGAATTCCCATTTCTGGACAACTGCTTCAGACTGAAGCTTTAGAGTTGAAAATATAGCACATAATACATATCAGTTTATTATTACTATTATTATTATTCTTCTTCTTAGAAGTATTATTTTTCTTATTATTATTCAAGGTATTATTGTTCTTATGATTTTTGTGATTATTATTGTGACTTTGTAGGTTCGTAGAATTAAAAGGCCGAGTTGCAGAAATTAAAAATCTCCTTTATTTTCGTAGAAATACTCTTATAGATTACAGCAGCATTACGTTACATACACCATCTGTCTACCAAGGTCGATCACAATAACAAACAGTGACAGCAGATTACATCCTTAGCTCTCGTTACAACAACACAGCTGGCTGTCTCTCATTTCACAACACTGTTTCACAACTGACTCTTTGCGGGCCGTCACGTCCTTAAATACCTATTTAGTAAATTCGAGATATTTCTGGACCAAACAGGAATCGAATGTTCTATCACCTTCCAGAAGCGTAACCCTATCGGTGCTGGCAGGTATTTTATCTCGTGCTATCATTATTTCTTCAGGCATACTCCCTATCTCCAGGATTTTTGTGTACACAAGCCCCGCTATCGCGATCGGGTTCGCGACGTTATTATTCTGATTATTATTGTTATTATTCCTATTGTTTTTGTTATTGTTATTATTACTGTTATCATTATTATTGTTATTGTTATTTAAGTCTATATTAATCCTTCACTGTTAACATGTGTGACTATAGCTTATGTAATGTTTTTGTATTCAAACACAACGCTCTGTAAGGCGGAAACCTGCGTAAACGGAAAATAAGTACCGGAATAATCATGTTCCGTTTTAAAGAGGTTTCACTGTAGTATAGACAGTAGAAATGTTTAGACTAGGGCGGGAGTCACTTATTTTAAATGGCTAAATGTCCTGTTGTAAATTGAAAGTATTTTAATCTGAAATAAATAAATTATTGCACTTCAAGGAACAAATAAAATAAAAGCCCGCCACGGTAACGTAGATGGTAGCGTGTCTGCCTCACGTTTAAGAGGTTCCGAGTTCGAATCTCGGTCAGGGTGAGTTATTTTGATAAGGTATTTTCCGGGATTTTCCCTTATCCTGATCGACTAATGTCAAGTAACTCTAAGCTCCATGGATACTGGATTCATTTGTGCATCATTTTATCCAATTCATTCACCGTCCGATATGGCTTAACGCTGGAGGACATAAATTGAAAGAAAAAACCCTGAAAAATAGTTTTAAAGAAATTTTTTAACCATTTACGATTACGCATCTCAAACTTAGCTTACTATATTAGGAGTGAAAGACCGCTTAGGGCCTGTTAAAGAGGCTTAAGAATCTTTTACGTGCCGTAGATCTTCGATATGAGTTCGCCGGTTGAACTTTACTTTCCTACGTCGGGATGTATATATAAAATATATTCATTGCTCTCATCATTCGTAAGTGTCACAATATTACTCACACTGAACTTATGGTCATTTTTTAAACAATGTGACCTTATGAAAAGGTTTCATCTATGAGCTTGAAGCTCTTCAATTTTTGCATCTATAATAGTTTCTTAAAGCAGCTCCAAAATCGTACTGTAACGGCAATCATTATGATGAGAACAGTGAATGGTAGTGTTAAAACCACCGCCACCGCCACCACCACCACTACCACAATGCTGCAGCTGCGTTTTGCTTTGTTTTAGCGCAGCACGATTGAGTACACCAATTTATTTAATCAGAGGTAGGTAACATGTAATTGTTTGTGTGAGTTTATTGTTATTTTCGTTTTTCACCTGTGTTCGAATTTCAGCCTTAGCGGAAAATAGTAGCTTACTTCTTGTATGATACAGAAACAAGAGCTGTAGACGCTACATGAAGTGTACATATACACACACTACGACATCACCCCATGTATAATCTCAACCTTCATCAATGGAACGTTTAAAGGGTGAGCGTAGTCCTCGAAAGTTCTTTTCATAAAAGAAAAAAAGCGATGCTAGCCCTTGAAGCGTCATTCCGAGATAGAGCTTGTCCTCAACCTTACTTCAATACATCCTTCTATGTAACCTAGGAATTAGTATACTGTTAGTTCCCTTTCGATTTCTCACACCAATTTATTCAAAGTTGTGCTTACATGAATGGTGGAAGTATCTGTTTCACCCATAATTTTCGTATAGAGACAGGCGATTTATGTAATTCTTTGTGGGAGGAAAATCGAGCAAATGTGGAAAGCAACCACGGCTAACATTTTCTGATAACTATTTGATTAACTATAAATATAGGATGTAATATCATCTGTAGAAAAATGTTGAAGACCTGTTTCATATGTATTCGGATCTCTTGGTACAGCATTTCTGTTTATGGGTTTGAAAATATTTTTAAAGAATAAAAAAGCGTTTTTTGCTTTATCTGTAAAACAAATAGAGAGATATATTGCAGATATTAATCTTACTGTGGCAAAGGGGATACTAACAAAGCAGCTTGACTGATTTCACATGTGATGCCAGTTAGAATTCTCTCAGACACACAGCCAACGAGATTTACCGGGTGAGATAGCCGCCCTGTTTGCATCCACGCAAGTTATTTCAAATCACATGTCACAATCATCAAAACGAGATTTGTAATCTTCCTCAAACAACGGCGTTGATCATATAAGCCGCCTCTAACTGTTCCTATCCATACATTTTGACCTGAAGCTTCTGAAAGAGATCTAAAATCTTGCTTAAGCAACAGTTTTAGTGAAATACAGAGTGAATCAGACATCCTTTGTACATTCCCATCCAAGTACAAAAATCAGTGATCCGATTGATTGATAACCGTACTTCAAAAACAGGAGGCAATGGTGATATAAAAGAGAGTAATCCCTACTTGTATGCAAGTTGACTTGCATACCATACCATACCATACCATATACCATACACAGACCAGGTTTGCAATTTTCTCAATCCCGCAGGCATGGAGGTAATATTATCTATTAGTTCTGATGCTTAAAAAGCACTAAGGAATACAATCTTTTAAACGTTAATTACTAGGGACAAAGAATTAATTTCGTTGGATTTTAGACACAATTTTGTTTTAAAAAATCAAGCCAATTTCCGGATTCTTTCAAGTGATAATAATAATAATAATAATAATAATAATAATAATAATAATAATAATAATAATAATAATAATAATAATAATAATAATAATTAATAATAATAATAATAATAATAATAATAATAATAATAATAATAATAATAATAATAATAATAATAATAATAATAATAATAATAATAATAATAATAATATTAATAATAATAATAATAATAATAATAATAATAATAATAATAATAATAATAATAATAATAATAATAATAATAATAATAATAATAATAATAATAATAATAATAATAATAATAATAATAATAATAATAATAATAATAATAATAATAATAATAATAATAATAATAATAATAATAATAATAATAATAATAATAATAATAATAATAATAATAATAATAATAATAATAATAATAATAATAATAATAATAATAATAATAATAATAATAATAATAATAATAATAATAATAATAATAATAATAATAATAATAATAATAATAATAATAATAATAATAATAATAATAATAATAATAATAATAATAATAATAATAATAATAATAATAATAATAATAATAATAATAATAATAATAATAATAATAATAATAATAATAATAATAATAATAATAATAATAATAATAATAATAATAATAATAATAATAATAATAATAATAATAATAATAATAATAATAATAATAATAATAATAATAATAATAATAATAATAATAATAATAATAATAATAATAATAATAATAATAATAATAATAATAATAATAATAATAATAATAATAATAATAATAATAATAATAATAATAATAATAATAATAATAATAATAATAATAATAATAATAATAATAATAATAATAATAATAATAATAATAATAATAATAATAATAATAATAATAATAATAATAATAATAATAATAATAATAATAATAATAATAATAATAATAATAATAATAATAATAATAATAATAATAATAATAATAATAATAATAATAATAATAATAATAATAATAATAATAATAATAATAATAATAATAATAATAATAATAATAATAATAATAATAATAATAATAATAATAATAATAATAATAATAATAATAATAATAATAATAATAATAATAATAATAATAATAATAATAATAATAATAATAATAATAATAATAATAATAATAATAATAATAATAATAATAATAATAATAATAATAATAATAATAATAATAATAATAATAATAATAATAATAATAATAATAATAATAATAATAATAATAATAATAATAATAATAATAATAATAATAATAATAATAATAATAATAATAATAATAATAATAATAATAATAATAATAATAATAATAATAATAATAATAATAATAATAATAATAATAATAATAAAGGGGCGCCGGGGTAGCGCGGTGGTTTCGTTCGCGGCTCCCGTTCTAAGGGTCCCGAGTTCGATTCCCGGCTCTTAGGTTGGCGATTTTAAGTCGGCCCTATCCAGGCCTTCACCTCTGTCTAGCACACGTGAAGTATCCCCTATGCCCAACGTGGTTCGGAGTCCACGGTAAAAACTGTAGGTCCTCTCACCTCACCGCCATCTTCACTATCACCCTATCATCGGAGGTAATGGACACCGCCCTCTGGGTGCCTCCACCTGAGAAATGGGTCCGGTCATCACTTGGTGGGGTGAGGTTACCCCGAAGGCCAAGGTTGCCATGTGGGGAGTGTTAGTAACTAACTAACTATAATAATAATAATAATAGTATTAGTAGTAGTAATAATAATAATAGTAGTAGTAATAATAATAATAGTAGTAGTAATAATAATAATAATAATAATGATAATAATGAAAAAAAAGTTCAATGAACTCTGAAACAAGGCTTAAACTTTTCTCGATATGAGTTATAGGTAATTATTGTGCAACAACCTTTTAAAACAACTATTGTTATAACGTTCTCGAAAGCAACCCCTGAGCCACAATTACCGCTAGAATAATCCAGAGCACACTGCTGATTCATAATTCAGGAATATTACATGTAAAGAATACTGTAGCAAATAGCCATAAGGGCGGTGTCAAAACAACAGGTACATAAATCGCTTCATATCCCTTCTATAAAGTATATAATGGAGTTGATATTAGTGATACAGAATCTATGTTGGCGAAGAATATAATTATACAAGAATGTACCTACAACAGCAAAGAAAGTCCTCGGGAAATGAGACGTAGGAGGTTTGGAGAAGATTCCAACACCCTGCTTCGACATGTTTATGACTGTCGGGTGAGTTCAGTTACAGCCCATTTAAAAACATACTGACGTTTTCTACTTTTGTGAATAGCGCTAGTGTCAACAGGCACAGTTTTCCTCCTTGTGTAGCGTGCGTTTTCTATCACACACATTTTCTGTGGCACATTCCTGTCAGAGACATTCTTTGAGTAGGCGAACAGTAACTGCGATCGTTCCTTCACCTTAGGTACCGGAAGAAATGTGTGCTACATGGCAAAGCGAGAACGCGTATCGGGAAAATGTGCAATATAGAGATATTTACCTCAGCTTATTGCACATACACGGCGAATCCAGTGTATGTATACTCTGTTCAGTTATAATCATGTCTTCTGGACAGCAATGTGTCATATATCGGCAGGTGCGAGAAAACATATCATACAGACACATTCAGCATCAAATCGCTCTTTTTGTGTTTCGTAACTTACTATACATATACTTACTCATATTTCACTCTTCTAATCGACCAGATCAGATCCGATAAGGGACGATCATAGCGCTGGTCACCTGAAGGTCGATACGCCTCAACGCTCCGTCAAGTAATAACAACGGAGTTCCTTACGTGACCCTATCGCTCATATACGGTGAGATAATGTATATACACTATGTTCAGATGCAATCATATCTTCTGGTCAGCATCGCGTCATACATGGGCAGGCGCTAGAAATGAAAAACTGTTTGAATATTGTGACAAGGAGAAAGAGGAGGGAATCAAAACCCCTTTGTGTCAAGTGACAAATGGGCGGCTGATATAGTAATTTACATTTGCGTATATAATAATTAATTGGCTAACTTTCATATCAGACGCACAGCTCCCAGGTGCTCTATTTGTGTTTCTTCACTTACTGTACGCTGGGTACTATTATTTCGCTTTTATATAAATAGCAGCGCTGTGTCACTGAGGGTCAATACGCCTCAACTCTTGTCATGTTGTACTAGAAGTATGTCGGACCGAACATTCGAGCCCCACCTGAAGAGGACCTACTCCTATTGGGTTGGTCTCGGCTGGGCAGTTGTTCCCGACACTCATAGGTATTAGATACATCTGGCTGACAGAGCTGCTCAGGTAGGGTTGGGAGATCCTCCGAGAATCAACTCTATTAGGCTGGATAGCTAGTGGCATGGTATGATATACCACTGTAGTCCCAACTGAGGTCTTCGGTAGCCTACCTGAATGGCTTGACGCGCGGAAATGGCATGTCTACCCCCTCTCAAATTGGAAGGGGGGATTTTTAAACTCCTATATTGCCCTACGAAATTCACTTCGACGGCTCCCTGGTCATTTAGGGTGAGGTTCGCCTCCCTGGGTATCCTTTGAAGCGGAAAAGGATGGTGGCGCAGCGAGTTCCACTTTGGCGCTAGTTTGATGCAGCTAAAATGTGGGTGGCGCACAGGTCCACGTTGACGGGGCAGTTTGAAGCGAAAAATATGGGTAGCTCTAGGTTAGGCAATGAGGTTTCTCTCATGGTATGCGTGGGTATGTATGAGAAGGATGGTTTTAATGACACTGGAATGCCCGTTTCAAACTGGTTTAATGACTGCTTCTGTTATCATAGCATCAAACTCGAAGTTGCCGACCAAGGGTTACCAAAATATCACCGTTTAGAGTGACTGAAGGTGGAATGCTTATTACTCGATAATACTTAATTCGCTACGTATATACCGGCAGATCTTCTCTCATCGCTTCTGGTCTGCCTTGCCCAAGACAGAACCAGATAACTGCCTTAATCGGCTTCACGCCTCGGACTGAATGTCCTCCACAGCTGTGCGTGGGTGTGTAACTTTCACTTCTGGAAGCCCTCTTTTCACTCAAAGATTCCCTTTGTAACTATTTTGTCCATTGTGATTATTATTCTCGGCCATGCCATTATTAAGGGTCCGAAGAATACCTTTTCAAACAAATTCAAGTGCTATCCCTTAGAATTCTTTTCTTCCCGTGTCTTTTGTTACACGACTCAACCAACTGCACCTGTTCGTGTCGTAACAAATATACAATACTCCTTTGAAATTCTTTACGATTCTTTACTCATTGCAATTCTTAATTTCGGTATCACCTTGCTTAACAATGTAAATTTCAACACCTGGCTTGTCGTTACACTAGGGAACAGACAACAATTTATAATTTGCTTTTAAGCATGATTTCAATTTTCCTCCGATAGATTCTTTTAACGAAGATGAAGTCACAACAATACAATTTAATACAACCCTCCAAAGTCTTTGCTAAGGTATATACGATTATGATGCACAGAGTAGGTGCTGTTGGTAGCAGTTAGTTCTTTCGAATCCTTGCCTTCTTAGCGCTGGTTCATGGGCATGTGATGTTACCCGGTTCATTCTACGTATACAAGTAGGGATTTTAAGCCGGAGTATTCTGCCAGTGTTCAATTCCCTGGAATCCTAGTAGGAGAGACGGGTAGCACAAGATATATTTAGGTCGAGGTTCGAGAGCCGTTGAGCACTCTCCACTTCCCACATATAGTACTACCACTACTACTTCCTTCGGCGGCCTAATTAGTGACCTCCAGCTCTTGAAGCATTGAATACCTAAAAGAGAGTTAAAGCAGAATTTCCCTGCAGGAGTTAACAATGCTCTTACCCACAGCAGTTCTAATCCTCTGGGGGTCCTACCCGAGCAAAGGGCTCCGACAATACTACAGTTTCACCAAACAAGAAAGGGGCAGTTGAGATACACCCAACAGTTATGAAACAGTGCAGAGAATATTGCTATTTAACATTTAATGAAAAGTCACGCTTGACCGCCCTGCATCTCATATATGTCTGTTTGCGTTGCAGTTAAAACACAGAACTTCATAAATGCTCTAACAATCGACTTGAAATCGTGCCTGAAGCAAAATATATTCGTGGTCATAATTATGACGTAAGACTGAGGCTACCAAAATTTCCCTTACGGATTTAAAGTTTATAAACATGTCAAAATCTTGCTAATTTTCCTAACTATATGTTACATACATTACTAATGATATTGATGCATATAAATATAAAAAATTACTTTCTTTAAACACGCATAGTGCGAAATTTATAAAACTTAGTGAGCCAAATGATTTTTAAGTAACGTAAGTTAGGTTTAAACATGATTTCAACACTATCGGTACCTAGACACCTGTAAGTACCTGATTTAACTACCTAGAACATTCAAATATTGGATAGCGTTTGAAATTTATACCATTTTACTTGCGTGAAATATACAAACCGTGTTAAATATCTATATTTTAATATGAAACAAACATAATAATTGTGCCACATTTCACAAATAAGCCTTCGAAGCTGGGGCATGTACAATGGTATTATCAACACGCTAAGAAAACTGGTGATGTAGAGATATTATACTAACACCTAGCAAAATTTGGGAATATAGAGTGATACTCTCAACACGCCAACATATCTTTGGACTATAAAATGATACTGTTACGCTAACATAAGTTGGGAATACAGTAATACTGTGGACACGCTAAAGTAACATGGGAATATAGAGTGATACTGTCATTACGATAACATAACTTTCGAATATAGAGAGATGCTGTCGACACAATAAAACTTGAAAACATACAGTGATACTGTGGGCTTGTTACGATAGCTTGGGAATATAGAGCGATACTGTCCACACGCTAACGGTACCCAGGAATATACAATGTGAAACGTTATTTTGTCAAGTGCCAGAACGATGTTAAATTTATTCATTTATCTTTCATATTGATATCTTTAAAGTGATGAGAGTTTTGTGTTAAATTGGTGTGAGTTATAGGTGGCCATGGCTGTATAGAATAGATCACATACAGGTAAAGATGAATGTTAGTGTTCAATCTAAATACATGGTAAATATGATAAATTAAATAGAAAGATACAATTTTAAAAGAATATTGTTTTTAGGATTTTATATTTGGAAAATCAGAAAACTATTTAATTCCAAATTAATGTATTGGCTACAGGAAAAAATGATGTAGACTAGAATAATTAGTTGCCATAGTGACAAGGAAAATTCACAAAGTGAAGAGGACAAGATAACGCCTTTTGTCGTGATCGTAAAGCGAGCAGAGGCGTGTGCTAACCATTGCATGTTAATGCAAAAAGTAGGTTGCAAACCTGAGATTTAGAACAGTTATAATTATTTATCAACGTGAGTAGAAGCTTGGATATAGTGCAAGTTAAATATTCCGAAAACTAATGTCTTTTATGTCGTGAGAGAATCTGAGTTGCGTTTGAATTATTCCTCAACGTAGGATAAGTATTATTGTAAATTGTGTGAATATAGTGATTCAAAATACAAATTTTATTTAACTCCCACTCGAAACTAAATTTAAAGAAAAACTTGCAAACATTGTTTTTATTTCCTTAACATTGAGTTCCACAATCCAAGTATCCGAGACCACGATCAAGAGAAGATCTCATGCAAACCGGAGCTACAAAGTACGCCACTATGAGAACATCTTCATCCCCCACCATCAAAACATTTGTAGTAATAATGCTACAAACAGAACTTCGAGAACACCATCCCACCATCTTCCCATCGCCGCCTATTGAATTCGGTCGCAAATGATACTGGTAAGTTCCTTTCGAAACTTGGCCATTTAACCTGAACGTTAAGAAAATTTTGAGAATATTCAGAGCGACCGTCAATTAATTTAAATGTCTTTACGATGTAAAGCGAAGCTGATCAACACACTAAAAACTTTGGGAAGGTACGTGGAACTGGTGACATGATAACAAATCAATGAGAATACGTAATGTTAAACATTACCTAAAACTGATTATCTTAAGTTAATTAAGAAGTAAATGCATTATGCTGCTTTAAATCGTAGATAAAGACATACCTGGTAACGAGCCTGACCTGAACACCAAGTCTTTTTGTACATAATTCACTTAGCACAAATAAAACTAAAATTAAGAAAAGAATGCTTCTTCAGGAATTAAGACTATTGACACGCAAACGGTGATTAATAAAACCCAAGATAAAATATTCATCCTTGTTTATAGAATATGCTTGAGAATAACTAACTTACAATGGAACTATCACAATGCTCATACCTGTATTCCCTTAAGAGTTTGATGGCATCATCTCTGCTCTATGAGGGGTCTGTGCACCAAACGTTTGTGCAGAGTAGAACCAAAACGCACAAAACTGAAGCCTGCTAAGTGTCACCTGCGATCACTTACAAGTAGATCCTGGACATCCCTCGTGAGCTCTGTGCCAGCACTCGTTACGTATTCCTGTGTGCAGACCGCTGCCCGCAGGGTTAAACAATCTCTTCCGTACACAGGAAGTACTAGGAAGGGCATAAATTCAGAAATGCGAAATCGACATTAATTGAAGAAGTCCCGAAACTAAGCGAGTGGGCACATCCTTCAGAGAGAATGCGAGTTCAAGAAGCACAGGAAGACATACAGTACAACATAGAGATTTACACCGACAGAAGCAAGATAAATGGGAAAATCAGAGCAGCAGCAGTCATTTTCCAAAATAGGGAAGAGTTTAAAAAGCTCAAGTATAAACTTGGTGAGTACTGTTCCAATAACCGAGTGGAACAGATAGCAATTCTAGAGGGACTTCGAGCAATAGCCGACAACAGTTTAGAGCTTACAGTGGGAAATAAATTAGGCGTAGTGAACACCGACAGTCACACTACAGTAGAACTTCTTAAGAACGGTCAAATCCGAAGCAAAACTATAGCAGAAATAAAGGCTAAGATCAAGCTTCTGCAGAACTACGGCTGGACCATCCACATAAAATGGGTAAAGGCACACGCGGGACTACGCAGGAACGAAATAGCAGACCAGACGGCAAAGGAGGCTGCACAGGAAGACAACGGGGAGATTATCTACAGCGAGATACCCAGAACACACATAACCAAGGAGGCAGAAGAGAAAGGACTGAGTAGATGGCAAGACCAATGGGAGAACACAACAAAGGGAAGAATCAGCAAAATGTTCTTCCCTTCTGTGCAAGAACGACTAAAACTGAGGATCCCACTCATCGGCCAGACTACCGCCATCCTAACTGGACATGGGAAGACAAGAGACTACTGCAGCACATTCAAAATAGTAGAAAGTGCAATGTGCAAATGTGAACTACAAAACCAAAGAGTGAATCATTGAATATACGATTGTCCTATTCTTAACAGTGAAAGACCAGATCTGAAACAAAACATTAGACTGAGAGGTGGACAGTGGCCGGCAAAAAACAATGATCTAATCAATCACTACCAAAAACAATTCCTAAAATTCATAAACAAAATATACTTTGAAAAACTGCAAATGCATAGTCAAAACGATTGTATGTATTGTACATTGAAAACTTGTAAACTTGTAAAATTTGTAAAGCTTGTAATTATTACAACTAGCTAAAATAAGTTCAAGGAATGCATGTAGTGTTACGATTTAACGGGGCATGGAGTGCTAATAAATAAATAAATTAAAGAAAAGGTATTTAGAGCAGAGATGCCATCAAACTTTCAAGCGAATACACGCAAGACCATAACGATTGTTCCCTTGTTAGTTCCTCTAATTTAATTGTATGTTTATACACCGTTTTAGCGAAATACATATTACCATACTGTTATGTTACATAACGTTACAATTTCGAGATCATTTCGAACAATATTTTTATGTTCTTCTTCTTCTTCACTTCACGGCATAGGTAGAGTGCCCGTTCCGTCTCACAATAATTGCTCCTTCCATCTCTTATTAGGTCTACCAACATCTCTCTTTCCTTGTGGCTGATATTGGAATGCAATCTTAGGCAGTCTTGTTTCGGACATTCTTTGTATATACCGCATCCATTCCTTTTGATATTTTTCAATTTTGCTGCTTATCGAATCTACGTTGAGTTCCTTTCTTATGCCTTCATTCCTTATTCTATCCAACCTAGTGCATCCCTTTGTTTTCCTTAAAAAGTTCATCTCTGCACTTTGAATTTGGCTTTTCATTTTCTTCGTGAGTACCCATGCCTCACTTCCATAAAGAAGTGCAGGGACTGCCATTGTTTTGTACAACTTTAGTCTTGTATCTCTTCTTGTTTTATTTCTCAACGTTCTATGCACTGTTCCACAAATCATTTGGAATTTTGCAAGCTTATTGCTCACATCTCTGTCTGTTTTCATCATAAAATTAAGATTACATCCTAAATAGCTGGATTCTTTTAGTTGTTCTAGTGGTTTGTGGTCTAAAATTATTTTTGATCTTCTATGTTGTTTTCCCCAAAAGGCCATTATCTTAGATTTTTCCGTCGATATTTTAAGATCATACTGTTGGCATACTTGGTTCAAGCATTGTAGTGCATATTGTAATTTATCCTCCGTTTCTTGTATTAAAGCCACGTTATCTGTATATAGTAAAATATTTAAAACTTTGTTCTTATTTATTTTTATTCCTGATTTAATAAAACTTTTCCAATTTTGGATGATGTCATTTACATATATATTAAAAAGAGTAGGTGATATACTGCACCCTTGTCTTACGCCTCTATTAATTAAAATTGGTTCGATTCTATAAACTCCAGTGTTTGTTATTAACATTATTATTAATAACAATATTTTATATAAAGCTTAAATTAAATTTGGATTAGTGTCTAAAATTTAAAACTTCTGTTTAGTTCTTCATATACACCAGAGAGTAACGACATTGTGATATTTTCCTTTGATTCTAGTAATTGAGATCACTCATATTTGAAATCAATAATTAAACTATTGTCGCGAACCCGTTAACTACGATTGCGTGGCTTGTTTACACAAAGGAACTGATAGGCGGGCAGTGTGAAAACAAAGAGCCGACAGATAAAGATAGCATGCAGATAAAGGTCTGCCTAAACAAACTGAGATAAATGGGAATTTCTGGTGACTTCTTGACTGATAGAGGTTATTTGGGTTCTGGTTTATTTTAGAATAGTCTAGAATTATCAGTGAGGTATTTAAATAGGCGAGGACTCGCCAAAAGTGTGTTGTAGTAGTAAAGTGTTTTAACGAGAGCTGATGTAAACAAGTGCAATCAGAACACTGTTGTCATCGACCTTGGAATATTGTGTTGTATATGTGATGTAATGTTGTTACGTGAGAATTGAACAGTGTATTTCTACGGAAATAAAGAACATTTAGAAGTTCGGCAAACTGGACTTTTAATTCTACGAACCCACAAAGTCAGAGTATATAGAAAGCTACAAAGCAGATTACAGCAATGTTTATGCGCCATGGGAAATTTATGTGGAACAGCATTCTCAGCCCATTTTTCTTGCCAAGCTTTATCACATGTGCATCAACATTCGCGATAGTGGCCACTTCCACTACAAGAAAACGGATTAAGGAGGAAATCTAATATTTATAACATTAGTCTCTGAAGACGCGATTCTGCAGTGCAATCAGATAGTCCACGATCTCGCAACAGAGCAATTTTCCCTTCCCTAAATACTAGCCACCTATCTCTATGGATATAATTCTAAAGAAACGGTTACATTTCATATCCAAAATGTGCAAATGCTAATATTACTTGATTATAATACAAAACACTGTAGTCACCTTTAGGGCGATGTGGACTCATGTACTGCTGATACGTAATTTCCACAATCATTGGATGATTTCTGGAAATATTTGGAATTAAGGTGTTACTGCTATCATGTGGTGGTATTGCTGATTTGCCAGAAATAGAGATTTTGATTTTTTTCTTGAAAACGTTCTTTTAAAGTATTTGAAGAATTCTGATTACTTATCGGGTACTTAAATTATGATCGAACCCACTCGCGACCTCTCTCTACTGCAGGAAATGGCCAGCAGTCGCCAGGGAACTTACACCGGCAGAGGCGGACTGGAATCCTTACCGTATGCTGGAAATATCAAACTTCTGCTCTCAAACAGGCAGCGTATCTCGTGTTAATATTCTCGCTCACTCTCTGTAGACCAGCAGCAGGTATTCTTGTGATTTCTTGCACAACGTTTTCCCTAAGTTCTTGTAATGTGTGAGGATTGGAACGATGCACTTTGCTTATCAAGGAACCCCATAAATAATAGTCACAGCTCTTTAGGTCAGGATAACAAGGGGATCACAAAGCAACACTAATTGTTCTGTCATCAAATATCTCTCCTACTGCATTTGATGATTTGGCAGCCATATGTGCTGCTGCAGAATCTTTTTGAAGCCAATCATAGTTTTCCCTTCTTCTGTCAAAGGATTGAAAAATGGCCTCAGAATTAACCTCTGTTATTGCTCTGCATTTACTGTTTCAGCAAAGAATATGGGATCTTTTATTCTTCTAGCACTTAATGCACACAACACTCCAATTTTCTGATCATAACGTGACGTTTGATCCAGTAGCATAGGTTTTTCTGAAACCTATGATCGACTGGTGTGAGTATTCAAATGTCCGTTTAAGGGAAACCAAGATTCTCAGTGAATAAGAAAAGCTGTGGTACAACCACACCCATTTCTACGGATTGTAAAAAGCAGTTACAATGACTCACGCGTTTAGCGGGAGTATTTTGCTTTAACTCTTACATATGTGTATAGTAATATGACTTGAGTTTCAACAGACGTGTATCATTCCAATCGTGGAAAACTACAGAAACTTAGGGAAAATTTTGTGCAAGAAATCACAAGAATACCTGCTCCTGAGCTTCCGCGAGTGAGCGAGAATGTTTACACAAGATATGCTGCAAAAGGTGAGGATTCTAGTCAGCCTCTACCGGCCTAAAATCCCCGGCGACTGCCAGCCGTCTAGCGCAGTAGACACAGGCCGCGAGTGGGTTCGATTATTGTTCAACTACCCTATATTTTAAGTGTCTTTTCATCTTACTGGTCTATCAGTGCACTTCAGGTTAAGCTCTTAAATTATTATGAAGACTTCCAGATGTACTACTTGGCTTACTGTTTCCCCAAAGGTGGCATTATTGATTCACAGTGGAGGGCTGTAAAAGTAACAACCGTTTTTAGTCATCTGCGAATGCAAGATATGTAGCTTTTGAAACATTTTTTATTTTTTATTGTACTTTAAAATGTATTGGACATTCGAGACAATTTCTTATTGAGTATGCCGTGCAGGCATAATAGTTTTGTGTATTCACGGTGGTTAATGTAATACTCCACGAATACTCTAAAGCTCGCATGTCTTTCACCTCTCCATAACTCGAAGCAGTTTCAGACACCGCTTGTTCAAAAAAATTCAAATTTCGGACCTCAGGTGTAATATGAATAAATGTATCTTTAGTTCCCGGACTTGTGAGCCATAGTCTAGAAGCCTGAGAAATAGGTATACATGTTTTCTCTTGACGGAGACCGTAAGAGCTAAGTTCTTTCTCAGTTACAAGTTTTAAAAGCATGTCCCAAGAGTGAGATACCAGGCATGACTTAGGCACTTTTGTAAATCTTTCAAGTTAATAAGCTTATATATAATTTGTTTTCAGTCTGCGAGGATTTGGTAACGCAAAATATAGCATATGCAGGTACTGGAAAACCCACAGACACAATGTAAGCCTGAAACTGCCCAAGCGGGATGCCTCAGACGGTTTTGTCTATGGCCTGCACTCGGGAGGTCCGGGTTTGATTCCCGTAATCGGCTTTGATGAACTAGAGGTTTTCGCGGTGGTTTTGTCAGGTCGCCAGACGAATGCTGGTTAGGTTAATTACGTCCACTGAATTTTCTGGTACTCCCTTTCATCTCCATGATAATTTTATATAACCTCTCGTTTGGTGGTCTCTATCAGGGTAGAAGTGTTGGCGGGAGAGCTCGGCGCTGTATGGCAGGATGATATGCTATCAGTAAAACTTTCCTCCTCCGATAGGATGGTCTCCGGTTTGCGAGCCAGCCTGGTGGACCGTTTTGAGACTACCAGCATAACTGGTCTGTCGGGGAATTCCCAACGGGTAAATTTTTCTCTGCACTGTTTTGACTCCTTGGGTCAGCCACCTTTTGTCTCCTCTAGCCTCAACCTTCCTCATGAGGATTCCCCCTATGGAGGCATAGGCATAATTGATCTAGTCTCGAATGCTTTCCGTAACATAATCTAATCCACTCCCAACCAAGCCTGAAACTAGGACCTGATTTAAGGCATCAGCAAAAGCAAAATTGCTCATCGTTACATGATGCCATTTTATTCGTTATTTTAATCATAAATTCATTCAGGTGATTTGCTGAGATACCTTTAGAACATTGATGTGTCTGGAAAGCTGTAATTAAAAGCAGTCCTTCTGTAATTATTAAATCGACAGAGACTACATACAAAAACAATCTCATAAATTGAATTGTAGCTAATCTTTCACAGTTACCTAAGGATTTACAACAGAGAAACGTATAAGGACATTAATTATAACACTGTGGTGGTGGAAAATAATTCTTTCCATTTAATTAGCTAACGTTGTCCAATCCTGATATAAGGCGATTATAAGGGATATGACTGCAGGATATTTAAAAGTGCACTTTCTCTGCTCTGATGATAAGCTTATTCAAGTTGCAGACTGTTTCCAAAGAAACACTGTAAAAGCATATTTGAGTCTCTAAATGTGGTCACCATTATGAATAGTAATTCTCCTTCTCATATAAGTACGATTTTCACACATACATTCTGTTTACATATAATTCCTTTAGAAGCGATATCAATTTATTCCGTTAAAATTATAAACCAAATACTTAAATGGGTAACGAACCTCGGGGTTACATTTACCGCTTTCTGTAAGCTATAGTTAAGTCAAATTTATGCAAGTGTTTATGAGATAAAGATAACATTCACAAATTCGGTCTGATATGATTACTTCCCAAGACCTTAAAATAACTATAAAAATGTAATACAAAATATTGATTGCACTTTGTTAAAGTACTGATTGCACTCACGAGATAAACTTTTAAAATAGAGAAAAAACTACTCTGTTTAATTGTTTAAAATCGTAAAAGAATGATAGATAGAGTCAACATGAAAAATTCAATGCCCTGGTCGGGATTTGAAACACGGATCTCCTGGTTTCCGTCCAGTGGCTCTAACCCATTGAGCTACCATGGCCAAATTGCCGTCATGACAAATTCTCCAATTGACTGGTATATTTCCCCGGTAAACCATTAGGGGCTCTCACATCCGAAATACACCGTTTGTGGCGACTTACTATCGGAAGTACTTGAGTCCCAGACTTCATCATTTAACTCTGGACGGAAACTAGGAGATCCGTGTTCCAAATCCCGGCCGTAGCATTGAATTTTACATGGTGACTATCTATCAAAAGCCTTAGTCTAGATACGGCTAGTGTGAAGAAATAATTAATTTCCAACAATTAACTATCATAATAAGAGCTAAATGATGAACCTGGGACTCAAGTACTTACGATAGTAGGTCGCCACAAATGGTGTATCTCGGATGCCAGAGCCCCTGGTGGTCTACCGGGGAAATTTACAAGTCAAATGGAGAATTTAATGTCATGATGGAAATATGGCCATGGTTAAATGGGTTAAGGCAACTGGATGAAAACCAGGAGATACGTGGTTCAAAACCCGGCCGTGACATTGAATTTTTCTTGTTGACTATCAAAAACCTTAACCTATATACGGCTAGTGTGAAGAAATGATTAATTTCCATCAATTAACTAATAAAAGAATGAATTACTTTTTTCATTTCTGAATCAAACATTTACTTAACGAAATGGTAATTTTTCTTCTATGTGATTGCTCTATGACCCCGAAAAATTCGATATCGAAATTCTACCGGAAATGTCATTTTTTGTATAAAGGGATTTTTCTATCTGTTGTGTTCATGGGTCTACCTGTGAGCAACATAATTTGAAACTAAAATGTGTTGAATTCCACTTTTGGTATTTAAGTGTTTCGCCTTTCAGTGATACATTACGTGTATCTTTAAAAACCTCCAGCATCCCTAACTACTCTTTATATGGAAGTTATTTCTAAAGTTTTGATATTCTCAAAAAGGGCTCCAAAACTTTGATTAAAATACCAAACATGCGTATTTTTATGACAAATGAATCTCGATCTTTCTAGGCATAGGCTCCAAAGTCCTCCTCATTCTGAATTTTTTTTATATAACAGCTAAATTTAAGATATGGACGAAATCTTATTACACAGAAAAAGCAGATATTCTTTAGGCACACAACTTAATGACAAATTCTTTTTTTTTTTCCTTGTGGGGTTACACATATATTTACTGGCTGTTAATGAACTATAACGAAATAGATGCGATTAATATAACAAAGTTGAGATAGGCAATGCATAGTGTGCGGCTAAACATAATGCAGTTAATTGCATAAAACCTATTTGGCAACAGCCGCTGATAAATTGGTATTTAAATACGTTAGGTGATATTATTAGAGTAGAATTTATTTTAAATTTCCTCCCGAGTATAGAAATATCGATTGTTAGAAGCTCGTTATTGGCGTTCTCGAGATTGAATGTTTCAAAGATCACTCAAATCTTGAACTAAACATCTGCCTGTGCGACACTGAAGGGCGATGAACGTCTTTTTTGCTTCATGTAGGCTACTCTAGTCGTGTATCTGTAAGTAATCTGGTGCTCCAACCCATAACGCCGAAAACTGGTGTTCCAAAGGTTATTGATTCGGTTGCTGCCATGTGGTTAATTTCTTTTCTTCGTCTTTATAATACCTACCTCAGAAAATTACCTAATTGCCCGAATAATAGCAGCACGTGAAGTTATGCGATACACACAAGGAATTTTGAACTGAGTGCGACAGTCTTTCCTTCGCCGCTGTCAATTTTGCATTGAAAACGCAGGTCGCCAATCCGAGCAGATTCCATACCCTTTAAACCAACTCCCATTTAGACATACAGATGTATTTTTAGGCGTGGCGTATGACGTAATATTGAGTAGTTGTTTATGGTTGAGTTCACTTGTTTACTTGGAAGAAAAATGGGTGTCAGGTTAGTCGTCTGCCATCTAACCCACTAGCTTTATTAGCAATCTGCGGGTGAAAGCAGAGATCTCACCCCTATCATTGATTCGCATGGCGTCACTCGTGCACATCCGAGCAAGGTCATGCGCCACGTCTAAAAATAAAAAAAACAGCTCGCCTCGGTAACGTAGATGGTAGCATGTCTGCCTCACGATCAAGAGGTCCCGAGTTTGAATCTCGGTCAGGGTGAGTTACCTAGATAAGGCTTTTTCGGGGTTTTCCCTTATCCTGATATACGAATGGTTTGTAACTCTAAGCTCCATGGACCCCGGACGCATTGAGCATCATTTCACCCATTTCATTCATCGTCCGATATGACTAAATGTTAGAGGACGTTAGTTACAAAAAAAAAAAAAAAAAAAAAAAAAAAAAAAAAGAAAAGAAAAGAAATCTGTACAGCATGTGAAAGTATTAAGTGGGATTCAACCTTTGTTAGAAAGAATTGTATTTAATTGCACTTCCAAGGTGAAATTACTCAGTAAAATGCATACCCTTATACGCGAAATAAAATCTCCGACCAAGTATTAAAAACAACCAAACAAGCAAACAAACAAATAAACAAAAAAAGAATTAGAAAAAGTGAAGGAGACTAGAGCTCGCTTACCTTTCATTTGAAAGCTAATGCCATAAGCGTTGCGTCAGAAGGAGTGCTGCGACATGTGTCTTCGCTTTCGTGTGTTGTGGACTCAAGTGGTATCATCATTAGCAGTGGCGTGCTCGCACTTTTGCAACTTTTAGACGTAACTTCCATATTTTAACCAACAGGCCGTAAGTATCCTATCGCAAATTGCTTGTTTAAGATTTCTCCATTTGCTCTGAAAATATTTCGGTTTAGTTCATTAACATCCTGTATGAGTTGTTCCTTGTTAGCATTTTAAAATGCTTATTGATGTTTTTCTCAAATAGGAAGCCCTTATTCGTGCTTTTACCCATTAACTATGCAAAAGAATGGCATTTCAGAACTTTCACACGGAGACCAGCTTTTCAAGCATTTTATCATCGTAACTCTTATTGTATTTTCTTGATTCATTTGTAACTACAGTTACATATGTAATAAAACCATTTCTGCAAATGCTTTTCTCGATTGACATAAAGCAGATACAAGATTAATCATCTGTAAGAGTAGTTCATAACATTGGGTTGAAAAGGGTACTGTGAGTGTAACAGAAATAATTTACCTTCTTTTCACATTTTAATAAAAATGCGTGCATTCTCTATGATAAAAAACTGCTTTCGTCTACACCAGAATCTTTAAAAAATAAGTAATTAATAGAGTTGTAAATAATCCCCTGAAGATGAAGCATACCTTTATTTTTCATTTCTTTCATGAAGTTTGGATTACAATCGATGCGTAAGAGGTAATTTTAATGGATTTTGAAAATGTGTTTACAGAGAAGTTCAAAAGCGTACATCATATAAGAATTTACCTGTCCGTTTTCTGAGCATTTTTACATTATTAATGTACCTTCTTTAAAATAGCAAAATACTTGACATCTAGTGTCCCACGTTCTGTATTACCCTCAGTCATTTTACATGGTAACGTTTATAATTTGAGAAATATGTAATTTTTAGATATAATTTCAGTGTTCGAGTACCTAAAACAATACAAATTGAGGCAAAACGTTCGACATATATTTAGTAGAAGACCCGAAAGGGTATTCAATGATAATTAATAAGCGAGTACTAAAATTATTCAAACTGGCAGCAAAGTCAGTCGCAACAGACGACATATGTATGAGGAGCAAAACAAAATAATCAACCTTATTTCAGTATATTGTCACGGCGGCAACGAATACCTACACAATGAAATTAAGCGTGAGTTATCCAGTTTTACTATTTATTTTCTGCCGAGAGAAGCAAAAAAAAAAAAAAAAAAAAAAAAAAAAAAAAAAAAAAAAAAAAAAAGGGAACGAGAGGTATCGCTTACCTCATGAGTCGGATGTGGCCCCTATTTGTACCGCGCTGATATGTTCCCGACAGTTCGGTTTCAGGAAGTCTAGAAGATTCGACTTCAACAGTTTTCCATTATTGCGAGTAAGGAAATTTTGGTTTGCCGAACATCACTTCCATGATCGACAGGCTATAAAACTGGAGCTCAAAAGCGAACCCGGAATTCAATTGGTGGTTATGAATAGACTACTGAGTGTCGGAGTTGTAAGTTTTTAAAAGTCGGTAAGCAGAGTACTGTAAAGGTGAGTGTTAGAGAAGTGTTCTGTGTGCATCGAAGAGCTACATGCCGCACAACTTGATGCGTGCAACGGTCATTATTTTTTAAAAGTGAAGTGATTATAAGTTACCATTGGGCTAACGATTTCTAGAGACAGATTAAATAAGTTTGGTACAAATTCGTTTTGTCATTTACTCACAGTACTGTAACCAGGGGCTGCTACTTCTTGGACATTCAGTTATAACAGCCCATTTCAATAACTTGCTGGATGATATGAGATTGAAGAAGGGTCATATGGACGACTGTAAAGTGCACTCATCTCCTCTAATATAGTACTCACTCGTATTAGAAGTTATGCATATAAATAGCACTGGTTAGTGCGATATTATTGTGAAAGTTCCGCTGGAACATCAGTTGGACATAAAGTTTGCACTTATAAAGTGTGTTAAATGTTTTTGGACTGACTGTATGTACGACAGTGCTTTTATTCCACTATGGTTTCATAAATACACAAAGAAGGTGCCATAGAAATGTCCATGTGATGTGATAAAATGAACGGACAGGGACACCTCGCTCACCACGATCTGGAATGAAACTACTGTGAGCTACTACCAAGGAGAAGGAATGATACCAAGGCCGACCACGATGAGGCTGAGGCTGGAATCAGCGGAGCCGCAAAGACCTCCGGAAGTCCCTAACGATTAGTCAGATTGTTACCGGGGTCAGCCCTAAAGAGTCTTAAGACCACTCGGGGAGGGTTCGAGGAAGCTACCCTAGATGTCTGAGTATCTACTTAGTTAACACAAGAGGAAAGAATTTACATTGGGCACGGATCTCCACCATTTGCCAGCATCCCGCATTACTACTGCGCTGACAGCCAGAAGTAAAATGAGGACAGAAGGGAAAAGAATACGTGAACAATTCACCCCAGCATTCGTCTAGAGACAAGGGTAAACCAAGGTAAAACTCAAGTTAGAGTGGTCGGTTGACGGGGATCAAACCCACCACCTCCCAAATAGCAATCGGACACGTTACCACCACGCCACCTTGCCCGGTTATAAATGTGAATAAAGCTGATGCTTATTATTTTACTTCATTTAAAAAAATAAAAGCAAGTGTTATCAATTTTTCTTTGTTACATTGGACATCA
This sequence comes from Mantis religiosa, assembly GCA_030765055.1. Classification (NCBI taxonomy): domain Eukaryota; kingdom Metazoa; phylum Arthropoda; class Insecta; order Mantodea; family Mantidae; genus Mantis; species Mantis religiosa. The sequence goes on from CM060948.1 coordinate 69,293,061, forward strand.
ATTTACTTTTCAAGTACCGTTTATTTATGGTGAAAAAATTTGGAGTGTGTAGATTGCAGCGCTGTTTAATGTGATTTTTGTTTGTGTGTAATTTACGTCCTCCAACGTTACGTCATATCGGACGATGAATGGAATGGATGAAATGATGCTCAAATGAGTCTGGGGTCCATGGTGTTTAATGTGATGAAATATAGATATCGGTCTGATGCCACATCCAGTGTCTGCAGACATGGCTGCCACATACGGGAAGAGAATTGGTGCTTTCGTCAATATGGTTGTCAATCAAGTAACAAGAAAAGTTACAATGCTACCGTTTTCGGGCCTGTAGTGGCAGAACATATCCTGGACAAATATATCAATCACTTTCCACAGTTCAAAGTATAGTAACCCAAACACCAGTATACAGCAAATAACTCATTATACGTAGAAGTTATTTACAAAGCAATTGTGAGTAAATTTGCTATTCTTGCTAAAAATGAGGAAACGAATATAAAGGGAAATATAAAGAAATACTTTTTATGATTGAATATTTACAATTGCATAGTGAATTTCAATTATTATGTGGTATTCTTTCACAATTTAACGTACTTAACTTGCTATCAAAGCGTAAATATTTAAATGTGTAAAGTAATTATGTACCTACTCCTTATTACACAGAACGATACAAATTTGATGGACGTTGAAAATACGTTAAAATAACCTTCAAATACTGTCATCTGCAAATAATTACCCTTACAGTGATTGTGAGAACATGTTTCACGATGGCTTGGAGCCAGACGATAGCGCAGATAATACTTCTTTACACATTTTGTATTGTTAAATATCAGGCGTGAAGACGCTTTCATAAGAGAAGCTTACAGAGGATCTAGCATACACTACGTGAAACTATAATATTTTATGAGGATAAGAAGCTATTAAGTAAATATTACCGCTGTAAATCAAACACATAATGCATCTAAAGGTTAATGTCTGCAGATGCATGTTGTATTTGTTGAAAACTAGTTTAATCTTCATACATACCCGGTTGTATATGTTTTCTAAATTAACATCCTACAATATAAGTCATATCACATGATCAATGAAATGATGCTTAAATGTGCCCAGGGTCCATAGAGCTTAGTTACCAGACAATCTTCTTTCAGCATAAGGGAAGACCCCGGATAAAGCCTTTCTCGGTTATCTCACCTTGACCGAGATTCGAACTCGGGGTCTCTTAATGGTCAGACACACGCGATACAGTGCTAAAGAGGCAGACGTATTGCAATTTGCTCAACCTTCATGTACTCTATTAAATTCAAAAATAAAACACAAAGTCAATAAAGTGTAATGTAAAGTAATTCCTTATATTCTAAACCAGTCAGAAGATCTCATAGTTTCTACGATTATCAATTAGCAGGATTAAAAACAAATATTAGAAAGAAAGGGCAGCTTTAAAGGAAACTCTGTCGTACTATATGAATATCCTAGGAACATGCAACAATTACTTGGCATAGAACCCGAAAAATTCAATGTTGCCATGGGAAATAATTTGTGGTACAAGACGCGGCAAGGACTGCCAGGACTAGCAAAGCCGTTATGCAGAGCGTCCAGCAGCCATCCATTATATTACCTCCACGCAACACTCTTCTACTTTAACATGCGGCGACAAACCCTTCGTAAATTTGTACTCACCTGTCAGCCCTAAAGCGTGTACTTCTTTGACTCTCATGCATTAGTTACGTGAAATGTGCACAGAATGTTTTTATCTTCGCCAAACAGTTTGCACGGCATTATTAGGGGATATTTTACTGTCAGACATCGTAGATTTGGGTTCAAATCCTTATTTAACTCATTATACTGTGGATCATCATAACATCCTGGATGGGGTTTTTCCCATATGATTTACTGTTTTTATTTGGAGACAAAAACGCATATCAAAGGCACCATTTCTAAAGCCCTGGGAAAGCACACACGAAATGGTTAAATTTTCAACATTCTCAAAGGCTGCTCTCCTATAGTTTCAAATTTTTGCGGCAGTTGAAAATTACAATCACACTATCTTTGTCATATATAAAAAATTTCTTATCTAAGTTCAACATAAAATATAGAGCTAGAATCTTATGAGTTTCATATCGCTCAACGGGAAGCTTCTGATATTTCTCTCTAGATATTTTATGTACATTTATCTGTACCTGAGTTAAATCACTGTATCCAAAATTATAAGCTGGCAGTTCTTTCGGTACAAATTGAACTACTTTGCTTGGACGGGCAGATATATCTCTCGTAGCCCTTCATTTTGCAGTGGTACTATAGCTCGTCTGGTTTATCTTGAAACATGGGAATTAGAGAGAGCGTACTGTTATCCGTGCTGTCATAGGTAATCCATGACTACTTAATCCCCCATCGCATCACTTCCATGTAGCGTTCCGATTGACTTCGCGTGATTATATTGTAGCTATCCCTTTAATACTTCCAAGCGCAGCGCTTTAAAGGCTACTGGCAGATAGCGGGTGGTGTAAATATACCGTTCATTAGGGGCTTCTTGTAGGCTCCCAGCAAACTGCTAATATCCTCAGCTGCATTATCATGGGATGCTGGATTACACCCGCAATCTTCAAAATCATCGTCCGATTAAAAGTCACTTTCTTCCAAATTGTTGATGAATTTGTCCAACATCCAATTAATTTGACTTTTTCCCAGTAAATTTCTTTCCACTCCCTTTATATGTTCACAGACAGACCTCCAGTTTCTTTGAGTAACTTTTAGTCCTGATTTCTGAAGATCTCACTATCAATATAAAACAATGTTATTAAATAAGCAAACTTTGCACTGCTTGGAGCATCTGTCGCAACTCGGCACATGCGGTGTGTTATCGAAATTTGTCACCCTCTGGCACAGAAAGGGATAGTGTCAAGTAGGTTATGTTTAAAGTTAAACCAGACGAAATGTTAGACCTTGGTTTTTGCCACTTTATTATGGTTATAAAACAAAACACTTCTAACAACAATATTACTTATTTCGTACCGAATTCATTTTTGCATTGCATTTTCGAAAAGTCCACCTCATTTCGCTTCCATTTCAGTTCATTTTCTCAATGAAATGTGAAATCCTCTATAGCTATTAAATATTTGTCTCGCTCACGTACACACGTACAACATCTGCCATTTCTGATAGGCACTGATCAAGAATAACGTTCACACTGGTATTGGCCAAAATGGCAGCTGATGACACTACTGATACAGTTCAGTGGCGGAAATAAGAAATAACCTGTACAGTAGCGATGTTGTTTGTACTATTTAGCGCTTACCTAATAACAACTGGTGCAACTATGCCTTGAGTAACGTGGTACAGTCTTGCAAAAATGCACGAAAATAGTTCGCAGTGCTATTTACAACTAAGAACTTTTATATAGTGCAGGTACCTTTCTAAATCTGAGATCCTTGGAGCAATTTACAACTTCTTTACTTGTGGAAACGTAGTCAGACTGAAAAATTCAATGCCATAGCCAGGATTTGAACCACGGATCCTCTGGTGTCCGTCCAGCCGCTCTAATCATTGAGCTACTAGCCATTGAGTTTCCACAATTTAGCCTACACACGGCCAGTGTCAAAGAACAATTAATGTCCATTAATTGACCTAATAGTGGTTAACTATAAAGCCCGGACCTTAAAGTACTTACAGGATGTAAATCGCCATTAAGGTAGTTGTCTCGTGTATTTATGAGAACTCCTGAGTAGTTTACCGGGAAAAACAGGAGTCAGTTGGAGAGTTTAATGTCATGTCTGCACGTTGGCCATAGTAGCTCAATGGTTAGAGCGGCTGGACGGAGACCAAAAGATCCGTGGTTCAAATCCCGGCTATGGCATTGAATTTTTCAGTCTGGCTCTACGTTTCCACAATTACACACGGCCAGTGTGAAAGAACACTTAATTTCCATTCTTTACTTCTCTCATTGTTTTCGTAATTTTCTTCTCTACACTTGAATGTAGCTCTAAAAGATGATTCATATGTTATTCCATCGCTTTCTAAATTTAAAGGAAAACGTGTAAACTTTGAGGGACAGGGAGATGTGCCGATGTAACCTGTAAGGCTAACAAGGTTGTGATTAAGCTGATTTAGGAGCGCATAGCATTTCACCGTTTCTCCACCAGTTTATTTCGATAGCTCCTGTCGCTTTCTATTCAAACTTTTCTCAAAATTCAAATTCTCTCTCGCACTCTCTCTCTCTCTTTCTCTTTGTTGTGTATTTGCGTACGGCTTACGAAATATATACCTACCTCAGTGAACTTAATTATACATGGAAGTAATACTGTACACCATATATATGGTAATGTTGTTATTGCACGATAATGAGTACAAACATAGCATTAATGCTTCACGTGGCGTTTCTGTCAGAACAAACTCAGGTGCACTAAATTTACGAAGCGCATGGCTCAAATTGCATTACTTGTTTAATTTGAATTCTTGGAGAAATTGATGCATCAGGGGAACGTTTAAAATTGGTTTCAAAGCAGCACTTTGCACTACAATTATCAACTGCGCATAATTACTCAATCGTGCCTTAACGAAGCAAGTCTTCTTGAGCAGTAGTAAACCGTTTTACTTCTGCATATAACTGAGAGAGATAGCTCCGTGATAACGAGCTGTGCTCGCATTCGGGAGCTTCCAGGTTCGATCACTGGTAGCCTCCCGCTCTGACCATGGGCCTTTCCGTGGATTTTCCCTAATCGGCAAGGCGAATGTTGCAGTTTATCTTTTATTGCGGCTCTTTTCCCTTTTATTTTGTTTCTTTCCTTCATGCTATAGTAAAATTCATGTGCTGTTTGGCGGTCGAGGCGGGCATATGATATATAGGTTTACGATTTGGAACTTCTTGGCTCAACCAGAGAGTGGCCATTCGAGCCTCCAATCCCAGTTCGCACTGGCATTTTGGGAGAGTCCCCTCCATGCTCTCAAGCCAGATGGCTAAGCCAGTAACTGTTAGAGAACTGCACGCGTCATCCGTTCCTACTGGTCATACGTCACCTGTGGTTCCTTTTTCATTTGTTCCTTCCGGGGGAGTGCTCACAAAAGATCCAACTGTGTGTTGGATACAGAATGTCATATTTATTACTTCTAGCTCCACTATACATAAATTGGATAATGATCGATAGATTTTGGATAGGATTTTAAGAATACCAAACTTTGAAAAACCTTAGATATATAATTTTGCTTGGATTGAATTGAAATTGTAACATAATTACTGTAGCATTAGTAATAGTTCACACGCCAATTATCATACCCTTCTGCAAAATAGTTCTTTTGATATTAATCTATTTATAGTGTCTTATTGTAACGAATTTAATTAAACTCTTCCTCAACATGCAATTCCAGTTTGAGAAGAAGAACAACAACAACAAAATTTAAACGTGAAGCATCACTTCCAAATGACTAGAACAACAACACAAGAAAACATAAACAAACATTTCACACGGGAAGTATATTCAGGAAACGACAAAGACATCCGGAAAAATTACTACCATCTAGGGTATTCAGATGAAAGCTTGTTAAAACAGGCTAATGTGGTTTAATGCTATGTTACCGCGTATTTTTATATCAAATCGTTCGTAATTTCTCTGCTTTAAACATGTGGACGTGCCATTTAAAGCATGGAGAAGTATTTAACAGCGCAGCACTTTAAAAATGACATCCAAAATGGACGTTGCGTTTGACCTACGGGCATGAAACTTTATAGACAAATAAATTAAATTATGGTGCATCATTTTCCACGAAAACTCAAAATTCCATTTTTTATCACCAAAATGACTAAAATAGCACTTGTGTCCCCACTTAATAGAGGCAAACCTGATGCTTCAAATACCATTGTAAGCTGTTTTTATTTACTTATTTACTTTACAAAACAAGGTGCAACCTTGTTTCTGTGATCTGTTTGTTTTGCAAACCGATAACATTACGTTTTAGTATTGTGAGCGTTTCTATCAACACTGTTGAGCTAGCACACCACAATAGGTTTCACCACTTTACATTATAATGGCTCTTCAATGCTCCGAAAAGTAAACGCATTAAAATGCAACAATTTCTCACTATAAACGCCGATATCTAGCTTTTTATCACTTGAACCAGTCTGCTAAACAGTAATGACAATGCGTTGATTGAAACCGAGGAGTGCAAAGGTGCACATTACTTGTTCACAGGCAGTCAGACATGCCTCTCGCTTATGGTAAACTGGCATTAGTTGAACCTGGTTGGTAGGAGAATCATGCGAATTAAATAGGTGAAACTCTAGTTAGCGGAATTAAATGCAATCAACGTTTTAAATTTGAATAAATATTTATATAGGTAAAATGAAAAATTCAATGCTATGTCCGGGATTTGAACCACGGATCTCCCGCTCTCCCTGCGGTTGCTCTAACCGACTGAGCTACTATGGCCAACGTGCCGACATAATATTAAATTCTCCAACTGACTCATATTTCCCGGTAGACCACTAGGGTCTCTCATATACAATGAGATACGCACCTTTTGTGGTGACTTACTAACTGTAAGTACTTATTCCCAGGCTTTATAGTTATCATTATTAGGTCATTTGTTGGAAATTTAATCGTTCTTTCCACACTAGCCGTGTGTAGGCTTAGATTTTAATAGATAGTCAGAATGAAAAATTTCCATTGCCGGGATTTGAACCACGGATCTCCCGGTCACCGTAATGTAAACTGCATGCTAATTAACCAATAACAAGTTCTTTTTAAAATAATTTACTAATGTTTATTTAAAATACATAGGTTCTATGGCAAAGAGCATATAAAAATAACACATAAAGCAGTGATATTTTGTAGCTGTTGCTGGTAATAAGGAATCTATAAATATTTTGTAGAACAAAAAGCTTATTTGCATAATTTAAGAAAAATACAAGCCTACTGAATTGATTTGAGGTAAGCTTCTTATGTAATGTCTTTGCCCTGCTGAGAGCTCTGCGGGCGAGGAAAAGCACGTGACTAAGAGGGTTGTGAGATACACTTTCCAGCACGATCTTTTCCTTGTCAGGACGACCTACTTTCTGCCGCTGTGCCTACAGCATATATGGTAAAATGCTTTCTAAAACCCTTCTGACATAAGTGGTAAGCTAAATCTAGTGCGATCACATATTCTGATAAAACTAAGGAATAATATGAGAAGGCACAACTTGCTTAAAAATGCGTGTAACTTGTTTTTAGGGGAAACGTTGTTAAAGCTGAAATCAAGGTTTAGTACCAGCAAAGGAATATTTCAGAATACATTTAAATAAAAAAATCTCGATTTTTTTCATTATTTCAGAATAGCTCTTAATTTAGTTGGGCCTTACCGTCAAGAACCATAGGATATCATAACATTAAGCTGTAAATATCAGATTGATCAGGGATATGCAGAGAACTCTGCACAACTTAAAAAGTTTGTGACAGAAATGGATGCTTTGTATTTGAAATTATTCAAAACATTATTGCAAATAAGAATATGATAGTGGCTGAAAGAGTACGGTATGTTTCTCTTCAATAACGAGTCCCCTCCTCTGTGGAGATGAGGCAAAGCTTCACCAATCGGTAGCTCTGCCAGCAGAAGGTATGCAGCCTCGAGATGCTGGACGTGGTACACTTAGATTTAATGGGATTGAGTTGGCATATATAGGACCAAAGTGAAATATGACAGAGAAAGCTATAGGTATACGCGTTTAAGTTACATGTAATTCTTTAGAATTGCATAATAGGCTGACGTACTACCCATTACTTTTGCTTCAGTTTGGAGTGTAACGGAAAATAGTAAATGTGGGATAAGGAAAAGCATATCTTTAACGGAATACATATGTTGTCAGAGAGGCGTGATACAAAGTTGAACCATTTAAGTATTTATCTTGGTGACATATGAATTTATTTCCCTATATCAATGACTCCAAAACCATATTAATGGACAAAATTAAAATTTATACAAGTGATCGCATTATTAAATGTAAATTTAGGTTATAATGTTACTCAGTTGGATGAAATTGATTGAGCAGCTGAAGAATTCCACTTTAAATAATTTCTCAAATAAATCAACGAACTGGTGGCATAGGATCATAAAACATTTTTGGACACCTTAAAAAATCCCAGCACATTGTGAATTCATCAGCTATCCTTTATAATATACATGATGATAAAAGGAACAACAATTGATAGAACCGTCGTCCGAAAGCCACAGTGAACGAGACTCAAACTTTGGTTAGAAAATTATGCATTTAAAGAGCTCGGTAATCCCATAGCATAATGCTCAATAGCTCTGTCGTGATAGAAATTCACCTGAACACCAAAATATAGCAGCATTTGTTCCACAGAGACTGGAATCATGTATTATACTAATATTTCCTAGGTATCAAATTGTATCAAGGATAAAGACTATATAGTTAAATTACATGGTAAGAAAGAGTATCATTCTATAAAACTAGTCTACTGTCATACAATGTTTAGTCTATTAGGGGTTTTAAATGCTCATACGCTCCTATGTTTGCTATTGAGACCCAGACCTTCCTTGGGAAGCGCGGTTCCTTGGATGAATAATACCGCTACAAAATATTCTCTAGTAAAATAAGTTCATGTTGATGTAGAATTAGCTGTACTTATAGATTCGCCGTTTGTGGGTGGAAGCAGTAAAGGGACTCTTCGTGCAAGATGTAGTCGCTTTTCATTAAATGCGAAATAACACGGATGCTCATTGAGGGTTCCTCTTTCAATCTGTGTAGGATGTTTCCGTTAGGTCTCAGACGGCGATGTGAGCATATCCTACTTCGGTTTTCCCTTCTCAGCACGAAGTTCTACACTCTAACGCATTTACAGACTCATTTAGTCCGAAGTGAATGCCACTTTGGGTACCTTTTGCTGCAAATCCGTATAGTTACTAAAGCTTCGCCACATATCAAAGTTTACTTGACTATTTAGATGATTAAATACCCTTGCGAGCTGAAAGGAAACCCTCATTACCTGCAAGTATGGAACATCAATATACACATAGTGTTGTGCAAGCGGTGTAATGGTAGTATCTCTGGCTCTATCAGTGAAATGTGCTAAAACATTCACCGACGTCTTTTGGGCAGTCAAGCTTACTCGTATCATTTCCTAGTTTAAAATGTAGCCCGTTGGTTCCTGTTAGCAAGCAGTTGCGTTCTTAAATATTTCCCGTGGAACAAAATGGATTACAGGTTAATTTTAGTTTGAAACATCTCATCTAGACTGACACTGTTGTAGGCTAAAAGCTTTAATGAGTATTTCCAGAGATACTTAATTTCTGCACAAATTTCAACTACAGCCTTGAAAGCAAACTGTTCCGCAGGTTCTTCAAGAATCATTCACTAGATGCGAAACTACACGGTTTACCAATATCGATATAGGAATTTGAGCATCGTGAAATTTGTTGAAATTTGTTGTTTCCACCAGCCTAACCTTTTGGCAAATGTCTAGATAAGGAAGTTCTTTATCCTTTGTTTCGCTCTTGATTACTACAGATCCTGCACTCATAGGTTTAAGACCGAGTATGGAATAACTCTGCTAAAATAAAATAAGATAACTGTAAAACTATAACATTAAATAATGTGCTACCCTTTTATTTAAAGTCAACTGTATATTCTTTTCCAGTAATCCTTTATTGCACTCAACATTAAATTTCTGGAACTCACATAGTTCGTTACTTTGGCCATGCCGACCCTCGGTTTATCAAGAACACATTTATTGCCAGTAAAATTCACGAGATCTTACTCATTAGCATTCTTCAATGTGTCGAGTCAACGTCCAGAATTTTCCCATTGCAGCATTGTGGCCTTTGAATAAACAATAATATTTATCTTAGCCACAATCTGTGCTTAAGCGCGGTATAAAAGTAGTTGGAAGTGTCAGTTTTTGAGGAGTGTGTACGTGTTTCTTTAACACTCAAACGTTTATCCATATAAAGATCTATAGGAAAGAGTGGTAATTTAGTTACCGAAAGAGAATGTACGATATGAAGAGAATTCAATAAAATGTGTTATACAGGCTTTTTGGCCGTGATCGATTGGCTGAAATATCACTTGACGTTTCGCCCGTCTCTTCAACAGCATCTTCAAAACTTGCCGACTCCGTCAGGGATGTGACCCTGCCTGAGTCGTCAGCTTCTGAAGATGCCCTGCGAAGAGACGGGCGAAACGTCAACTGCTATTTCAGCCAATCGACCACGGCTAAAAACCTGGATAACACATTTTATTGGATTAATGCCGGCCATGAAAGCCTAAGCATGTACAGGAAGATAAATGCTAGTTAAAAGTGTGCCCCTTGAGTTCTGGGTAAAGTACAGAGCGATCCACTTGAGAATACGTAAACGAAAACGCTATGAGATGAGAATTGTTGCTATTTATTTTTCAATCATTTGTAGAGACACTTTATAATAATGGAAGTTCCTACATATTAGACCCCACCTTGCCTATTTCTGTGAACACGTAGAATGCCGAGGCTAATTGCGCTTTTGTATTGCCTAACATCTCGGGATTAATTATAAATTAAATATAATTCTTTCAGAAACCTAAGAGAAAACAACCAGGTGGTCTCTGGCTTGAGGAATTTGGAGTCCACATATCTGCCCCTCCTCAGCTCACCCTTGTTATGGAGTAATTCAGATAGCCATGGACGGCCGTTGTCCAATGAAGTAGTGCATCATCCTTTTGGGGTACCATACCAAGGTTTTGGTTTGTTTTTTGTTTGTTTTTGTTGAGATGTGAGCAAATGTTTGTTATATCTGCAGCCAGGGTTTTGGCCGAACTCTTTCCTCTGGTAGATAAACGGCCCATATTATTTATAGCCACTAACCAAAACCCAGATTTTAACTTTGGAAGAGCCTGTACCTGTTCATATAAGATATTTGTATTTTGAAGTTCCCATTTTGCTTCATTATAAGTATTCACATGGAAGGTTGTCTTGTCAGAAGGTACTCATATATTCAAGAAGCCCTCTTCCCTCTTAAAGCAATCGCACATAATGAATGCAAATTTGAAGCGTCTTGGTGATGGGTCTCAAGTATGCAGTGCCGTAACAAGTTGAATTTTGTAAGGGAAGAGTTTTGGATATTTTCTAACGATACGTTGGCAGGTGTATGGCATAGCCATCTTTACAGTCATTTGTGACTTGCTGTCATAATTTCAGTGACAGCAGCTTTGGTTTCAGGATTACACGATCACTTTTATGCAACATGTTTATCCCGGTTCTTACAAAGTGAAAGCAATCATATTCCTAACTTTTAATATGATGTCCTCCGCAAACAATTTTCTCACTGAAGCTGCCGTGGATACGTTAAAATTGTGCATTTTTTAATCCGCTAAAATTTCGCTCGTTGTTTTGAAGTAAACAACGTTTGTTGTTACATCGTTACCTGATCGTTGATAGATATTATTGTGTTTCTAATGGGTAGCAACATGATACGAAACTGCCAACTCCAGTATTACATTATAACTGAAATGAATTTTAAGCCAAAAGCATTATAAGTTTCAACTAAATTTATTTCACGATCTACCAAACAATAGATTCGACGTTACCTTGTTTGTATGAGTTTCGTGTGGCATATGAATCAGCCTGACAGGTTTCATAGAATACCATACCTGCTAAAATTTGCTCTTACTCTATTAGAGGTCACTGCAATGTTTGGCTTCGATTAATGAATTAATATTCTTTATTTACTGAAACAGAAGGTTCCCTCATTTACTAACACATTCTAATTCCTTCAGCAATACAGTCACTTAAATAATCTCTGCTATAGAAAATGTTAGGAAAACAACCGAGGAGGCAGGCGAAAATGAATCTACTGGTCCAAGAATTCCTGTTTAGGAGAAAAATTGATTTCCAATTTAAAATATTCTTGCACAGATATTTTTATTTTTATAATTTTTAAATGGATGATTAATTAGGCTTTAAATAATAAGAGTGTAAGGAGTAGAACCTTCATTTCGCCGTGCAACCTACAATAAAAAAGTGGATTCAGAATATACTCAAATGCATGTTCACCTGACTTCAAAGAACTGTTTTCCCGATTCAATAGTTGAAAACAAAGAATTTGTATGCCACAATACTGAAAAATATTTATTCTGGAATGTCCAAATGTTTCCACGTAATTCACAAAGGGAAAATAAAAATATTAACTATACTTCTTGAACACACGAATACAGAATCTTTGTTGGCTTCACACCTTTAACAAAGATGAAAAGGTTGAAAAGCCACACACGTATATTTCCAACCGAAATGTGTATTAAAATTTAATCTCTATTTTGAAGAAAAATGTTCAGGAATCTTTAAATCTATTCTAGCTGAACAAGTAACCTTCAGCCAGAAATGTTACTGATTTTTTTTTAAATTTACTCCTCCAACCTTAAGTCATATCGGACGATGAATGTAATCGGTGAAATAATGCCCAAATGAGTGCAGGGTCCATAGAACTTAGAGTTACCCAACATTCGTCTTTCAGAATAAGGGAAAACCTCGGGAGAAACCTTATTCAGGTAACTCACCCAAACCGAGGTTCAAACTCGGGACCTCTTGAATGTGAGACAGACACGCAAACATCTACGCTACCAAGCTGGACAATGTTACTGATGTTGCGAATGTTTTTTTTTTTTGTGAGTTATATTATGTAGCAAATAAATATAACACAATTAAATTGATATTGTGACCTTGTGGGTTCTGAAATCAAAAGTCCAGGTTACAACACCAAAATTTGCCCTTTATTTCCGAAGAAACACTTCGTACACAGTAGTCGAGAATTGCATCACATACACAATACAACTTGCAAGGTCATTGACCACAAACAAACAGCTGTTCACGTACGCGAGTTAAACTACCGACTCACTACTGCGGCGGGCGGGCTCTCTGTTTTATAGATTACTCGCATTCGAGAATGCTCCCAAATAATCGAGACGCGGCTGGAACAAAGAACTAGAACCCTCGAAAAACCCGTCTCCTTCCCCCCACGTTTCGGCGAGCTTCTATCTTCATTGTAAACATATTTGACGTATATCATTTTTTGCTAAGACACAGTCAGCTTGTTTTTTTTTTTCTTATTATAGAAAAAAAGCAATGAAAATCTCGTAAACAATGCACTTATCAATGCACATTAACATTCCAAGGTGGCCTTTTTGCTTTGATAAAAATACCCGCAATGATATGAACATTCAGGTCACTGTTATTTCACTTCTTATGTGCCGTGGTTCTCAGTTGCGACATACGGTCTCATGCCATAAAAGCTATAATATGCCATGTCTTCTTATTTCCTTGAGGGTGCACAGGAGAGACTATGATGCATGTGTAAATTTGATTCAATCTTCTTACTCTTACAGCATAATAAAATTATATGCAGCAGTAAATGTTTGATATGTAGAATACATACTTTTGTGTATCAAATATCACATTCCTGTGGTTTTTAACAGCGATGTATTTAAATTTGACATGTTACATGCAAAAGGAATTTTTCTTACAAAAGTATTACATTTTACTCTTTTAATATTACATGTACTATTAATATCACAGCGGATGCTTTTATATTCACTAAAACAAAAGAAATAATTATAAATGATTCTACCAAGTATGCAACAGAAAATGCATAACGTTATAGAGTACAACAGTTCATTATGTCCACTTTAAGCCAAAATATTTGTTTTCAACGTTATGCAGCATTACTACACTTATTTTGTCATTAAGTTGGAGTATTTGAGGTAGTTAAATATCTAGTTTTTAAGAGGTTGGACACTGCATAGAAATTATGCATAAAAATTTCTTTTGGTAGCGTTGAATAGTGTGAAGTAGCGTTGGTGATAGTTGAAATGAAATGATGATTGGAGAATAAATTTGGGAGGAAACGTGCTGTTGCAAGTTTAGGACATCCTTCCGTTATTTTCCAGGTATGAGGATTGAGGCAAAATTCCCTGTCAAGATTTAACCAGTAAACCTCTCGATGACCTCGACTGCGAGTGTTGTCGGTTGCCTTGTTAGAATCTGTAACAGAGATGTTACTCTAGAATTTTGGTATTTAAACACATTTGACCTTCAAAATCCAGCATAAAATATGTATTTAAAAGTACCATCAGCAATGTTCACGTTATTGAAAAACATGCTCCAGATGTTCTTAATGCATAGTGCTGTTTTAGACGGCACCTATTATGTGATTCAAATGGGAACGTGTTTGTCCTTGAGCACTACTAGGTGAGCAACCAATCGGAGTCCTGCGGTGTTGTCGTATTGCATTCCCGCTAAGTGGTGTGTGACGAGCGCCAAACTAATCAATCTCTAATAAATACTATTCGCGCTTAGAGAAAATTCAGATTGTGCCAAAACTGATCAATGTGGAAGGTAGAGAGTAGTGTATCTAACACAACCATGAAAACCCCATATTTTTAGCTCAAATAGCTTTTCTAATACAAATAAATAAACTACTATTACCTTTATTATATCAATTAATCACGACCTAAGTACTGTATGAATATCATTATTGGTTGGCATGTATGCGTGTACGTATATTTGTAATTACTCAGAACTGAAACGTAAATATTTGACAAGACGTGATAAAAGAATTACTTTGAATAAACCAATTCGAGCGAGAGGAAACAATTAATTTCCTGCTGCTCTGGCAGAACGTGTCTGGTCACATATCTTTTTTATGAATGGTTCGTAATCTCTATTTACTCTAGAGAGTTCATGATGGTTCGGGTGTATATATGTACAAATACGTTTAATTACTCAGAAGTGAAATTTAAACTACTGACATGACGTGATAAAAGAAATACAGTGAATAAGTCAAGGTGTTAAATTCGAGAAAGAGCAAACACTTCATTTCCTGTTAGCCCGTGTAATGCTGTATGCTTATGAAGGAATGCTGAATAAGAAGTGTTTATTTACTCTGGAGAGTTAAGAGCAATATCATTCAGTTGTTCTTTACACAACAGTAGATTAAGAGTTAAATAGTGCAATGGCTCCTTTCGGTGAATTTAGTGGCGAGTCAAAAGGGCAGGTATTGCGAAGTCAGGCTCGAAGTATTATTTTTAAGGTTTACACGTTCTTCAAAAAAATTTCGGAAACAGAAACTAAAATGAGTTATTGCAAAGAGCACTTCCGTTTAAAAACATGGAAAAAGTGTATTAGCTGGATCAACTTGCAATTGAAATGGGACACGAGATAATACGCCTCCCACCTTACCACTGCCAATATAATCCAATTAAGTTGGTGTGAGCTCAAATAAAAAGGGGGATTGCAAACAGAAATAATACTTTTAAACTGATGGACGTTCACGAAGAAATTGACAAGGCAACACAACATGACTGGGAAAACTGCGTAAGGCATGCAGAAAACCTTCAAGAAGACGATTTTAACAAACAAATAGCACGTGACCTGATTTTGAAACCTGTAATCATAAATTTGCGAGACTCAGACGATGAAGACAGTGACAATGAGGAATTGTCTCTTAACGGAAGTGACATTGACAGCGATATGGATGAGCCACTGGCTGTTCAGTTGGATTACAAAAACAGGTAATTCATAAACTGTAATTATAGTTATAGTACTTAAAAATATACATAATTTGCGTAAATGCTTTTTCCAATTTTGATTTTGGCAACTGCATCACTGTAAAAGTTTGTAAAATATAATTTGCTTACCCTTACGTTTGCGCCAAGGAGACCTACCTGTTGTATGAGTGTGCGAGAGAGAGAGAGGGGGAAATATAAAAGGAGTGGGGTAACAAGCTGGCAACGCTGAGTGTGATACGGCATCTGATTAGCTAGACTCCAGAACTCTTCCCATTTGAAACACATAATAGTTAAATTCTTTCTCTCGCTGGGCAAGATTTTATTGCTTTATAATTACGCATATTTTGGACAATGTATAAATAAAGAACATTTCAGCTACAAGCTCTCCAATTAGCCACACTTAAGTTTATTCATGAGACCAATGATGTGTCCTCACTATGGCATCTCCATTAATTATGACTTACACACCTCTTGGCCGCGATGAGGGGCAGGGATTGTTAAGGCTGTAGCTCAGTGATATAATTAGAAGATTTTTAATAGAGTTTGATGGTTTCTAATATCCATTCTGCTCTACATGGAGAGAGATGCACCTGTGGAGGACTGGGCAGCTTTAAAGATTACCTGGTATGTGTCAATGAGGAAAACTAACTCGTGTTGTGCTTGAAAATCGTAGCAAAATTAAAAATGTAACAAATAATATGTTCAAGGGTACAATTGGCGCAGAGATCGTTTTCTCAGAAGTGGCATTCCCAAAAGCCACAGATTTAAATATCGTAGCCTATGGTGGCCGCATGATAACCTTAGGGCAATAACATGATTTGCACAATCACTTCACGCGTTGAAGCCCACCAAGTGCATATGATGAAACACCCCCTAAAATCTTACGATACAATTTTGCTTAACAAAGTACTGGTCAACAGAATTTTAAACCGAATTGCAATGTTTGCCTTAAACTTTGTGCTGACTATTCCGAAGGTTCTAAAATAATACGTTTCCCAATATCACACAAATATAGGCAACGTCACTACCTCTACTACACCAGTTGGCAGCTTCTGAGTTGTAAGAAAACAAGAAACAAACAAAAAGGGCACCCAAAGAGAGATAAATGCAAATGCAATAAGACATCTACTAATATGACTAATGGATCAGGTAAAAATAGTTGAAAATTGAGTAATATCAGAGACAGAAGGGAATGAAAATAGGTGGTTCGCAGAAGGAAGAGCACAAAAGAGTGAAATGTACCCACGTTGCACAAAGTCAGAAGCACCGTCTGAAACAAAAAAAGCGATGTGAAGCACAACGAAATACGCTAGCAGCATTCTGTTTAAGTAAGGGCACGACTGCTTGTGTTTTGTCTAGTAGTTTAGTTTCGCATGCCATTGTCCGTGGCCGGCAAATCCAAAAGAGTATTAACATAAGTCTGTCGACGATGCAAAGGGCAGAACAGAAGATAAACCTTAGGAAAGTTTCTGACGTACTTTGTTTAGAACACACTTGTTGAGCAGAAAAAGAGGAGCTGACTGAAGTGCCTAGGTAGGCAAGTACACATAGAAGAGGCGGATCTGTTAACTGTCTGGTAGGTATAAACAAAAACTAGGAAGCACCTAGCTTCCTCGTTGACTGCCATCGGGCGAACACACTTCATAGCGCCCAGTCACAGTAGAAGGCAAATCAGCTCCCTCCACCTAAGACGTAGAATGAATACAGTACGATGGCTGCATCCAAACATAAATAAATAAATGAATGAATGAGTTTGTGAGTGAGTATAAAATAATTTATTAATAAGTAAGTATAAAATAATTGATTGATAGGTAAGAAAGTATAAAATAATTGATTAATAATAAATAAATAACCCTTCAAGAAGCAAATAGGGAGGATGGATGCCAGTACTCATGCGCCAGCACGACCATGATCGACGGTTAGAAGAAGAAAACATTATTAAAACGCAGCGGAAAAACCATATAATGGGGGAAAAGAACGGAGAAAGTAGACTGCATATAGTGGCAAGAGCAATGTGGCCAAGCAAACTCAGAATTACAATACATAACATGTAAGCAACAAGGAGATGACTGTTTTAAACACCTAATATATAGTGGGAAGAAAAGTAGTGCATAGATAGGATACAGACCCGAAAATTAAAAATTGTGGTAATGAGATAGACAGACAGAGACTGATAGAACTAAGTCAGTAGCGTCGAATTTTGAAAATGACAGCCCTAAGGAATGGTTCGATCATGATCTCTGGTGGAGTAGGCGTACTTCCATGAAGTCCCTTCATTTAAAAAAGGTAAGCTTAGAAGCGAGTCCCTTCCAGCTCATGGGAGTGGTATGCAGTGCGAGTTGGTACGCTACTTTAAGGGAATTGGGGAAGTTCTGTGATGTCATCCAAATCATGGTCTGCTTTGCGCGGTAAGAAACAATAACAATCTCACGTCACCAGCCTATCTCTCTTCTCCGCATCTCGCAACCACACAGAACTTATTCCCGAACATTACTTTACTCGTCTGTAACCGACAACACACTGACTTTCGCGCATACAGGTTTGCGCATGTGATGGCTGGATGGCTCACCAACTGTAATCGCCACCATTACCAGCGATTTTATTGGGGTACGGCTACTTTAACCTAAAGTATGTATCGTGCAACTTGGTTAGGAAGTCAATCGAGAATGGTGCGCTGTTGCTATTTAGTATAGGTTTACTGCTTCAAGCCTGACAGTTGACATATGCCAAGCAAGTCGTTATAATATGTGCTACCCTCTCGCGGCGTTTCTCTCCACCTTTCCCTCGCCGTGCAGCCGAGGGTAAGACCACCAATTCTCGTTCGAAAGTACCTTGGTAACATGCCTCATTGTTATTGCTGCGTCAGGTTCAATCAATCAGGTACCTCTGTCGCAACAGTGTCGTCACTTATCTGCAGAAGAACGTGCATATATTAGCAAAGTTTACTCTAAACACGCGCTTGCTGTGTGCGCAGGGAGTTTACTGACAAGTTTCTAGACCTGTATCACCTGCAAGAAAAACAGCGCATGCGACCGCGAGTAATTTGAATCGTTTTGTTCGCCGTTGGACAAAAGTTCAATGAGATCAGTTTTAACAGAAAGTAAACAAGATGAAATTGGTGACAGTTTACAGTGATTACCTTGAAAATCCATAAAAAAATTATCCTGAACACCCTAATACTGGAAATCGGAATTTTCGTGCATAAGTACTAAAAGAATAATAGGACCCATGACACTGTCCTGAATTTCGAAACTTATTTTCCACTTTTTTTAATCTGATAGCTGTTTCTAGAAAGATTTTGGTGCTCAGTTCGAAAATAAACTCCATTTTCACCCATAACGTCAGGTGTGCAAGCTCTTCATAAATAACAGAAATACAATTAAATCTTTGTGAAACGCAATATAAATTACCTTCAACAAGAATTTTGCTTGAAAAACTAGGCCATGGTTATAATTTATTTGGCACTAGTTAAGCATTAAAATAATTATAAACACATTCATAACCTTACCTTATTATTGCACATACAATTTTCGCGTCTTTGACCTTCTCCATTGTTGTTCTGTGCAGTCCCTTTTTAATATAACACTAGCCCGATACTACGTGAACACTCCACTTCCATTGATACTTCATCTCCATATTTTTTATGTCCTGGTGAAATGTTTTACCCGGTTCCTCACCTCAATCTTCTAAATTTTCAGGGAAATAATTTAGATGGGAATGAAGATAACGTACTTTGACACTTAAGCTGCAATCTGCTTGAAACGGTTAGCATATGTTAACATCGTTTGGGTACTTTTTATTTCAAAAAATTAAAAACATTTCTGAAAGCATTCTAGACATCCTTCACTTCTCTAGTCATAGTATTCTCGATGACTGTTCATCATTATTTTAGAATACACTAACTTTAATTTTTTCATAGGATAATGATGGAAATGTAACATAAAATGCTTAAAGCACTCGCTGTCTTTATCTAGAAGATTCACAAATTGAAAGGGTAGAGTCAGTCTGAAAAATGTAATTCCATAGCCGGGATTTGAATCAGGGATCTTTCAAATCGTGGAGAATTTGATGTCCTCCTGGCACGTTGGCCATAGTAGCTCAACTGGACGGAGACCGGAAGATCCGTGATTCAAATCCCGGCTACGGCTTTGAATTTTTCAGTCTGTCTCTACCCTTTCATAGTGCGTCCTACACACGGCTAGTGTGAAAGAGCAATTAATTTCTATGCACAAATTGTTTCATTAACCTAATTTTACTTGGAGATGTGGCAACAATACATCTGAGGATCAATCCAGTGTTGAATTAGTCCTATGTGGCCACTGTTCCCTTCCCCAATGTTCTGACCTAGCTTTGCTATCCCACTCTGATAAGAAGCAAAAACATTTTGTGAAACCAAGTATGAGTCCAATAATCTTGAAATCTCTACACACAAGCCATAGATGGTTTTCGACTGTAATTTTTGTAACAAAAGCTTAACATTTTCACATGTCTCCGTCGAAGTAAAATAATGGGTTACATGAATGGGATAACTGTTTCTATTATGAAACAAAACACTTGTAAGAGTTTTTGAGAAGGATCTGTGAAGAGCCTCCACTCTTTGGAATTATTAATTTTAAGGGGAAGAAGAATCCTCTAGGGCATATATAGTTAGTAGATATTAATAAATATAAAACACATAAATAAAAAATATTAACATAATAATACTTATAATATTTCACATTTTAAGTAATAAAGTTGGAATTGTAAGTTGTGAAGCCTTCCTAACAAACTATGAGTACACAGTAATGTTACTACAGTAGGTATGTACATTACGAAAAATATTCAAAATATAACATTTTGAATTGCAAAAACTTCTGACGGGTTTACGAAAATGGATTTCAGTTCTGCAATTAGTGTAAAAATGTGATTCAGTAATACTCATTCACTATAAAAAAAAAATCATGGGGAATTGTGTTATTTTTAATGAAGCAATGTTGAGTGATATCGGAGACCCATTTTGGGACCATTGCTCGATTCCTTGACAGAAGAAGAAACAAGACTGCAAGACCACATCGGATACTGGATAACCAAATAACAGATGTTTCATTACAAAAATGAAGGTGTTGATTTACGGCTCCCCTTTCGACCACCTTATTAGTTACGATTTGATTTACCTATGAGTTTCTTGGAAACAGTTTTCCAACCCTCGTGCACTAAGTATGCATAACATCATGCAGGCGAGTGAGCGAGGACATGTTTGCTATATTCGCTGCCTCTCTGAGAGCAGAAGCAACATTGACTGCAAGGAAAGGATTTTGGTGCGCCTTCGTTGGCACCACTTCACCTGCGACTCTCGGTTCACTGTGAAGTGTACTGTATGCCCACGACAAGAAGGCTAGGGGGGCATGAACGGCAGAGAAGCTTGAACTGTTTATCTGCTCCGATAGCGGATCCGTTTACTATGAAATGAGTTAATGAGAGTGCATATGAGTCACCCATGCTGCCAGATATATTCCTTGTTTCAGCGATAGAAATTATATATATTATGTGTTTCAAATGGGAAGGTGTTTGTCCTTGAGCGCTACTAGGCGAACAACCAATCGGAGTACTGCGGTGTTGTATTGCATTTCCGCTAAGTGGTGTGTGACGAGCGCCAAAAGAATCAATCTGTATGAAATACTATTCGCGCTAAGACAAAAATTCAGATTTTGCCGAAACTGATCCATGTGGAAGGTAGAGACTAATGTACCTAACATAACCATGAAAACCCCATATTTTTAGCTCAAACAGGTTTTCTAATACAAGTAAATAAAATACCTACTATTACCCGTATTATAACAATAAATCGCGACGTAAGCACTGTATGAATATCATTATTGGTTGGCATGTATGCCTGTACGTATATTTGTAATTACTCAGAACTGAAACGTAAATGTTTGACATGACGTGATAAAAGAATTACTTTGAATAAGCCAATTCAAGCGAGAGGAAACAATAAATTTCCTGCTGCCCTGGCAGAACGTGTATGGTCACATTATATCTTTGTTTATGAATGGTTCGTAATCTCTATTTACTCTAGAGAGTTCAAAGTGGTTGATGTGTATGTACATATACTTTTCATTACTCAGAACTGAAATTTAAACTACTGCATGACGTGATAAAAGAATTACTGTGAATAAATCAAGATGTTAAATTTGAGAAAGAGCAAACACTTCATTTCCTTTTAGCCTGTGGAATGCTTTATGATTATGTTTATGAATGAATGCTGGATAAGAAGTGTTTATTTACTCTGGAGAGTTCAGATCAATATCATTCAGTTGTTCTTTAGACAACAGTAGAGTAAGAGTTAAATAGTGCAATAGCTTCTTGCGTTGAATTTAGTGGCGAGTCAAAAGGACAATTATTGCGAAGTCAGGCTCGAAGTATTGTTTTTAAGGTGTACACGTTCTTCAAAAATTTGGGCAATAAGGAATATAGAAATCAGCTCGATTTCAAAAATGCTCAACGGCTTATTGCTGAAGCGTGTTGTGTAGGTAAAAAAATATGTGTCCCACATTTGGATTAGAAAAGCAGGTAATTCATAAACTATAATTATAGTTATAGTACTTAAAAATATACATAATTTGCGAAAATGCTTATTCCAATTTTGATTTTGGCAACTGCATCATTGTAGAAGTTTCTAAAATATATAGCTTGCTTACCCTTACATCTAGCGCCAAGCAGACGTGCATGTTGTACGAGTGTGCGAGAGAGAGGGAAATATAAAAAGAGTGGGGTAAGAAGCTGGCAACGCTGAGTGTCATACGGCAGCTGATTAGCTGGACTCCAGAACCCTTCCCATTTGAAACACATAATAGGTGAGCTATGTGACAACACTTGTGTATTTTAAATAAGCCTTACATCCTTGTCATTCTCGGAAGGTGAGCATACACCCCGAGGAGAGAGTAAAATGATTATGTTGCACATTCCTCTAGCTTGCCTGCTTGTCCTGGGCAATCAGAAGAGAGCTCCCGAATGCGTTACAATATATCAGAATGACCCTGGTCTGTTTTTCGTCATCATGATCAGAACATATTACCTACATCAGGGTCATACATCAGGTTCTAAAGTTATCTATTAAATATGGCTCTCGCGCGCTTCCCCAAGGTATCCCTGAGATTGCTATCAGAGACACCAAAACATATAATCTGATAAAAAGACTATCAGCAATGCTAAAAGCCCATTAAAATCATAAAACCTGCATTATACTCCCATACTTAACCTTAAATTACGAAACTCTGCAGCTTAAAACTTGCACGAGTTGAATGAACCTATTTTATGAGCCCTAATATTAACTGTAAGCTCACTGTTCAACCCACGCAAAAACTGACATTAGCAGAGACTGCAAGGCCGAACGCTCTGTAACACAAATGTTCCATAAATAACTTTTCAATAAACTGCAGTACACTAGCCATGAGTTTAAAGCCACATAAAGCACGTAAACATTATTAGGGGATTGTGATAAGTCATGGCATAGACCTACACCAAAGTAAATGACTAAAACAGAAAGAGAATCATAGAGGGAGGCAACATATTAAATTCAAGTTCTACTCAAGTGATATATTTTTGAGGAGAATTTGGTTGTAATTCTCGTAGCCTGTACTCGTTTTGGTTTAAAATAAATTAATCAAAGGCGCACTGTGAGAAAAGCCATCCGTATACTTTGATAAAAAGTAAAAGTTTCCTTATTAAATCTTCGGAGTTTACTTGAGGGTGTCTGAAGTCGATGACGAAGCAGGCTCTGCAGGGGCGGGAGAGGGGGTTGAAGTTCTTCCTCGTCACACTTAGTATATAAATAGGCTTATTTCCTTTCTCCTTGTCCTTAAAAAAGATAAAAATAAAATAAAATAAAACCACAATAAAAATTTAATGAAAATAATAAAAAAGTGAAAAATAAAGAAAAAGTTGCTTAAGTTCATAAAACTGCAAAAAAGTTCTTAAAAATAGCTGCAGGTCTGATGCAGTGAGAACATGCCATACTAGCTAGTGACTGGAATTTAAACATGAACATTTTACATACGACTTCGGAGCCCAAACCATCTAACGGAGCTTTAAAACTCATATAAAATATAAGAAATATAGCAGAAGAGGAAATCGATTTATATTTAATCATAACGAGCTAGACGGCAGGGATTTCATTGTTCTTCGCGTAAAATTTATGTGAAAGCTGCGAAAAGAAACTCAATTTTTTTTAGCAATGAAGCAGGGTTGAGCGAGGGGAGTATTACAAGGTTTGCCAACGTTATTGTGTGCCATAACTTGCTCTGGAAGTCGTGATGTGTCGAACGACAATCTGGTTTCTATAAAGCTAGAGAAAGTAAAAGGCATAGAACCCCAGTAACTCCGTTGCAACTGTCCCAGCTGTAAGCATTAACAAGCCAGTTAGCGAAATCCCGGGTACACGAAAGAGAAGAGAGCACATAACAAACAATACCTATATGTAATAGAGAAGAAAATTGCATTCAATATACCAATGGCATGTAAGAAAAGAAATAAAGAAAGAAGGAATAGGAAAAGACCATATCTCTTGGGCTTTGTGAAGAACGAGCGTTTTATACGACTTACAGACAACGAAGATATTAGCCAAGGGAGAAACCCTGCCTTATCACACATATAGAAGGTTTTTTTACAGCAGGGTAAAATCTTTTAAAGACACCGCTCTGTGTGGGAGTTGGATTTTCACCAACTAAAACCCTGACTCTGTTACATAAGAAGAGCGTCTCTTGGATCTGCTGGAGGCATTACTTCAAAAGACAATGACACCATATTTTCATTTCTCCTGTGAACTTGCTTCAGTTTGAATTATAACTATTTTGATTTGCTATTATCATATTTTCATACTCATGTTTCTCCTTGAAACAGTTATTTTACATTCAGTTTTATTTAAAATTGATTTTAATTATATTGGATAGAAGACGAAGTTTAGGATAACAAGTACAAAATAATTTGATAGTTAGAAGAAAAGAAAATTGAATATTAATCACGATTTTGATGGCAAAATTATTTTAAGTTACGTAGAAATGTTATTTTTAGTGTTAGTGTTGAAAAGTTATTTAGTTATAAAATATTATTGAATCTAACAATGAACGTTGTAACGTAGACCAGTGGTAAAAGTTTGACTTCCATAGCAACGGAAGGACCAGAAAACCAAGATTGGCTAAACGCTTCCTTCTTGTACGCTTAACCATCATACTGAACAAATGAGTTTGTGAAGGTCCAAAGGTTTGCAAGAATTAACGCGGTACATATATCATTGTAAAAGCTACATAATTGTTCTTAATATTATATAATATCGACGTTTAATAGAAGTTATTTGTTTAAGTGTGTAAAAGTGTTATTCAAATGATTTATTCAAATTACAACTTGAAAAATAAAGTATTGAAAGTTCATATTATCTGCACACCAACCCTATCATCTTTCATCTGCGACCACGCCCTGAAATAGGATCTCATGCTAATACAAGAGCAGCCGAAGTAAGTTCCAGAATCCACTTCGACATAATCAACGCAAAGATCATCGCACCATCAGCATCCTATATCTGTCTTCAAAATCCTGTTGCATCAGGTAGAACTTCTTTGATAAATAACGCAATTGTTTTCCAATTGCTTTCCATATCCAACATATATCCAACTGTTTTCCACTGTTAGTCTTCTTATTTTATTTTACAGACGCTTTCTTCTTTCTTTCCAGTTTACACAGTTGAATATATTGTGCTCAGGCCTATCTGTTTCT
Organism: Mantis religiosa; assembly: GCA_030765055.1. NCBI lineage: Eukaryota > Metazoa > Arthropoda > Insecta > Mantodea > Mantidae > Mantis > Mantis religiosa. The sequence continues at coordinate 69,318,322 of CM060948.1, forward strand.
CCACAATATAGACGTGTTTCACTTGAAGCCAAGCCATACGGAAACAGGACATTTTTAAATCATCCGTGTCCGGATAAGAACTGAGTTCAATTGTACTCTGCCTCTCCATGATTTCTATCTATCCATTTTTTTATTTCAGGTATCAGGCTTTTTGTCCATGGGGCAGTTTTTTCTTCTATCTCTCATTGAAGCTTTCATCTTTTTAATAATTTTCTTTTACTATCAATTTTACTACTCTGTTTTAAACCATTTACGTATTTTCTTTCTTCAACTAGGATGTGTATCGGCATTATCCCCGTTAGGACCTGTATTGCCTTTGTTCAGATTGTTCTATATCCACTGGTTATTCGGACTGAAATCTTTATTTGTGGTTTTCTAGAAGCTTTCTATGCGTGGCTTTATCCACTCAGTCTTCCCAGATTGACGATCCATATAAAATGAGAGAGTTGGCTACATTACCTAGTTTACATCTTTTGCCACCTCTAAACTCTCCTACATTTTGTATTAATCAACTTAAAGCTCATACAATCTCTTCTGCTTTCCCTGTGGCACTTTGGATATAATAGAAAGGTACTTAACATTTCTCTTAGACGTTACATAAATATCATCAATGTTAATTGTAAGTTCTCTGCTGGTTCTTCTGCCTACTAGAATTACAGCATCAGTTTTTTTGTGGTGCTAGAGTTAGCCCTTTCTTTATAATCCATGACTGCACTCCCTTTATAGCCCACCCTATTCGGTCTCTATCTTCTCCACATATTACTAAAGCGGGGTCGTGTGCATAGCCCACAACTGTTATCCCTTCATCTGTTTCTTGTTTTAACATTCCATCATAGTATATGTTCCAAAAGGTTGGCTCCAACACCGATCCTTGGGGAACACCGTACGTCATGTTCATACATATAGAAGGGTAAGACATGTAAACGAATACAATAACCGCATTTGGATAGCCCACCGAGAGACAGAGGCTAGCTTTTCCAACGACAGTAGAAAACATATAGCTATTACCGGTGAGAAATTACCTTGTGGTTGACGTTCGTACTGCCACTACGCTGTTGCCCGATATACACGCTATTCATCTGCAGCATCAACACCAATTTCCCTGAGGTATAAAAAGAGTAACGTTGTGAATGTAATATAACACTTAGAATAATTAAATACTTACAGAATCACTGTATATAAAACTCCCAAACACTTCACTTAATGAAGTGCTGGCAAACAAAGAATCAGATCAGTAAATGCTTGTGAAAATGTGCGTAAACTATGGAATTATAAACGACAAAATGTTTTGAGTTAAAAAGGAGAACGTTTCACCATTCTCTTGCACCATTAGCACAGCATTAACATTGCACTATTCTTTTGCTGCAAGTTCGTGCGTACTTTGTACTCTTATCTATCGATGGAAGGTAGGCATAGAAACGTACGGATTGTGACACGAACCCGCTTCAGGGTAACAGTCTCTCAAAAATACATGCCAAAAAGACGGAAGTAATAGAGACCACGCTTTAATTGTATGCTAACAATACTGTGACTTTGTGGGTTCGTGAAATGAAAAGTCCAATTACACAAACTCAACAATGTTCTTTATATCCACCGACTTACAGTTAAACTCTTGCCAATTACGCAAAATTACGTAAATCACGCAATTACGATTCACCAGTTCGTCCGTTACAATTTCACTTGTACTTGCGATTACATCAACTCCGATACTCATACACAGTTACGTACAGTCTTCCGTTGCACAATCTTCTCGTTCATTAACACGTCACTGACTAACACTGCCTTCTTACACCAAGAACTGCGACTGTCTCCTCACTCACACTCACTAACCAACTGACTGACTCTCCATCTGTCTGCAACCCCCCTTTATATAGGAATATCGCCGTCTTCCAGTGTCCACAGGAATGTTCCAGTAAAGAAAGATCGAGAACCAGGTGTAAGAGAAACAGACGGCACAGTCATGTTTTTCTCCCGACCACCGCCTGTCACCACTATAAGACAAACGAGGGGGAGGTGTGGCTAACACGAACCTCCCCTGTCTTCCGCTCCCAGCTGCTTCCACAGGGTGTTCCAGCGCTCACGTGACAATACACTGAATTGTGCACAGCCAAGCCTTTAACCTGGCAAGAAAGTGATTCCTAAATTTGCAATATTTAAGTATTTCGTCAAATAGTACTTTCGTACACGTTGCATTTCTCTTGAAAGCTGAAAAAAATAGCTGCACGTTGAAGTAAACAATTGCGGTACATGGACCTCACATGAGGACACAGGAACAACTTGTCCCAGAATTCATAGCCGCTCATACCCATGATTCCAGTTCTCATGACCCTGCACAAATGTCGGGATTCTAAAATGAGTGGAAATAGTTCAAAATAAATTATTCCAAATTCGTATCTCTTCAAGAAAAGCTGTCAATTAGAACATTAAACAAACTTAAAGAGGCATTCGCGAAACGATACATAATTACAATTTAAATGAGATTGTATATTAACATATAGAAACCCTAAATAAAATGAATAAGAAAAGAAAAATTTACTCATATTAAGCATTTGAAATGTAGTACATCTTTAGTAACAAAGTTATAATCTGAATAACACAAAAATTCAGCAAAATCCATAAGAATATAACAGTTTAAACTAACTGCAAAAGCAATCTAAATAAACTATAAATTATAAAACAGATACTAAAAGGGAGAATACAAGTAAAATAAGATTCCCATTTGTGAATCTGCCTGCTACTCAGTTCTTCTGGACATCCCTAATATTTCTTTTGATGAAGTTGCAACGAGCAAAGCCCAGGTTGAGCACCACGTCATTGATGCCCAAACCTATGCGAAAGAAACGAAGATGGATTTGCCTCCACGTACTAACTATTCGTCTAGTCATGACACATTCATGGGACTAAAAACAAAGCTCTGTAATAATTAATTACCTAAGTGAGGAAAGGGAAAATTGGTCGTGCACAAAACGAAGAAAGTGCAGTAAAGTATAGATGTGATGTCATTCTCACATACAAGAAGACGTTGGGCGCTACTGTTGACAGTCATCAAAGCCGTCAAATGAGTGTGTGAGCTGAACTTGTGTCATTAAAAGAACTTAACCCGAAATCTGCACAATTTTATCGAGGAGACAAACACAAAACTACTTTCGCCGCCTCATTCGAACCTGCGTGACGTAAAGACGAGGTAGATTACCCAGGAAGTCGAAAAAGAGAACGTGCACATGCACCTGTAGCAAATAAATCACAAGGGCAACTAGTGTATTACATGCCAAATCAGTACATCATATTTTCTGTTCCATAATCATTTAAGGGAAGGCAAAATATGAAAAGTGCCGAAATCTGTAGCTATCATCAGAACCTTCTGAAATGTTATAAGTATATGAGCTCTTGAGAATCTGGTTAAACTAGCAAATGTTATCCTTATATCTCCGATAGCTCTCCCAAAAATAATTATTGCTTTATATAAATGTTTTCGTATGCGCAAAATATGTCCAAATTCCTACATTTTTGTTAAAATAACTTAAACTTTAAATATAGTTTTATACAAAAGCAAAAATTAGTAGGAGACATGTGTATGTCAAATGTTATTTGGAGGCAAAAATATTTTTGTGTGGATATTCTTGAGTTTAATAAACTTTACACAATTTTGAGATTTAAAATTAAATAGGAAATTCTGAATCTATAGCTGTAATAATACTGACGTTTATTAAACATCCATTTAGAAATGTGTGGCATGTTTCAGAAAATCCATTGAAAGCTAAAGTGTCCAGAGCACTTTTACCATACAAAAGTGTTGGAAAACTGAAAGCAGAGAATAATTATATTGAAGTTTTAGATAGCAATGACTTTACTTTGTTAGCTTTAAACTAAATGAAGGTCCATCCTAAATAAAATATTACACCTCGCAAAGAGCTGATGCTACAGGCACTAAGATATAGTATCAGTTGGAGGACTGAATATTGTGATTGTGTGTCTATATATATCAGAATAATGGTTACGGTCCACATATCTATTTTTAACGTAATGTGCAGTATTTTAAACAATAACTGCTTGAGTTCCACGTCAGATTTATGATACAGAGTTCCAAATCTTGGTAACATTAGCTAATCTATTAAACCAAGAATCGCAGGATCAAATCCCGATAAAATATATATTCTGCAGAAAAGAGAAACTTTGGTAAAGGATGGAGAGGGTCCAACTACGGGAATCGGTGAGATGAAATGGCTGGGAGCTGACGGGTTTCGATTTAATGTCATTTTGTTTTATTAAAAATATTATTACTAAAAGATTGTTAATTTATGATGCAGTGTGTGATGCTGTTAGGTTGCGGCAGCTCATCGGTGTAAGGCATGGTGTTATAATACATTCATATACTAGGGCTGTTCAATAAAGAATGATCACAATTTCTTGACAACATACCTTTACTTATCCTCATAGTTTTGATGGTCTTTCTCTGAATGCGATGCATTTTTCCCAGCATTTCTGCCAGTCTTCAAAGACATGCTGGAAAACATTTTTGAGAGATCCTTCAAAATCGCCTCCGCAGCCTTCACCACTGCATCTGATGATGGATAATGCCTCCCACGAAGGCGTTTCTGCAATTTAGGGAATAGAGAAAAGTCACATGGGGCTAAATCCGGACTATAGGGAGGGTGAGGGATGCAGTTTATTTTGATTTTTGCAGAATATTCAGCAACAACATTGGCAATATATGGCTGCGCATTATCGTGGTGCAGCATCCAGCCTGCTTCACGCAAATTTGGTCTTTTGCTCCTGATATGGACTTGCAATGTTTTCAGGACATCCCTGTAGTATTTTCCAGTTACTGATGTGTGTGCAGGTATAACATGCTGATAAACCATTCCATGAATATCGAAGAATGAAACGACCATAACTTTCCCAGCAGAAGGAACCACTTTTTTTGGGGGGGGAGGGTTGGTGATGAAGGATATTTCCACACTGAGATTTGCTGTTTACTCTCAGGATCAAAATGATGTAGCCAAGGTTCATCAGCAGTTTGAAAGAAACTTCGGATCTTCCTCTAACATCAACTTTAACTGCATGTTACGTCCATTGCAGCGGTAGGCGATAATGAACATGTCTGAACTTGCCTGGTTCTCACAGGTGGGAACCAGGAGTACCAACAATGAAACTACTACGGCGCGTTTTTTTTCACTTTAAGCTAACAGAACATAATAAGATTTAATTTTAGTGCGTAAAATGATGACCGTAAAAGAATTATGATCATTCTTTATTGAACAGCCCTCGTATTATGGTCAGAGTTTTGCTAAGTAAAATATTAAGTAAAATATTGATAATTTATTCTTGTTGGAGGTTCTAGTTTATATACATAAATCTAAACGAATATAATTTGTTTTAAATTAAAAAAAATCCTTTTGTCTGGCGTGTTTATATGGTCAGGTCCACCTGTACACAGGAATTCAATTCGTGACGTAATGCCCCTTTAAATGGCGCTGCGGCTTAACCTATAGCATATTCTAAAATTACGAGGTTTAAACCAAATATTGAGGTGAAAAATGATTTTTTTTTTCATTTTGAGAGATATTTCACTAATGCCTCTCTTTATTTAAAGATTGTAAAGCTTAAAAAGGGGCGTATTTAAGTGGTTGATGTATTTTCACAATAGCAATGATGTACCTATTGAATCTGTATTCTTTTATGGTATGCATATTATAAAGGAAAAGTTGTCCACCCACTTTGGCATGCCCCTTGCAAATGTTGTGACCCCAACTTTGCGAAACAGTGTCGCTATTGATTCTGCATCCCTTTGATTTTAGTTACAAGAAGATCTGAAATCCAATTGGTTGGAAAGTATAGCAATAAAGGAATAAAATGCATAGATGATTAGTATACGTAGTTATAAGTGCTAACTTTTAAGTCTTTTTAAACTGTAAATGCAATATCCGTAAGCGATGTAGATAAGGAAAGTAGCTAGCACGTTCCTTTCATTACGCGTCAGGCACTGCTCCCCTTTTGATCAGTTTTGGAGAATAAGATAAGACGTGGTGCCTTCACTTTATAATCTAATCTAGGAATCATATTAATACATTCTTCATGTAATGAGACAGAAGTTCACAGTTTGCTGGCGTATAGCAATTTTTTTTAATATTCAGTCCCTGCTTTTATGTGTGCGTTTATTATCTTAGTGAATATTCACACGGCTTTGAAACTACTGCTTGCTGCTGCTCTTTGTGTGATATAAATTAAAACGAGAATAATCAGAAAGAAGAGAAAGTGCCTCTACCTTCCCCTTCTACCTCCCCCTCTGTCTCTTTCTTCCTCTCATTCACTATCTTGGGTTGTAGTTATGTAAAGGTAGAAATCTTGCATTAGATATGTCATAGAATGAGATATGAACTGGTGGATAGACGCGTATAATTCATATCGCAGATAGATGCTTTGTTCTGTGTATTTATTGAATATTTCTGTGTTGAATTGCGTAGTTCAGAAAGATGGAATCTACATTCAAAGAAATCAGTGATGAGAGAAACAAGATTAGATATAACTATAGGGTGTAGACGACTTAACATTTACCTCATTTGCACATTTGGAAAGCATTACATTTTATTGAGAACATATTGATAGGATTTGTTTATCGACGAAATTATTACCAGTAATGAAGAAAGCCGAATGGAAGTAATAACGAACGCCATGTGTTTGCTAATACTCATCACTAAAGGGCGGAGGCGTGTGCGTTTTTCCATAGAATGTACTGTTATCGGTCGCGCAAATAAACAACTGCAGGCCTGACCATGACAACCGCCACACTGCCAGAGGAAATAAAACAGTTGCGAGGCAATGCTTAACTTGTTCGCAGAGTACCACGTTACGTTGCTTTCAACCTTTGTACATTTGATGGCCGTGCTGTACATTTGATGCCATTTACAACCTGTGTCCAGCTAACTTGTATCGAATGAGAGTGCACATTCCTTCGACCTTTAGTCATCACATATGTAGGAAAGAACAACTAAAAGAACTCAGCTATTTAGAATGCAATCTTAATTATATGATGAAGAAAACAGACAGAGGTGTGAACAAAAAGCTTGCAACATTCCAAATGATTTGTGGAACAGTGCATAGAACGTGGAGAAATAAAACAAGAAGAGATAAAAGATTAAAGTTGTACAAAACAATGACAGTCCCTGCACTACTTTGTGGAAGTGAGGCATGGGTACTCACGAAGAAAATGAAAAGACAAATTCAAAGTGCAGAGATGAACTTTTTAAGGAAAACAAAGGGATGCACAAGGTTGGATAAATAAGGAATGAAGACATAAGAAAGGAACTCAACGTAGACTCGATAAGTAGCAAAATTGAAAAATATCAAAAGGAATGGATGCAGCATATACAAAGAATGTCCGAAACAAGACTGCATAAGATTGCATTCCAATATCAGCCACAAGGAAAGAGAGATGTTGGTAGACCTAAAAAGAGATGGAAGGAGCAATTATTTTGAGACGGAACGGGCACTCTGCCCATGCCGTGAAGTGAAGAAAACGATGGGTAGGAAAAAACACACATTACTGGGTATAGCTTAACCAGAAGATCTTCCAGGAAAAAAATTTAGTAACCTATTGTCTCTTATAGAAGAGAAAGTTATTTAACTAAAAACGATAAAGATAGCATGCAGTGCAATAAACCAATAAAGTTTCCGTATTTAGGGTAATTAAAACCCAACTCCATCTTCACACAAGTTAAGTCCAGTCAAGTCAATACTCGTCACCGGAGCTAGGGAGTACGTACCGATTTCCTTGAACAGTGTAAGAGCGGCCAGATATGGCTATCCCACGCAGCTCTACTAGCAAGGGCAGGGTTCATCCTAGAATGCAACTCATTACTGCAAAACAGGTGTAACTGCATGACACCATGCATGTCACTGCATGAAAAGTGTAATTGAAAAGAATGCAGGGTTCGGTGCGATGTACCACATACGAGATGCACCTTTAGATCCCAACAAAAGCTATGATACTCATACAGAGCTGATAGAATAATTCAAATATGCCCCGATCACATCATGTGAGGTCGAAAAACTTTATCGCATTATAAATCTTGTTTGACGACACATAGAATGAGATTTTCATTTGAAAGGCTTCAGAGATACATTATTGTTTTTAGTAATATGGCCGCAGAATAGGAAATATTTAGTAAAATTCTTGTTTTGGTATTTTCCCTAATAAGAGTCTTCGGATATTTAAGAAATTAGTTTTAGTTTTTGAATATTATTTTACATTCGATCAGGAAATATTATAGTCTGCGTTATAATTGATTGGATGTTGCCACAATGTGCCTATATAAATACTTAAATCAGCCAAAGAAAAGCCATATGTACGAGTATTACATAAGAATTTTAATGTTGTACATGATCTAAATAGGTGTGTATTTATGAACTTCTAAGTAATTTTTGTTCTCTGGGCAACCGGTTTAATGCCTCTCCGCTGTTCGTTTCTTTTCTATGGCTTGTTTGGATGCCGGGAGAGGGTCGGTCGCAACCTGCGTGGAGAACGGCGAGCGATACGAACGTCCTAGTCCTGCTCCTCGTATATGTATTTAACCTAAAGGCCCGTTCATTTCTTCACAGAGACAGACAAAACTGCTTCTGGGTTTCTGAAAATAGAAAAACTGATAACCAATTATTATAACAATTTATTTTTCATTTTTAATATGTTTACGTAAACGTAATGTGCATTTCTCAATTCATAAATTAACCCATGCCGAACTTCTGTTCAGATTAAAGTTTTAATGCTGCTGTTCTTTTTTCAGGTTCCTTAGGAGGCTCGCGGGTAAATCTTGGCACAAAAGACGGAGGACTCAGCCAGGCAGACGTATCTACGCAGGTGGGTAAATTGTTATTGAGAGTACTACTTACTAAAACTAATTTTATAGCGTGTTGTGTTCAGGATATTTTAGTATGCGTTATACATTTATGCCCGATTTCACCAACAGATGTTAAGACTTAACACGAGTTTAGCAATAGTTAAAACGAAAATTGCATTTCACCAACAAGTGTTAGCGTAACACTTTTGTTAAATCTCTTGTTAAACTAACAAGCCAAATTTCTGATGTTAAGCCCTTAACAATTGTAAATAGTCAAGATGGCGAGCATGAGCTCAGCTGTTGATGTCGGTTTGCTATATTTAAGACCGTCTAAATGGCATTCATAATAGAGTACGGCCTATGAGGATAAATGATTTTGAGGAGCTAGCCGAAGAAAAACTTTTACGGAGTTATAGACTGTCGAAACACGTTGCTATGAAGGTTACTGCTGAAGTACAAGAGAGGTTAGAACATGCATCGAAAGGAATATAGCCATCTCGCTTTTGCTTCAAGTATTAATAACCTTACGATTTTATAATTCACTGAATTATGTGGATAATACATTGTCTACCTGCCGTCTTGAAACGTTCAAGTCACTTGTCCTTCTTTGCTCCTCGTTTTAAATTTACGTAATACTGAGTTAGAACATGCATCGAAAGGAATATGCCGATCTCGCCTTAGCTTTAAGTATTAATAACCTTCCGATTTTATAATTCACTGCATTATTTGGATAATACACTGCCGACCTCCTGTCGTGAAACGTTCAAGTCACTTGCCCTTCTTCGCTCCTCTTTTTAAATTTACGTAATACTGAGTTAGAACATGCATCGAAAGGGATATGCCGATCTCGCCTTAGCTTCAAGTATTAATAACTTTGCAAGTTTATAGTTCCCTGAATTATGTGGATAATACACTGTCCACCTCCCGTCTTGAAACGTGTAAGTCACTTGTCCTTCGCACCTCGTTTTAAATTTAAGTAATACTGACAAGTTGTTTCGTGCTTGTAGTAGTGACACATGCATTTAAATTAAATTCGTTTCCAATATTTTTCCCGTGACATCTTTCTCTTTTACATTCACCGCATCCGTCCTCCTATTTTTCACGATATCCTTACACTTCGTCACCAATTCAATTAACAATTCTTTCTGCATCGATGGGAAATTTGTCTCACGGCTTAATTTATGATTTTGTTCATCTGTCATTTTTCAGCTCGTGCAGACGAAAATGAAAACAAGAGCGCATCGCAGTACGTTCAGAAAATAATACGACTCATCCATAGCCTTCTATAGCTGTGATATTTACAAGTTTCTTGGCGTTAACAGATGTCTGTTAACATTTTCAGAAAACAGGTTGGTGAAATGCAAGAAATTTTAGATTAGTGTTAGCGCTGTGACAATTGTTACGTTACATTTGTTAACGTCGATTTTATCATCTGTTGGTGAAATCGGGCATTAGTATTTTTAATTAAAGCATTAGTTACGTCTATTTTACGTTTTATTGAAACCGCGTTTTATATTTTGATAGCATATTTTGCTAAAATATGAAGTATAGGTTAATTGCTAGTAACCGCAGACTAAAACATCATTTATTATTGAAGTATTACACACCTACATTTATTGATGTCATGTGCATGAACAGACACAGCTAATGAACCCAATGGTGCCTGGAAAAAGTGTTTAAGCACCTCATCTACTTTAATGTAGAGCTAGCGTATAACGTTAGGTAGTCCAGCGAACCTAATGTTCTATGGACAAATTAGTTAATAGACAGTTGTGCACGTCCCCTACTGTAGATCTGATGAATTTAATGTCGTGTTGTAAATTAGTTAATATTATTTTGTTCAACTCTCTTACTAATATTGAACTGTAAGCTATTAAGTGGAGCAGAGTAGCAAACGTATGTGGAACATATCTGAGAATTATACGTTCCTCCAGGCTTCTGACTTTTCTCTAGTCGGTGAGTTAAGGGTTTGTTGTCATGGTAACGGGTGTTAACCCTACAAGTACTATAATCCAAGTGCAAGATTGCTAATCCATGTGGCTAATGAGTAGTCAGATGTCGGAAGTTAAATACACAATAGCAAGTCCTGTTAAGACAACGTCAGTTGTGTGGTCTGCTTTCCCCTTGCGGCAGTAAATCATTACAGTTGCTTGAGAGGTTACTTTCTTCTTCTTCTTCTTCTTCTTCTTCTTCTTCTTCTTCTTCTTCTTCTTCTTCTTCTTCTTCTTCTTCTTCTTCTTCTTCTTCTTCTTCTTCTTCTTCTTCTTCTTCTTCTTCTTCTTCTTCTTCTTCTTCTTCTTCTTCTTCTTCTTCTTCTTCTTCTTCTTCTTCTTCTTCTTCTTCTTCTTCTTCTTCTTGTTCTTCTTCTTCTTTTGCCTCTTCTTTCTTCACATGCCTACCTTGCATTTCGGTAGATTTCTGCAGGTCTTATTACTAGGTCTAAAAGCACACAAGATAATCCCTTTGCTTCAACATTCATTAAGGGCTACAGTATTGTGAGACAGAGCAACCTCTCCTAGGGACGTCAGCATGTTGCAACTTTGAAACCCGCATTCTAGACCGAAATCACGTACATACACCTTGTCTCTTTGGTTTTTATGTTTACAAAACTACAAGTTAAGTTTAGTGAACGCTGCGGAAATATTCATTTCGTTTACAAAGAAAAGAATATCATTCACAAAAACCAGCCAGCCATCCATCTCGAAAATAACATGTTTTATTGACAAAAGGAAACCCGTACTGGCCCTTTGTACTCCCTGCCGTCTTGTGCGACCCATAATTTAAGAAAAGCAAGCTATATATTCTCAGGTTTCCTCCAACTCTTTGCAGTTTTCATGTTTTATTTAACCGGCTGCTTCTCTCTCAACCTTTAAAACTTTTTGTTCCCAGGAAAGGTAGAATCAATCTGAAAAAATAATGCTATATTCGAGATTGAACCACAGTGCCAGTTTACAAAGGTTAATTTAAAATAAAATATAGTGAGTTTGTACTGGTTCAAAATGTGATTAGAAACGGTCCACAATTTCACTAAAGAATTTAAGCTGACCGAAGCATCATTAAATGTACAAAATAAATAAAAGCGCCTTTGATAGATAGAGTCAACATGAAAAATTCAATTCCACGGTCCCGATTTGAACCACGGTTCTCCTCGTTTCCGTCGAATCACTCTTACCCATTGAGCTACTATGGCCAACGTGCCGTCTTAACATTAAATTCTCCAATTGACTCATATTTTTCCCGGTAAACCACATATATTTTCCGTTAAGCTCCACAGCGACCAGGGCATCAATTTTGAGTCTCACCTAATGAAGGAGGCACTGGAAAGACTTGGGATGAACAAGACCCGCACAACAACCTTACACCCGCAGTCGGACGGCATGGTCGATAGGTACATCAAGACCTTAGAACACCTGAGGAAGGTTGTGGCCAGCCATAAGCGAAATTGGGACGTCAAGGTGCTACTGTTCCTGCTGGCCTACCGCTCGTCAACACACGATGCCACTGCGATGACGCCTGCCAGCTTAATGTTCAGCCGAGAGTTGAACCTAACTTGTGACCTGGTTTTGGGAGTCCCCCGGAAGCGAAGCAGCCAGCAACCGATTTGATTGACCTGATTGACCATTTCCACGACATGCATGAAATGGCGCGTCAGAGAGCCCGCCTCGGTAGCGTAGATGGTAGCGTGTCTGCCTGACGTTCAAGAGGTCCCGAGTTCGAATCTCGGTCAGGGTGAGTTACCTGGATAAGGTTTTTCCGGGGTTTTCCCTTATCCATAAAGACGAATATTGCGTAACTCTAAGCTCCATGGACCCTGGATACATTTGAGCATCATTTCACCCATCTCATGCACCGACCGTTATGATAACGTTGGAGGACGTAAAATTACAAACATAAAAAAAAGGCTCGTCAGATCATCCAGAAGGCGAGCGACCCGATACGACAGGCAAGCCAACAACCAAAGGTTCCAGCAAGGTGACCTCGTCTGGTTGTACCACCCTAACCGGACCAAGGGACGCTGCCCGAAACTTCAACAGGCGTGGCAAGTACCTACCGGGTCGTACAGAGGATTAATGACGTGGTCTACCGCATCCAGAAGGTGTCCCGAGGAAAGACGTAGGTGGTAATCCTGGATCGTCTGGTCCGCTACGGCGGTGCTGTTCAGGACGACCAGCGTTGATGAGGGAGCAGTTTTGCGAGGCATCGTAAAATGAGCACCATGAGAGAGAAGCAGGGAGTGGCACAAGACACCACTGGAGTCAAATCATTCACTTGTGTGACAATATCACAACTTAGTAGAGTTATTCTTAGAATACGAACGGTTATTTGGTAATTTAACTGTTCCATTTACCTCAATGATACTATTTAAAAAGAGTGTTAGGACATTTTATCACCAATAACTAGCGAAGAATCGATTACCGGCGTGCCGTTCTTGATCTATGGCTCATGTGCCGTTACTGTTGCTAGAACTGTTAGTCTGAAATTCGATTTTTCAATAGACTAATAGTATCTATTATTGGTTTGTTGGTTACCAACGCGCCCCACATGGCAACCTTGGCTTTCGGGGTAACCTCGCCCCACCACGTGATGTCTGGACCCATTTCTCAGGTGGAGGCATCCAGATAGCGGGTCCATTACCTCCAATGATAGGATGATAGTGAAGATGATGGTGAGGCGAGAGGACCTACTGCTTATTCCGTGGACTCCGAACCACGTTGGGCATAGGGGACACTGAAGACGTGGATAGTGCCGACTTAAAATCGCTAACTCCAGAGCCGGGAATTGAACTCGGTACCCTCAGCATGGGAACTGCGAACGAAACCACTGCGCTACCCCAGCGCGCCTAATAGTATTATAATATATCCAAAATTATAACTAATAAATTTATTAGATGAATTATATTATATCAGCATTCGTGTTGTAGGGTGCTCACACAGGTAATGAAATGTTTATAGTGAAATATTTTAATACTGACACTTCCCTTGAGAACCATATTAGTTAGATGACATCTCTCAAACGGCTCTGAAAGGCACTAAGATATGTGGCTCGAGTCTGGAGTTCAGAACTTCACTTACCGAGGTGGCCTTATCAAACTTAGACGTAAAGGGAGAGAAGGTCAAAATATAACTGATTCGGACCGTGGACTGTTCTAACACAATGGATCGTAAAACTATGTTCCAAGAAAGCAACAGGAATCGAAATCTTTTGCGAAGAATTCAGGTTTATAAATAGCCAGGCTCTAGAGTACCTTAATACAATAAATTTTTACTTCTGAAAATAAGTAGGATAGAACATTTAAAATTTAATATAACATTGTGATAATCACATACCGTAGTGTTACGTATATTTCTCACTTTTTCTCACTCTTGTAAGTAGGGGCTGGATTCTTAGGTAGAATATTCCTTCAGTTTAGATTTTTTATTTGCTTAAAATAGCTTTTTAGGTTTTTATTCATTAAAATAAGTTTTCTTAAATATTTTTAATCAGTACTTGTACTAATAATTTTCCTTTTCTGCTATCTATTTGTAATATTTATTCATGAACGTATTTCAAAAAAGTACCTATACATTGTCAAAGATATTCATCAAAGAACGCAAAAGAGTTTACTCTTTGCTTTGTAGGTTATTTTGTGGCATTGCAGCAAATACGAAATGTTCTGGGGTAAACGATTTCCAACTATCACGCAACACATTCTTGCATGACGAAAACGTTCACAAAAGCATGACGTCATTGGAGCGTAAACCATTGATGCCAATACAGCAGTCAAAACGCACATGGTTTGTTTATGTCCACTTTAAAATTCCGATGTACATAGCATAATTTTACTTTAACCACCCATAACCTGTAGCTCAGAGGAATCGATGGACAAAGGTAACAGGTTGAAACACACAAAGGGCGATAGAAGTTTTCGAGCACAATTCAACGAGCTTTTAATAGCCGCATCGAGATGTCACCACACGTCATGTGTGCTACATTTAATGGGAGTTTCAATCGGAAAGACATCGCTTTTTCACTTTTGTATCTGCAACATAATGTGTGGTAAAATATTTTTGCATGAGTGTTTATCTTGGTTGATATTGATAAGTTGGAAACGTATGTTCTTATGAAACAAAACAATTACTTCTATTATATGGAGTACTAAAATGCATATATCTCATAGCTGCAAAGAACTATTCCAGGGAAACATTTCATCTGTTTCCGTTGTGTTCCATTGTGTACTTCTACCTGATATTCCATTTGAGCAGAAGCACGCTTAGACAGATTTATCCGTAGACACTTTTTTATTGAATGAACGTTATTTAAGGGAACATTTCACTTGTTTTATAAATTTACTCGCGAATAAGGCCTTCCAATTTTACTTTGAAAATCGGAAAATGTATTCTTCGTTTCAGAATGGGAAAGCAGCTACTTAGGTGTCAAACATTCTTTTAGGTGAAATAAGGTTAAAACCTAAAACTCTGGGCCTTACTTCAAGCATTACATAGTATCCAGAATTTAAAAATTATGAAAAAAAATATACGAGGGCTGTTCAATAAAGAATTAACATAATTTCCTACGCACATAATTTTTCGCACTAAAATTCAATATTATTATATTCTGTTAGCTTAATGTAAAACAAACACGCCGTAGTAGTTTCATTGTTGGTAATCCTGGTTCCCACCTACAGAACCAGGTAAATTCAGACATGTTCAGTATCGCCTACCGCTGCAATGCAGGTAACATGCAGTTAAAGTTGATGCTAGAGGAAGATCCGGAGATTTTTTCAAACGTAATCACTAATGATGAAACTTGGCTACATCATTTTCATCCTGAGAGCAAACAGAAAAGCTCAGTGTGAAAATCTCCATCACCAACCCCCCAAAAAGTGAAAGTAGTTGCTTCTGCTGGGAAAGTTATGGGCATCTCAATCTTTGATATTCATGGAATGGTTTATCAGCATGTTGTAAGTACCTGCACACAAATCAGTAACTGGACAATACGCTGCAAGTCCATATCAGGCGCAAAATACCACATTTCCTTGAAGCAGGCTGGATGCTGCACCACGATAATGCGCGGCCCAATGTTGCCAATGTTGTTGCTGAATGTCTTGCAAAAATCAACGTGAAGTGCATTCCTCACCCTCCCTATAGTCCGGATTTAGCCCCATGTGACTTTTTTCTATTCCCTAACTTGAAGAAACGCCTTCGTGGGAGGCATTATCCATCATCAGAAGTAGTGGTGAAGGCTGTGGAGGCGATATTGAAGGATCTCTCAGAAAATGGTTTCTAGCATGTCTTTGAAGACTGGCAAAAACGCTGGGACAAGTGTATCGCATTCAGGGGAAGTTATTTTGAGAAGGACCATCAAAATTATGAGGATGAGTAAAGGTACGTTGTCAAAAAATATGTGATCATTCTTTATTGAACAGCCCTCGTATAATATATCTCAAACTAAATAAAAGTAAGTTTGACCGGTTATAGCGCAAAAACAAAGATTAAAGACCTTTATTTTAACGATTATCATGCTCATCATCATAGACTGCGCCCTGGCCGAGTGGTTAGAGTGCTGGGCTCTCACCAATACGGCATGAGTTCTATCTCAGGCGTCCGCAAAGTGAGATTTGTGGTGTACTACACGGCTCTGGGGAGGGTTTCCTGCGTATCCTCCGGTTTTCCCCGCCATCATTCTACCAGTTGTTTCATCATCCAACTTTCCTGTCATTCCTTTCACCCACATACTAATCATCCACTCTTCTCGCTCTCATTCCAGGCGTTGGGCTGGCTAAGTGCTTCGGCTTCCCTTGCCCCGAGTTACCGGGCTGGTGGAATCCGTGTTGCCTAACACCGGTATCGGTGATGTAAGGGTAGAAAACAATTATTATTATCATTATAGCTGTTATTGTTGTTATCGGTGGGAATGGTGTGGGTGGCAGTGGCGGCAAATGAATAACAGTGCTGATAAATCTATATGTGACATTCTTAAAATTTGTACTTAATGCGATTCTGCCCGTTTGGTCATAGTCTGGACTGTAGTGAATTCTATATGGTATTAATGGATTATATTCACTTATTTTACAATTATCTTACACACCTAGTATCAAACCTGACCGTATCGTTTTATTTCGTCTAATTTTCTGGACTTAGAATCATTAAGAGAACAATGATGCAATCCTCTCTCAGTTAATTTTGAAACTTTCCCCAAGAATTTTAATGTGGTGAGCTCGTTAAATCACGAATATGTATACTTATTTGAGTAGCGTTTTTAAAACTAACTTTATAGATAATAAAACGTTCAGATGTCCAGGGCAGCATTGGCAATAGGCAACAAGTAAAAAACTGTAACATAATTCTTCTGAAATAACTGATAACTTTGTTTTAAAACAAATTTTCAGTTATTTGAAATTTTAAAATTAATTTTGTGCTCAAGCCGTTCTCTGGCTCATTTCATTATATTGCTTATTATTTTTATCATGCTAGAGAATTTAAATCATCCGTTTCGAATTTCCCTTACACATCAGATCCTCGAATGCTTCAAAGGCATAGTTATATTGTGAGTGTATATACTTATAAGTAGTCACAGACGATGCCAATTGGAAATTAACTGCATTCTGGAACAAATACGTTCGATATATACGGTTTTTATAGGTCATTAAAATGCATTTTTTCCACATTTTTATAATAGTCATTTTTTAACATTTAAATGCATTTTCCGGTCATTTTCATCTGTAGCCCGCATTCGGGAGGCTCGGGTTTGACCCATGGGCTTTTTCGAGGTTTTTAAAATAACCTGTGATTAAAAGTTCATTTATATATCTTTTATGAAATAGTAACTTTGTAAATATGGTAAACATGTAATTAACACAGGTCAGCGTCCTATCAGTGCTGGTGAATTTATGACGCATCAGTTCGAGGAATCGCCGATCATGCAATACGTGTGGATTGCATCCACAGAAAGACATAGTTTGGGTTCGCGCTATCAAAAATATTTTCTTTACTGTGGAAATTAGTCTTTTTTCACATTTTGAAGAGGTCGCAAATAAATTTATTTCAAAGAACAAGCCCCTAATGTAGCTTTGCCCCCGGCACCAATTTTAACACGCTTCTTTTTTTTTTGTAATTTAAGTCCTCCAACGTTAAATCATATCGGACGATGAATGGAATACGTAAAATGATGCCCAAATGAGCCCAGGGTCCATAGAGCTTAGAGTTAACCTCAATCGTCTTTGAGGATAATGGAAAAACCCGGAGACACCTTATCCATTTAACGCACCTTGACCGAGATTCGAACTCGGGACTTCTTGAACTGAGGCAGGCATGCTACCACCACGCTATCGAGGCGGGCTTAACACGCGGGGTACATGGTTAACTTCATGTATATCACTGTGCCAATTTTAAAATAGTGACAGAAGTGGTGAATAGCTTTGATAGGGTAGATTCTAAGGCAATTGAGAGCGCACAGGATCTGTTTTCTGATACTCAAATCCAAGGTAAGTTATCTTTCATTAAGTCAAATTTTATATTTTTGGCGGATACCATAACCCACCTTGAAGAAAGTCACATGACACTGGATAAGTCGATTGAGTTAGTGAGGATTGCGGAAGATAGGATAGAAAAATAATGTAAAAGTTGAGATTGGGAACAAAATTAGACAGAAATTAAGATTTGTGTTGGACAAGAATAAAGGATACCACACAGTTTGTCAGATTACCGATATCTTGTGAGGAGAAAACTTCAGAACTGATATTTTTGAACAGGATTTAACAGGCGGTGACATAGTGTTATTCAAATATGCACCCATAGCATCCTGGAAGTGGAGAGAAGTTTCTCAAAGTATAAAACAGTTTTAGCCGACCGCCATTCCTTTACTTTTTTTTATTTTTTTTTATAAATATATATATTCTTTTTTTTCTTATTTAACCGACTTTTCATATCTGTTTTCCTGGTTTCACAAATATTCACTATACACATAGACACCCATGCCCAAGGCGGAACTCGAACCCGCGACCCTCTACGCGGCGGAACAGTGGATACATACGCTTTAACGACCATGGCTACAAGGGCCGGCATACTTTTGATAACTTGCAGATGACCTTGGTGGTGTACTGCAATACTAAGTAAAATACGCTTTGATTAATGGGTACAGTAACTTATATTTTCATATCTTATAAAATTGAAAATGACTGATGAACTTTGAATTTATTTATTATCTAGTAGCAATAATTGCATTATTTACTAAGAAATTTAGTTTTAAAATGTGGTTATTTGAACCATATATTCATTATTTGTCTGTGACAGTTATTAATTTATTATTATGAAAGAAATTAACTTTTTATAGGTCATTTTTTTACATTTTATGTGCATTTTTGTATATTTTAAGGACATTTTATAGCTCATTTTTAGAGAATTTTTAGGTCTAGAGCTTCCGGGCCCTACTTATAAGTATTACATTATATTGTGAATTTGTGGGTTCGTGAAATTAAAAGTCCAACTGCACAAACTCTAAATGTTCTTTATTTCCACCGAATTACAATTGGAACACTTGCCGATTACATAGAATTACGTAGCGCATACAATTACCATCCACCAGTTCGTCTGTCACAGGTCCACTCCACACTCACTATTACGTACAACTCTCTCTAGAGCTGACTAAAACCTCCTCTTATACACGTACGCAGTCTTCCAGTCCGTTCGCTAGCTCGGCGCTCCTCACGGTTGCTCGCCAAGAACTCAAATCTCTCCAGCCCGGCGCGTCGCTTATATAAGACCAACTGACCTATCTAGAAGGTTCCGGGTTAGATGAAATATCCCGACT
Source organism: Mantis religiosa (assembly GCA_030765055.1). Lineage (NCBI taxonomy): Eukaryota > Metazoa > Arthropoda > Insecta > Mantodea > Mantidae > Mantis > Mantis religiosa. The sequence continues at coordinate 69,337,944 of CM060948.1, forward strand.
CTTCCAGACGTCAGGGGGAGGGGAAAGAGGCGGCCAGCGACCAGTGTCACTTCCCTAACCATCCCCTTAGTAAGTGACACGAGATAAAGGGGTAGGCGTGGCCTTAATGCCTCCTGTCCCCCATTCAGCCGTCAGTTGGTCGTGTCTTCCGATAATTGGGTGGCAATATACTTGTATATAAAGATAAACGCATACTATATGCGCAAGATTTCTTGAGCGCTGGATTTACGGTGCAGTGCGGGCAGAGGGGAAGAAAAAGAGAGCTAACACGCTTTTGTTTCTGCAGTGTGGTCAAACTAGAAAAACACAATTCAGCCAAATTGCGGTAAGATGAGCGAAGATATGCGCCGAAGGTATGAGATGTGTCAACAAACAATTGAACTCCATCCGATATGCTGTATACTTATATATTTACTGTTATAAAACACATAAAAGTATTAAACAAATTTTATGACACCTATAAACACTCTCTCGCTTTGTGATTCTTCGATTTCCAAGTCTACTGCGCCACCTTCATCGCTTGTATCCTCTAATGCGTTAATAACTTCATTAATTGCATTTTATATTACACCATCGTTTCTCCAATATTGCATTTCCAGCTCTTGCAACTTCTTACCGTATCCTTCCCGATCAGTCACTTCTATAGCAAGTTTCCGCAGATTTCTTGCTCTCGTTAACATTGTGTACTTCGTAAACATTCTTTATTTTTGCCCATGCCAGCTCAGTTGCATTCACATCACAGTTATACGGAGACAGACGAAAAATAGCGTGTCCCTTTCGAGAGTCATAACACTAGCAACATAGTCTTGCTTTTAGATTTGTTGTAAACTGGTTAGCTAATAATTAACCTCAAAATTGCTCAAAATGAAATGGCGTACGTGTGAAAGCTTAGCATATTAGCCACTAGATGTCACCGTGTGTAGCGCAATTCCTATTTCAACGTCATCTGTGTTTAAGGAAATAGGCGAAACCTACCGAATGAGGACGTGGGACCCGAACGCTCAAGAAATCTTGCGTATATAGTACTCGAGCGTATATATATATATATATATATATATATATATATATATATAGTGGTCGAGCTCAAACCATCCCCAACCGGCTCTCTTTGTAGGGAAAAACTGTTCTTCCCCCTAACCACAATGTCATAAACATCTTAGGAAACACCAACCGGGGTCAGAGGTGAAGAATGTTAGGCACGTGTTCACAGCTGAGAATACCCAGGGTTGCCGTTGTTTAAAATAACGTTTAGAGGCAAAACATAAATAAATAAATAAATAAATAAATAAATAAATAAATAAATAAATAAATAAATAAATAAATAAATAAATAAATAAATAAATAAATAAATAAATAAATAAATAAATAAATAAATAAATAAATAAATAAATAAATAAATAAATAAATAAATAAATAAATAAATAAATAAATAAATAAATAAATAAATAAATAAATAAATAAATAAATAAATAAATAAATAAATAAATAAATAAATAAATAAATAAATAAATAAATAAATAAATAAATAAATAAATAAATAAATAAATAAATAAATAAACAGAATTCACTGCAAGAAATTGTCACTAACCTTTCCAAAAAATTTTAAATTATTAATGTTTCCTATAATAATACATAATGTTACAACTCTTTATAACATAACTGAAAAGAGATACATTACCTATGTGGTTATGGTATTAGTACTTCTATTACGTACAGGAACTAAATGCGTATTATTGGCATAATATCTAAGGAAAGTTTAGTAAAACATCATTACAGTTTTAAAGGGGTTAAATTGCATCAGTGTGCATGAAATTGCGAGGGATATTTACTTGCACATCAAATAAGCTCTTTGGATATTCTGGTAGTTAATAACCATTTGTAAGCAAAGATTGCACGTTAGAGCTTTGTTTATTGCAATAGTGAGCCGATTTATCAATTTACCTTTATTCTGTGGCAGCTACAGATGGTGCATCTGTTGATTTAACAAAGTAATAAATACTTCAAAAGTAAAAAAAAAAAAACGAACCAAGTAATTAAAGAAAAACTAGTAAGGAAACACTATTACTCTTTTCGAAGCTTTTTACAAGGATGTCTGCTAGTTTTACAAGTTTGTATGAAGTTAAGCAGTGTATTTTTTTTTTGGGGGGGGGCCTTCTGCTAAACACAATTTAAATAAATAATGACGTACATTCCGCATACTAATTAAATATGTCATATACGCTTTAGAACTCGAGAAAGTTTAGAAATACAGTTAGATATATATTACAAGTATGAATGGAAATCCATGTTAGCATATCAATGTTAGGTTCGATCGCCACGGTCTCCACATCTTAATTAAATTACGTAAGTGATCAACGCCACTATTAAACACTAATAAATTTATAAACTATACTAAGTAAAACACTGTGTAACTTCTATAAATATAAGCTTAATTAACACACATATGAAGCACGTTTGCACAGTCTAAGATAATTTCTTAGGACACAGGAAAAATATTGCAACAGCGCTCTAACTTGGTGAACGTATTAAGAAGGACCATCCATATGTTTAAGGGTGGAAAACCCTTATAAATGCTTACATGTGAGGAGGCGTGGTCAGAAGGGAAAGCTTTGACATCGCTTGGGATGTAATGGACGAGGATACGTGTACTTATACTAACACAAATACATTCACACATGCTTGGAAACACAGTCAGGCAAGCCCGACCAAACATACTTCTATAAATACACATAAACACACATGCGTGCACTCATAAGCACACAGACACATTCACACAGGCTTGGAAACATACATAAACAAATTCACACACGCTTAGTAAAACACACACACGCACAGATATATACGCACATATCCGCAATCAAGCGCGCACATATGCTTATATAAACGCACACAAACACAACCGCGCACTCATACATATATTTACATTTATGTATATACAAGCACATAAAGACATTTACACACGCTTGGAAACACACACAGATACAAATACATTCACACAGAGCGCGCGCACACATAGGTACGTATACACGATGTTCATTTTTATTCCTTATTTCCCGTTCTCCGATTGAGCAAGAATGACGTCATGGTTGATTGGTGAGTCTATCTTGAAATCATAGCGCCCTTTACGGAGAAGAAGCGGTAATTTTTGCGGAACAATAAGCAAATTACAGCGCTCTGTGTGGTTGCTCTGATAACTAACACAACCAGCTTCCCCTGGATATGAACAAAGAGCACCGCGTCTTCATGGTTGAATGCTACTTTTGTACCGGCATTAAAATTGGTGCGACATATAAATACAGTTTAAACCGCCATATAGAGGAGTTTATGCAACGCTATCCAGCATTCAGACAAGTCCTTCGGAGTGTAATGTCAAAAGTGTCCAGCTACCGTCAAATTGACATACGTTTGTTTGCAACATAAACGTCTTACGTTTTATCACTATAAGATGTACATTTTTTGTCATTCTCACGCTTAATTACAATGTCTATTAATGTTGGGATCCTTATTTCATTTAAAATCAATAGGTGCATCAAACATTTCCAAGATACAGGATCAGTTACTCGCAAAAAGAGAGACACTGGACGCTATAAAGTGACTGGTTCCAATCTAGAAGTAATAAATAATGTTATGACAAGAAGGCCTCAAGCATACCTTCTCGTAATACAGTGTTTAAGGGGAAGAAAGGAACGAAATATAAGAAAAGGGAGACATAACACCATGTACTAGAAATATTTTCTTGTTTAGACTTTGATAAAAGCTTTGTATATATTGTAACAGTTTATTTTTCATTCCTAGAACATGTTCTGCTAATATTCTGGTTTTTATTGAAGTTAAATTGTAAGGAAACTGTGGGTGATAGAAAAGGATTGAGTTCAAATTGAAATGTTTCTATTTTATGTGACAGGTTTACAATATGCATATATGTCTACTGTAACAGAAAAACAGATGTTCACTGTGAAATAAGTGCTCATTGACTTATCTTTTCGTATATTATTCATGGTACACTTTTATGGCTGCATAATTAGCTTTGCGCAGCATTGCATTGCAGTATATATATTTTCTATAAACAATCGTATCTACGAGCCAGGTGAAATTATGCGTATTTATAAGGCGGGCAGACCCACCTCTCAAATACTATACTTAGCTGCCTGCAGAGGGAGGCCTCAAAGCTGCTGACAGCACATCAAATACGATCGCAAGCCGTTAGGATAATCGTATACAAACTCGCTCCATCAGCGATGCTATTGTTGACGTCAAATCTTGCGCGGTAGAACTACAGATAAAAATGAACACCGTGTATAAACGCAAACACACACGCGTGCGTATATATATATATATATATATATATATATATATATATATATATACACACACACACACACACACACACACACACACACACACACACACACACACATAAGAACGTCACACGTACAGACATTCACACAGGTACTCAAGCGTGCGCGCGCGCACACACATTACACACCCTTATTTTATAAAAATAAGTTTTCATGGTTATGCTTGAGCATTCAATAGGAGATAATGCATCTTAAAGAGAGGGAGGGTGTATTACTGGACTGGATATGCTATGGAGGGGATTTGTCACGGAGGTCCAAACTTGGTCTAATATACCTATTCCCCCAAGAGAATGAGGGGGCATAGTGGAAGAAGAAAGATGCGAGAGGAGATAAAGGATGGTCATCCCAAGGAGCTACGAGAGTGCAGAGGGTAGGATTCCTACACTTTACCAATTGGAACCTCCCCGGCAAACCAGTACAACCAGCATCCCCCTACTGTGGTCCGGAAACGGCCCCACCAGACCAGATTCGGAGACCGTCCTACCGAAGGAGGAAGTATTACTAAGAGCATATCATCCTGTCATGCAACGCCGTGACACCCGCCTACACTTCTACCCTGAGAGACCAGCAGATGAGAGATGATATGAAATGATAATGGAGGTGAAATGGAGGGACAGGAAACTCGGGGAATATAATTAACTTATCCAGCATTCGCCTAGCGACCCGGAAAAAAACCCGGAAAAGTCCATGGGTCAGGTAGGTTGACCATGGGAATCGAACCCGGATCTCCCGAATGCAGGCCATAGAAGAAACCGCCTGAGCCAACCCGCTTGGTCTCTTCAGTGAACAGTGGTTCTTGCTTGACGTGCTAATCGAAATAGTGATAACGGTGAGGTTTACAGGCAGAAGATCCATGGCGCCACATAATGCGAAAATTCATTGACGGAATATTGACATGTAAATATGAGGAGCATTAAACTGTTCAGACAAAATAAATACTACAGCTATTTTAGAAAGAATTGAATTATTGAGGTCCGTACAGAATGGGCCATGTAGAGTCAGGGCCTATCGCCCTTCTCTGCCCATATGGTGCGTCATAAATTGGGTGCAATATTGAAGGCTGGGACGTGGTTACAGGTCTTTTCGCCTGCAGATTGCGGTTTTCGTAATTTGGAAATGGAGTGGTGAGCAGAGAACAAGGAAAGGCGGGAACAGACCTCGAGCTGGTATGAGAGTACGGAAGATGAAATGAAATGAAATTAGGGTGATGATGAGCAGTTAGTGGAGTCAATTTTTTGGGGAACTTTGAGAAATCCCGCTCAAACCCCGCTTCGTCCTCCAGAAACTCCATATGTCTGGGATCGAACCCAGACTAAGTAAGGGGCGAGCATTCTAACCACGCTGGCCTGGTGGCGCCTTTTAGAAATAATATGTTAAATATGTAAGATCTAAATCCAGTTTACAGCAGGAGTAGGAATTAGATCGAATGGTGGTTCAGAAGAAACTGCTTTCAGAAACATATCTCCTAAGGAAAGGGGAATGATACACACTTTCTGAGAAAAATAAGATACCAGACGATAATAATATTCAAATGAACTGCATGCAGAAGATATGAAAATATAACAGGAGGAGGAACGAAGAAAAAGAGATGCAAATAAAACAGGGATTATAGAACAGCTTAATAAGCAATTTGTTATATTACCATCGCATATCTGGCAGAAAATTTCGAATGCTATTACTTAGGAAAAAGTTACGTCATTCTTGGAGGTACAGGACCAATGATATATAGCACATACTTTCCCTTGCATATGATGTTACAGATTTGTTGCTGAGACACGTACTTTATATTTTAAATTCCATTTCATTTGTTCGTGCCGTGACTCCGTCGAGTTTTCACTGCTACTTCACTAAGGTCTCTGTGCCACTTTACTTTCTTCGCGACGTAGCGACCCAATAAAATACGAACGATGCAACATCTTCTTTGTTATTTCACCCACTAGGGGGCCAAAAGTTCTGCGCCGGGGCGTAGCGGGTTAAGACAGCATGCCTTGGTCCCTGGCCAGGGAAAGCGGCCCGGGGTCGAATCCACCCTTGTGGTGCGGATTTTAAGTCCCAGGTATAGGACCGGTGCCCACTCAGCATCCTGAGGAAAGTGAGGAACTCACGCTAGGTAAGCGGCCCTGGTCACGAAAACCAACATTCCGGTTGCGGGATGCACATCTCCTCCCCGTATCGCTTGGATGATCGTCCACCTCTGTGGTGCGTAAGTGGGCGTGAGGCCGGCAGTCGGGTTGGTAGGCCTTGGCCCTTTTAGGGCTGTCGCGCCAAGATTTATCATTTTAAAAGGACCAAACACAAGCCCTCTGTTAATTCCTTGTGGTAACAAAACAACTGTGCGCTACAACTAAAGTTGCAATCTCCTTCAGACTGAATGATCAGAACTGTTACGTCACTCAGAAACGCATACTAACTCACTAGAGAAGACATTGTCTTATTTCGCAGCTAGCATACTCCATTGAAAGTTCTGAGAGCGCTATTGAGTCTACTTATCTCTGTTTATCTATCCAAATATCCGACGCGAAACTACTAATACTTTTGCACATAACCTTTGTCTCACATTCTCTAGAGATTATGAAAGCTTGGGTTGCATAAAGACGCCGTATCCATTGTAACACTTATAATGATATTAATTCTTGAAGGCTGGTAGAAGCATTACTTGCTTTTTAGTATAATAAGGTATTCATTTGCTTTGATATTGCTATTAAAATTAAGGTTAATTGCTAATTATAATTTATTTTCGTCTTTCTGTTTCAGGCGGACATCGTGCCGGAGTTGGCACCCTGCTACGAGTCCGAGGATGAGAGTATGGGGCGCCGCAACAAAATAGTTGGAGATTTACACTTGCAGAGAAATAAACGGGGAACTCCTCTTTATTCCAAGGAGGATATACGCGAGCAGTACTGCATCACACGCCAACAACTTGATGTTCTTGAACGCGCCCGAGGTTCTGGGCTCTTCGGCTGCCTTTCCAATTATCATGTAAGTGGATGTATTTGTTGCAATAACACAGTTTAAGCAAGTAGAATTAATAATAGCGCCACTACAGTAAGCTAGTTATCTGCTGCATTTTCAAATAGCATGGTACATAATTCGTAGTACTAGTAAAACTTTGACAGATCGTTACGTAGTTCCTTTTCGGCTATCACAGAGGTGCTTAACTCAAGCAAGACAGGGATAAAGGTAATCAACTACCTCCACCCGCTGTGACAGATTATTAACACTTACGCGTGATTACTGAATTCCTGTGACGGCACTGCGGTGTCATTTTTACGTAGGTTACACAATAATCCTCGTCCGATTAGTAGGCCTCTCGGTCGTTGCCTTAGTCACTGGTGGGGAAAAATATGTGTAGGGGAAACAAGCTCAAACTCTAGGGTTGAGTATCTTTGGCTATTATATAACATTATTAGAACCTGTAATAAATCTTAGACAGTAGAAGAACAATCAGGCAACCCTATACTACCTTTTCAGCGATAAGGAACCACATTCGTCCTAATGGTCCACCTGTGGCAGGCAGAACAAAAACAGTTTGTGCTTCTGGAGTATTTTAACGCAGTGTATTTCTACTTAATTGTAATGTTGTTCATGCTGTAGATAAAATTAAACAGTTCACCATTTGTCTAATACTAGAGTACAACGTTCCATATGCCTGAACTGGGGAAGAAGTGACTATTTAAAGTACATCAGATGGTGCTTGGCGAGAGTTGTATCATGTAACTTTATTTAGTTTGCAAACCTCTTTCTTCGTCCAAGAGCTTTCGAAACGGAAAGGAGTATAACTGTAGGTAAACAAACTGTGGATTCCGTGACATACCATATGTCGCATTAATTACGAGGATGGGTCAAAAAGTAATGCCTCCTATTTTTTGTTCCCTTAAATAAGTAATGTATGTGAAGTCTTTAAATTTGGCGCAATTCCTCAAACCTTCTTCTCTAATCCCCTGCAGTAGTAACTTCCTGAGTCAACAGGTGGCAGCACTGCATCCTCTTGCAAAATGGCAGACATCAACATTCGTATTAGACAGCGTTCTGTGATTGAATTTTTGACTGCGGAAGGTGAAACGTCAATTGGCATTCAGGAAAGGCTAAAAAATGTGTATGGTGATGCAGCGGTGGATGTCGCCACAGCTAGACGATGGATTCGTCGCTGTAACGAAGCTGAAGGGCAAACACCATTGACAGATGAAAAGCGAAGCGGTAGGCCCGTGACTGCAATGACTCCACGCAACATACAGCGAGTCGATGACATCATTCGGGGTGATCGCCGGGTAACAACAGGTGAATTGTGTCGCATTACCTCCCACAGTAAAGGCAGTGTGATGGCGATTATTCAACAACTGCGTTACTAAAATGGTTGTTCACGTTGGGTACCAAGAATGTTAACTGCCCAAAACAAAGAAACAAGGAAAACAACAGGCTCCGAACACTTGCAGCGCTTCAATTTGGAGAGAGAGGAGTTTCTGGAAAAAACTGTTCCTGGAGAAGAAACGTGGGTTCATTTTTTGAACCTGAATCAAAGAGGCAGTCAATGGAATGACATCATACAACGTCACCGAAGAAAAAAAAAAATCCAAAACGCAGCGGTCGGCCGGGAAAGTTATGACGACAGTGTTTTGGGATGTAGAGGGTGTGCTTATGATTGATTTTTTGGAGCAGGGATGCACAATAAATTCTGTCCAATACGTCAGAAATCTCAAAATGCTGAAAGCTAGTCTTCGCCGAGTTCGCCCAACAAAAACTATGGCGGATGTTCTTCTTTTGCATGACAATGCAAGATCACACACCAGCCGTTACACCGCTGCAGAAACTGAGAAATTGGGATGACAAGTCTTACCTCACCCTCCATACAGCCCTGACCTGGCACCATCAGACTTCCATATGTTCGGGCCACTAAAGGAAGCTCATCGTGGTATTCATTTTGAAGATGGGGAGGCTGTGAAAACGTCCGTACGTCAATGACTTAGGAAGCAAGACCGTGTGTTTTACCACACTGGAATACATGCCCTAGTTGAAAGATGGACCAAAATTGTGGAAAAGGAAAGAGATTATATTTAATAGTGACAAATTAATCGTCAATGCTGTAGTTTTCAAGCTATGTAAATTGTATTCAATTTTCTTGGCAATTAAAAGAGGATAAAGTAGGAAGCATTACTTTTTGAGCCACCTCTTAGTTAATAATTGTTCACTAATTATAACTCATCAGATGATGTGTGATAATCAACAGTCTTTAAACACCCATAACCAACGGTAGTAGTGTGGCATTATTCTTTTTTTTTTTTTTTTTGTAATTTTATATTTCACAGTATTCATTTTTGTCGGTATCTTCAAGTGGTAAGGAATAATAACTAAACCTACGAACTCCAATGAGGGTAAAAGAAGTTTGCCGGCTCTATCAGTAATGTTACCCGAAAAGCCATCAATAAATAATGTTAGCTCACACCATATTTCTAAGCATAGAGAGGCTTTGAAGTGAAAGTGGTTGTTAAAGTATAAACAGAATATCGGCGTGGAACCGTTGTAGTCCAGGATGACGTTGTTTCAAGGTCAGACATCACATAGCGAAGTACAGAAGTTCCGGAGAGACATTTTGAGTACTTTCAGTGGTTGATTAAGCTATTACCTTCTGGCTTATCTGGTACATTTTAAGTTCATTTTATATTTTTACTTTCCCCTACAATATAATAGTAAATAGATAAGGTATTGTATTCCATCCAAATTTTCAATATCGAGATGTGAAACAAAATACGCCTTTGGGGGCCACCTGAAGCAATAATATTGGGCCAGCAAAGGTTACCACGTTGGCGCTGCAGTTTGTTACAATAATGTTTAGCTCAGGGTAACGCAATGAGGTTATCTCCGGGTATGCGTGGATATGTATGAGAAGGATAGTTTTGATGACACTGGAATACCCGTTTCAAACTAGTTTAATGACTGCTTCTTTTTATCAGAACATCAAACTTGAAGTTGCCGACCAAGGATTACCAATATATCACTGTTCAGAGAGACTGAAGGTGGAATGCTTATTACTCGATAAACTTAATTCGTTCTTCACGTGCATATGAACCAACAAATATCTACTCTCACCACTTCTGGTCTGCCCTCGACCAAGACAGAAGAAGTGCACTGCCCTAATCGGCTCCCAGCCACGAACTGACTGTCCTCACAGCTACGCGTGAGTGTATCGCTTTCACTTTCTGGAAGCCCCTTATTCAACCAAAGATTCCCTTTTTGTCTATTTTGTCATGTTATTATGAAAGGTCCGAAGAATACCTCATTCAACAAAGTCAAGTGCTACCCTTTAGAAATGTGCTAAGGACACTGTTTCTTACATTTCTTTTGTTACAACAACTCAACCAACTGCACCTGTTCGTGTCGTAACAAACATACAAGACTCCTTTGAAATCCATCACGATTCTTTACTTATGACAATTCTTAATTTCGGTATCATACCTCGGTATCATACCTCGGTATCATACCTCAGTAAAAACGAACATTTTAGCAAAGAGTCAGAAGGTTGAATTTGTTGCAGAGTAGTAGTACATAGCAATTAGCAAATGTATTCCATTGTCCTCAGGTTGATCCCAAGACTTCAGTAGAAATACAAATTGTGGGTTCCCCTGAAAATACACAGGTATTTCTTAAAGAGTTCCATGTGTGTTTGTGACAGTGTTTGTGAGTTTCTTATTCGTAGAATGAACCATTAACGATTTTTAATTGCTTCTATGCTTTAAGTCCTTTAATTGAATTTCTTAACTAGGTAATTATTCAAACGTTTTTATCCTGTGCAATTCAAAGAGAAAAGAATTTCAAAGCTGTTATAAAGGGACCAAGCCTTAAACGTTCCTGTATTATTGTATTTCCCTTGCACATACAAATAGTTAGCAAACAGGTAATTTATTCAAATGTCTATCTCGAATAAGCTGTTTGTTGAAGTATTTCTACAAGAGTGGAAAAACACGCGTTAGTGAATGCATCCAAATCTCTATTTCGTCTAGGTAGAGAAAGCATTGCATTTTGCCAAAAAAATTCGGTACAAAGTTTTACTAGAAATGTGCGTTTTAAGGTCCCATACACCAGAAAAAAATCGGGAAAATGTCCTTGTATGCATGTCTCTCTACAGCATGACTGAAAAATTCAAATACAAGTATGGTGCTAATGTTTAGTACATAAACGTTTCATGAAAACGCTCATTCTTCAGGCTAGCCATTGCATGGAGCGCTCTTTCCCAAACTTGATTTTCGCATAAATATCTAATGTTGTGATTAAAGGATTACATATCAAGATATGTTCCTGCAAAGCGAATGTATGTTTTTAATTGTTTTAGATCGTCCTCAGAATTCCTCTTCTTTCCGAATAACTTACAAAACTACTAAATCATAAGATTAGAAAAGTTTTACTGCACCGAAAATGCTGATCTTATTCAAACTCATAAAAGGTATTTTTGAATTTTTCAGTAATTAAATTTTTGTCAAATAGGAGGTTGTTGTTTTGTCGTTTTTCTTTTGCTGGCAATGCATAGAGATCCACATACCAACTGGTTCCTGAATATTTGGCTATCGTTTAAAAGCAGTGGTGTTCCAAAATTCCACGCACAAGCAAAGAAAATCAGTAGAAATAAGGCAACAGCTAAGATTATCTATCTCGATTAGTCTTACGTATATAAGCTGAAGTTCTACGACAGACGATGTCATGTGAGTACAATCACCAAGTACCATCTGATCGACTACAGTTTAGTAGAAGTTTAGAGTAGGATTATTCACAACTGTGAAAGTTTATATCACAAATTGAATGTTTTTACCACAGGATTGGGAATTCCATTGGAGGGTTACTTTTTACTTGGTAATTTACGTCCTCCAACGTTAAGTCATATAGAACGATGAATGAAATGGATGAAATGACGCTCGAATGACCCCAGGGTCCATGGAGCTTAGAGTTACACGACATTCATCTTGTTTTAGGATAATGGAAAACCCCGGAAAAACCTTATCCGGGTAGCTCACCCTGACCGAGATTCGAATTCGGGACCTCTTCAACGTGAGGCAGGCATGCTATCATCTACGCTACCGAGGCGAGCCAATTGGACGGATTTACCACTTTTGATAACTTATAGGTATGATGGTGGCCTCCTGTTCGAATCCATTGAGGACAATTTATTTTTTAAGGATGAAAGTTACGTATTGTCTCTTCTCTAAGAAATGAAGTGAAGCATCTTGATAGTTTATTTCCATTTAAAATAAGCTAATATCATGGACCAGAGGCTTTACAATATTTCGCACATTCCTTCCCACAGCACTGCGGTACAGTGTATCTATTTTCCGCTGGTCCAACTACCCTATACGGTGCGCTCTAGTGGCACAAGTGTTGACTAGAAACTCAGGCGGCTCCATCGATGACAGCTGATTATGGGTGGTCCTGTTTAAAGACTAATGCCCGATTTCACCAACAGATATTAAAATCGACGTTAAAAAATGTAACGTAACAATTGTCACAGCTCTAAAACTAATGTTGACTTTCTTGCATTTCACTAACCTGTTTTCTGAAAATGTTAGCAAACCTGTGTTAACGCCAAGAAACTTGTAAATATGTCAGTTATAGAGGGCTATGGATGAGTCGTATTATTTTTTGAACGTACTACGATGCGCTTTTGTTTTCACTTTCGTCTGCACAAGCTGAAAAATGGCGGATGAACAAAATGATAAATAAAGCCGTGAGACAAATTTCTCATCGATGGACAAAGAACTGTTAACTGAATTGGTGACGAAGTGTAAGGATAGCGTAAGAGGACTGATGCGGTGAATGTAAAAGAAAAATATGTCACGGGGAAAATATTGGAAACGAATTTAATTCAAATGCATGTGTCACTACTACAAGTACCAAACAACTTGTCAGCATTACGTAAATTTAAAATGAGGTGCGAAGGACAAGTGACTTACACGTTTCAAGACGGGAGGTGGACAGGGTATTATCCACATAATTCAGTGAACTATAAAATCGCAAAGTTATTAATACTTGAAGCTAAGGCGAGATCGGCATATTCCTTTCGATGCATGTTCTCAGTATTACGTAAATTTAAAACGAGGAGCGAAGGACAAGTGACAACGTTTCACGACGGCAGCTCGACATTGTATTATCCACATAATTCAGTGAATTATAAAATCGGAAGGTTATTAATACTTAAAGCTGAGTCGAGATCGGCATATTCCTTTCGATGCATGTTCTCAGTATTACGTAAATTTAAAACGAGGAGCGAAGAATGACAAATGACTCGAACGTATCAAGACGGCAGGTGAACAGTGTATTGTCCACATAATTCAGTGAATTATAGTTTAAGCAAAGGCGAGATCGCCATATTACATTCTATGCATGTTCTAACCTCTCTTGTATTTCCGCAGTAACCTTCATAGGAACGTGTTTCGACAGTCTATACCTCCGTAAAAAATTTTCTTCAGATAGCTCCTCAAAATCATTTCTCCTCATAGGCCTTACTCTATTACGAATGCCATTTAGACGGTCTTAAATATAGCAAATCGACATCAACAGCTGAGTTCATGCTCGCCATCTTGACTATTTACAATTGTTAAGGACTTAACATCAGAAATTTGGCGTGTTAGTTTGACAAGAGATTTAACACGAGTGTTACGCTAACACTTCTTGGTGAAATGCAATTTTTATTGTAGCTATTGCTAAACTTGTGATAATTCTTAACATCTGTTGGTGGAATCGGGCATAAAGAAAGAAATGCTACCATTAACAGTAGTCAACATGAAAATTACCTCCCCGAATATAATACGTGCCTTTACTCCATTTTTACAGAAACGTTTAAAATGTTGCTTATAATGGCTCATCTCATCACGACTTTTAGGTATTATAGATATACATACTCCAAAACGAGCTCGCCTACCCTTGTCCTACACAATTACCTATGCAAGTACTTGCAGAATCTAAAGACAAAATCTGTTGTACAGTTTAACCACTTCAGAATATACTGACCAGAAAATTCTGAAGGTAAAAGAAATTTTAACAGCAAGTAGACATCAATGATTTGGCACTCGAATTAAATTTTCCAAAGGAGAATCTGAAATTCCAGGTTTCAGGCTGCAACAATGGAAATTATTGCATCTGGTGCAAAAATTACAGTTTCGAAATAGAGATCAGAAATTAAGAAAATATTTTTCAGTGGAAGAGAATATATTGTGACTTTGTGGGTTCGTAAAATTAAAATTCCAGGTTACAAACATTAAACATTTCTCTTTATTTCCGTAGAAACAGACTTTGTCAACCTTTACAGTCGCTGAATTACGTCACATACACAATACAACTTACAAGTTCAACGACCACAACACAGCTGTCCACGCACGCGAGTTCAGTTAACCACTTCTGACTCTCTGTAGCAGGCGGCGGCTCCCGTTCTATAGATTACTCACTATCCGAAATGCTCTCAAGCAATCCAGACGGCGCTAGAAGAAAGACGAACTCTAGAAATCCGTCTCCTCCCCCCTCCGTTTCGGCGAGGTTTTAACTCCTCACTGGACTGCCGGACTCTGAAATAGTCGGCCGCGCCGCCTCAACAATGCGTTCGCGGCCGTATGTTTGTGTTTAGATATCAATGTTTGAATGGGTTTTGTAACAGCTGTTTTTGTTTGGCACTAAAATGAGTTTTGTTTATTTACTTGGTAGTGTTATTTAGAATTTAAAAAAACGTTTAAAATATTATAATATTTATATTAAGTATGTGGATGTGATATTCTAGAAACAAATAATCAAGATATGTATATTGCTTTGGTAAAAGTGACGTCAGTATAAAGAAATTAACGGTTGCTATGGAGAGAAAATCGTCCTGTGCCGTGGCGTAGCGGGCTAAGGCAGCATGCCTTGGTCCGTGGTCACGGAAAGCGGTCCGGGTTCGATCCCACCCATGTGGTGGGGATTTTAGGTCTCTGGTATAGGACCGGTGAGAAAAGTGAGGAGCTTAAGGTAGGTAAACGGTCCAGGTCACGGAAACCAACATTCCGGCTAGGGGATGCAGAGATGCTGACCACATCTCCTCCCCGTATCGGTTGGATGATCGTCCACCTCTGCCGTGCGTAAGTGGGCGTGAGGCCGGCAGTCGGGTTCCATTGACCTGAAATCGATAAAAGAATAGCATTTGTAACAATATTTGCACAAGGGTAGAGAAACACATGTGACTGAAACGCGCCCAATTTGGTAATTTGTCTACCACGTCATAGTTAGTGCACATATTGCATTCTACTGAAAAATTCGATACCGAAGTTTCATTAGAAAAATACGTTTTGTGATCACTTATATCCGAACACTTTTTCTTTTTCGTTTTATATAGGACAAGCTCCTTGTTTGCCTGTGTGTGCGTTAGCGTGTACGTAAGATAATAACTGAAAAATAAAATGCAATGTAATAAATGTAAAGTAATTATATTTAGTATGTAAAATGTTCTACAAAATCGTTCTTCAGACTTCCCTTGCATGGAGCATTTTTTAAAAACAAAGTTCTCACATAAATATCCATCAATTTCATACTCAAACACAACGTGTTTGGATACTTTCTGGAAAATGGGATCTATATTTTGATCTCCCTTTGATGTGAGTTCCCTTCACATCAATTTCTTATACACTGGAAAAGGTTGCTGCACGCATTAGCCGCTAGTTTGATGCAGCTTATTCTTACGTTGTGAATTTTGAAGCAGTGTGTCCTAACCTCAGGGTAGAGCAAGAGTTTCGTCAAAGGGTATGCGTGGATATGTATAGGAGTAAGGGTGATTCTAATGACACTGGAATGCAAGTTACAGACTGGTTTAATGACTGCTTCATTTTTATCATCACATCAAACTCGAATTTGCGACCAATATATCATTGTTCAGAGTTACTGTATGTAGAATGCATATTACGCGATAACACTTAATTCTTTATTTAATTAGGAGCCGATAGAAAAATTTTTCTCCTCGGTTCTGGTCTGCCTTCTCCGAAGACAGAATCAGTTGTCTTTCTTAATGGACCGCCAGCTCAGTTCTGTGTTCCTCACTACAGCTGCTTGTGTCTTTCACCTCTCGCAGCCTTTAGTGACTATTTTGTCCATTGTGATTATTAGTCTCGGTCATGCCATTATTAAGGGTCCGAACAATGCGTTTTCAAACGTAGCCAAGTGTTATCCACTTAGAATCCCTGCTAAGAACCCGCTTTCCTCACCCCAAATGCACCTGCTCGCGTTTTAACAAATATACCATGTTCCTTTGAAATCCATTACGATACTTTATTCATTGCATTGCTTAATTTCAGTATCACCTTGCAGCGTTCTTAGAATTCTTCTTCAATCAAAATAACTTACATAACTGGTAAACCGTAGGACTTACGTAGGAACAGTTTGGACACGCGTAGGGAAATCATATAACTAGAATAAATCAATAGTGTACAATTATAGTGCTAAAATATGTACTAGTGATAGAAGGATTCAAATACAAAAATCTATGGATTCGATTCTTGAATGTTCTGGAGATGTTCTTGAAACCTGAAAGGGTATTCCAGTACACATGCGAAGTTTTCCTTTGCCTTTGCCTTGAGTACTGTTCTCAAATATTTAATATTTGAGTACAAGACATATGCAATTCACCTGAATACCAGTTATGAAATGAATTTATATCACAGCTACAAATATCCAATACTATGGTAAATTATTGCAATTCTGATATACACATTGAAGTCGAATTTTCGAGATTTTTTAAATATGATGGTGGCCTCCGGTCCAGAGACATGGAGGACAATTTATTTTTAGGTGTAACAATTCAGTATAATATCTTATTTAGAATATGAAGTGAAGCAAATTTATTGTTTATTTAAACTGCGAAAAATTTGAAATAAGGGCCAGTGTTCCTTTGAATATTTTTCACATTCCTTCCCGCAGCGTCGAAATTCTCCCACTGCGCTATCTATTTTGCGGTGCACAAACGAGGGCTGTTCAATAAAGATTAATCACAATTTTTTTTGACAACGTTCCTTTACTCATCCTCAATTTTGATTGTCCTCAAAATAGTCTTCCCTGAATGCGATGCACTTGTCCCAGCGTTTCTGCTAGTCTTCAAAGACATGCTGGAAACAATTTTTCAGAGATCCTTCAAAATCGCCTCCACAGCCTTCACCACTGCTTCTGATGCTATCCACGAAAGCGATTCTTCAAGTTAGAGAACAGAAAAAGGTCACATGGGGCTAAATCTGGACTATAGGGAGGGTGAGGGAAGCACTTCAGGTTGATTTTTGCAAGATATTCAGCAACAACTTTGGCAGTATGCGGCCACGCATAATCGTGGTGCAGCATCCAGCCTGCTTCACGGAAATGTGGTCTTTTGCACCTGATATAGAATTGCAATGTTTTCAGGACAACCCTGTAGTATTGTCCAGTTACTAATGTGTGTGTTAAAGTACAACATGCTGATAAACCATTCCATGAATATCATAGAATGAGAAGACCATAACTTTCCCAGCAGAAGCAACCACTTTTGCTTTTTGGGGTTGGTGATGAAGGAGATTTCCTCACTGAGCTTTGCTGTTTTCTCTCAGGATCAAAACAATGTAGCCAAGTTTCATCAACAGTGATTATGTTTGAAAGAAACTCCGGATCTTCCTCTAATATCAACTTTAACTCCATGCAGACCTGCATGCGAATGTCCTTTTGTTCAGGAATCGTTGGAACCCATCGCGCACAAACACGTCTCATGTGTAATGTTTCTGTCTCCAACGTGTGGGTGGCACCCAATGAAATGTTCAGTATTTCAGAAAGTGATTTGTCGATCCTCTTTCAGAATGGCAGCAGCAGTTTTGATGTTTTCTTCCGTAAGAGCAGTAACTGGAGCACCGGGTCCACCTTCCTTTGAAATTGATTGTCTCCCCTCTTTATACATTTTAAACCACCTTCGAGCTGTGCTGTAGGGAAGAACAGACTCTTCATAGGCCTCCTGTAACATTGAATAGGCCTCAACTGAAGATTTGTTGAGACGAAAGCAGAATTCAGAGCTGCATATAGTTCCTCGCGTGTTACCTCCATTGCAGCGGTAGGCGATACTGAACATGTCTGAACTTTCCTGGTTCTCACAGGCGGAACCAGCAGTACCAACAATGAAACTACTACGGCGTGTTTGTTTCACATTAAGCTAACAGAATATAATAAGGATGAATTTTAGTTCGAAAAATTATGATCATTCTTTATTGCACAGCCCTTGAACATTACTTTAAGCGGTCCTAGTGGCATAATTGGTGACTTGAAAATCAGGCTGTACCATTATATATGGTCCTTATATTAGACAACTGAAAGCAATCCCACCATTAATACTACTCAACGTGAGGTTTACCTCCGTGAAGGTAATACTTTTCTGTAGTCCATTTCCAAATGTAGATTACAAAATAGATTCTTCAAATTGCACATCACCTTACAATATTAAGACATTTTATATACACATACATAATCCAAAACGAGTCGCGTACTAGCCGGTAACACGCGTCTCATATGTTGCTACACTTGTTATACACGATTAATAACGCTGGTACTTACGAAGCGTAGAGATGATAACACGTTGCACAGTTTAACCAGGTCTCTACTTCAAACATCCTGACCTTCAACCAGAAAATTCTGAAAGTGAAAGACATTTTGTGAAGCAAGTAGACTTGAATGAATTGGCACGTGACTTAAATTTGACAAAAGAAAATTCTGAATTGCTAGGTTCCAGGCTGCAAAAATGAAGATCACTTACATCTGGTACAAAAATTGCATAGTGATTGATATACCAAACGAGTAGCGTGTAGCTCTTAAGGATTTCACCATCGTTTAAGAGCACTGTATTCTCATATTCCACATGCACGCAAAGAAAATAAGCAATTGGACAGCTTACACATCAGTAGAGCAAGTCATGTGTGAACAAACAGCATAAACCCTCTGTTCGAATGTGGGCTAGTACAAAAATGTTTATCATAACTACTAAACTTAAAATTTAATTATTCTGAGCTACAGAATTGTTAGGTCCAACAACTTTTGAGGCTACCTTCGAGTTTAATGTCATGTTGGCACGTTTGCCATAGTAGCTCAATGGTTTCGAGCGGCTGGACGGAAACCAGAAGATCCGTGGTTCAAATTCCGGCTATGGCACTGAATTTTTCAGTCTGGCTCTGGCCTTACATAGTGCGTCCTACACACGACTAGTGTGAAGGAACAATTAATTTCCATTAATTTTACCTAATAGTGGTCCGAACTAAAAAGCCCGGGCCTTAAAATACTTACAGCATAGTAAGTCGCCATTAAGGTAGTTGTCTCATGTGTTTATGAGAACTCCTAAGTGGTTTAACGGGGAAAACACAAGTCAGTTGGAGAATTTAATGTCATATTGGCACGTTGGCCATGGTAGCTCAATGGTTTAGAGCGGCTGGACGGAAACCAGAAGATCCGTGGTTCAAATCCCGGCTATGGCATTGAATTTTTCAGTCTGGCTCTACTCTTTCATAGTGCGTCTTACACACGGCTAGTGTGAAAGAACAATTAACTACCTTCGAGTTCTTGTAAGATTATCACGCTGGCCGCCGGTTCCAGCACGATGGAGAATAATTTACTTTTTCGTGTGTATGAATTTTTTATTACTCTCGTTTGGTAATTGATACGAAGAAACTGGAAATTTTATTTGCGTGTTAAGTAAAGTAATACTCGTAACTTGAAACAGAAGCCCTTAGAGTTGCTCTGTAGTGTCCTCAAGCAGCGCCCCAATCTTCTGATTGCGTTATATATCGGCGGAAAATAACTACCTGACAAAATGCGCTCCTATTGGCACAACCGTTGACTTTTGAAACTACATCAGCACCATTGACAATAGTTTGTTCTAGATGGCCCTGCCAAAAGGACTACAAAAAGCTATGCTAACACTTATTGAGCACTTCATCATTTGCACTTTTAGGAACTGTCATGTTCTGTTTAACTATAAGGAAGATATTAATTAATAAATGTTCTTTAAGTTCAATGCCAAGGCCATATTTGGGTTAGGTTTACATTAACCTGCAAAAGTAAACAACTATTGTGCGGGGACAATCGTACGAATGTAAATAATTAGATTGTTAGATATAAAGTCTAGTGTGGGAGGAGGCTATATTAAACAAAGAATCAAAATTTTAGAGGCATTTGTTATTTAGGTTTAGTACTTCAGATTTTGATAGGGCTATATGCTACGTACGTAGGAATAAAGAATAAGAAACATATCCTACAGGTAATATTGTTATAATTCCTAGAGGGTATGACTGGAGGGAAGCTTTGATGCAAGGAAAATGGTTGGAATTACCAGAAATATTTTTATAGCAGAGCACGATAGAAAATGACATAATGTTATCAAAAGCTAAACTGAAACAGTTATATTCATTACTAAGTCAAAAATGTATAGTTGATATAGCTGTGTGAAACAGGGAGATGACTAGAATGTTGGTTAAACAGCAGCCACACATGGCGTGTGAAGACCTTTCTCTGGATTTCTATATTTGGTAAATCGAATGAGATAGACAAAACTTGCTTCACAAAAAATGTACATTTCTCTAATTATGTGAAATACTTTCTTTCAGCATTATCAGTTTCCGCACTAATTTTAGCACTGGTTTAACCATTTAAATCCGTTCTACATGTAAGCACGCTAGGATTTTACCTTCTGTATCTCTCTCTGTGTAGATATAGTAAGTTAGGGAGGTGTCTGTTCCCTCTAAGTATTCCAGGTCGAGATGTCAATTTCAATATGCCTTTTTTGGGGTTATCTTAACGGGCAATTTTAGGAAAAGTTGAGAGTATTACTTTATTGAAAAACGGTACATAGTAGTGAGAAAAGAAATTACGTTGTACTCAATAGTTCATTTCCGAGAGTCGGTAGAAATACAAGTTGCGAGTTCAACTGAAACCACACAGGCATTTTTTTTAAAATCTCGTTGTGTGTGTTTGTGGGGGGGGGGGTCAAAGTGTGTGTATTATGTGTGTGAGTTTCTTTTATGTGGAGTAAAGCATTTTGGAGATATTTCTTCTTATATGCTCGTAAGTTTTAAGTCTTTTACTTACGAGAGCTGTTCAATAAAGAATTATCATAATTTTTTACGGTCATAATTTTTCGCACTAAAATTCAATCTTATTATATTCCGTTAACTGAATGCGAAACAAATACGCCGTAGTAGTTTCATTGTAATACTCCTGGTTACCGCCTGTGAGAACCAGGCAAGTTCAGACATGTTCAGTATCGCCTACCGCTGCAATGGAGGTAACATGCAGTTAAAGTTGATGTTAGAGGAAGATCCGGAGTTTCTTTCACACGTACTCACTGATGATGAAACTAGGCTACATCATTTTGATCCTGAGAGCAAAGAGCAAAGCTCAGTGTGGAAATCTCCTTCATCACCAACCCCCCCAAAAAGCAAAAGTGGTTGCTTCTGTCGCGAAAGTTATGGTCATCTCATCCTTTGATATTCATGGAATGGTTTATCAGCATGTTATACCTGCACACACATCAGTAACTGGATAATACTACAGGGTTGTCCTGAAAACATTGCAAGTCCATATCAGGCGGAAAGACCACATTTCCATGAAGCAGGCTGGATGCTGCACCACCATAATGCGCGGCTGCATATTGCCAATGTTGTTGCTCAATATCTTGCAAAAATAAACGTGAAGCGCAGCCCGCATCCGCCCTGTTGTCCGGATTTAGCTTCATGTGAATTTTTTCTATTCCCTAACTTGAAGTGCCTTCGTGAGAGGCATTATCCATCATCAGAAGCAGTGGTGAAGGCTGCGGAGGCGATTCTATAGGATCTCTCAAAAAAGGGTTTCCAGCATGTCTTTGGAGACCATCAGAAACGCTGGGACAAGTGTATCGCATTCAGGGGAGACTATTTTGAGAAGGACCATCAAAATTATGTGGATGACTAAACGTACGTTCTCAAAAAAAAAAAAAAAAATGTGATCATTCTTTATCGAAGAGCCCTCGTATATTTCTCAAACAGGAAGTTATTATGAAATCTTCTTCATCTCTAGGCAATGACGAGAAACTACAAGTCCTAATGAGGACAAGCTCCTTAAGGACTTGATATCGCTTAAGACTTATATATCCTAAAATTTCCCTTTTACGTATACAAACGTGGCAATAAAACAATATATACAAATATTTATTTAGATTGATCTGAAATCGATTGAGGAATAGGATTGTAACAATATTTGGACAAGTGTAGAAAAACACATGGGACTGTAACGCGTCCGTTTTTCTACTTTGTCTACCACATCATAGTAAGTAGAGAAGACAATGCATTCCACCCAAAATTTCCATGCCGAAGTTTCATTAGAAATATACGTTTTGTGATAACTTATATCGGAAAACATTTTTTTTTTAAATTGAGAACTAGCTCCTTGTTTGCCTGTGTTTGTGTCTGTGTGTGTGTGTGTGTGTGTGTGTGTGTGTGTGTGTGTGTGTGTGTGTGTGTGTGTGTGTGTCTGAGCGTGTACCTAAGATCATAACTGTAAAGGAAAATGCCGTTTTTTAAATATTAGGTAATTATATTTAGTATATAAAATGTTCTAGAAAATACTCGTTCTTCAGACTGGCCATTGCATGGAACATTTTTTAAAGAAACTAGCTCTCACTTAAATGTCCCTCAATTTTTTTTTTCAAACCTAACGCGATTGGATAGTTTCTAGCAAATGGAATGTATGAATGGGTATAGCCTCATTCAAACTTTAGCCTGTACCCGGCTAGTGTGGAAGAAATGATTATTTCCATCAATTTATCTGAATAACATAGTAGTTTAATTGTGAAGCCTGGGACTTGTACTTAGAGCATAGTAAATCACCACAAAAGGTGCGTGTTTCATAATATATGAGAACCCCAGTGGTCTACCGGTAAACATACAAGTCATTTGGAGAATTTAATGTCATCTCCGTATGTTGGCCATAGTAGCTCAGTGGATTAGAGCAACCGCACGGAGAGCTGGAAATCCACGGTTCAAATTCCGGCTAAGGCATTGAATTTTTCAGTCTGGCTCTACTCATTCAAACCTTAGCCTACACATGGCTAGTGTGGAAGAAATGATTATTTCCATTAAATAAAATGTATATTATAGTGCCCCTTGCAGCACTCTCAGAATTCTTCTCCAATCCGAATAATTTGCATAACTGGTAAACCGTAGGACTTACGTAGAAACAGTTTAGACACGAGTAGGAAATCATATAAGTACAATATATAACTAGTGTATAATTAAAATGCCAAAGTAAGTATAGATGTATTTATTTATCTTGAAAAGTGCAGAGCCAAGCGTAGTGGTATCTGGACGAGCCCACCTCAGAACAGTTGCAACTGGAGGGGAGGGCAGGTCATTTGCGTGCCGGTTGCGAGCAAGTGAACACGTGCAGATCTACTCGGCAACTCTACAGCTTGTTTCAAAATGTGCTTGTCTCCTGGTTTCAAGAGAGCATTTATAAATGGCGCCTCCTAGCAGCACATTAGGAAATAAAGTGCTACATTTAAAAACACGAGAAGTAATAACCAATATCCATAGATTTATAAAAAAGGAACAATGGTCTGGGTCAGCTATAAAAATCTGGGGAAGGGTATCTGAGCAACAATTGTGTCTGAAAGCAGTTTAGGAGAGTTATTAAGGAAAGAAAAGCCATTGGTGCTAGTGCAACAACGTCTTTCTCTATGCCCAGTAAACAAAGATTAAGAACATGCACAAAATCTAATTTGGATGTTTTAATTCAGAAGTAGTTAGGCGAACTATGAATAATTTTTAAAACACAGAAAAACAAAGACCAACTTTGGAGGAAGTGCTTATGAAGCTTAAAAATTCTACTGACTTCCAAGGCAGTGTCTCAACATTAAGAGGAGTTGTTTTGAAGCTAGGATTATTTGGAGGGAGGAAAGAAACACTAAGCCTGACAGACAAATTTAATCGAAAATCGCACCATACGTGCAAAAGGCTTAAATATTTACGAAATATTCGAAGATATCGAAGTGAAGTTTTTATAGTTCATATGGATGAAGCTTATATAAATACAGCACATACTGGACCATATGCCTGGAGTGAAATACGTTACAGGGACTCTGCAGCGATATTGAAAGGCCAATAGTTGTTTATCATGCCTGCTGGAGGAGAACAGAGTCTTGTTCCAAATGCCTATGTACTATTTAAGATCCAACAAAAGCGTGGAGATTACTACCATAGTAAGAATTACAAATTAGTTTATAAGAGCTATAAAAGTGGCTTCGAGAATGAAATTTGTTTTAGACATATTATGCACCGCCCTCTCCTCTCGTAATCTTACGCATGTGACGCTTTGTGGCGATAGGTGCAGTATGCCCACCACAGTTGCTACTCATCCCTACAACGCAGGATTCCTGTCAAGATAATATAATACATCTGCACTAGTCATGGGGGTATTCGAAAAAAAAAAAAAAATCCATGGACACGAATCTTTAATGTTCTGGAGATATACTTGAAACCGGAATGTGTATTCGATTGGACATGCAAAGTCCTCGTTTGCCTTTGCCTTGAGTACTGTCCCAGCATATTTTTTGTATTTATCCAGATTTATGAAACCTATTTTACACAGTGGTATATTAGGGTTAGAGTTGATACATAAAATTACACAATTTTAACAAAAATATTTTAAATACTAGAAGGAAGAAAATATGTTATAATCTGATGCATATTAATTTAAACTATTTCAGACGTTTAAACACTGAGTTTATAAACATCATGAAGTACTTATACTGTTGTGGTTTCATTAGCAAGGATGTGAGCGGAGCAGAAAATTCAGTTCCTAGAGAGTCTAGCTTGAATATTAATTCCTGTCTTTCTCTCCAGAAAATGGGACAACAGAAAAGGAGATGAACCACAGTTTGAAATTCTTCACCACACATGCACTCGGGGCTGGATGTTAAGTGAAAACGTGATAAGTATTCACCAAATTTACCATGTCCACTTAAAAATTGTGTCAAAACAAAATTTGGTACAAGAGCTTCACATTTTCCTCTGTCATATACACTAGAGAAAAATAATGTTTTTGTTAAACTTCCATTAGGAGTTGTTAGCCATTGTTGGTTCCATTCTTCAAGAATATGTTGATGTATTGTTATCCTTACAGTAGAAATAGGACATAAATAGTATATCACAGGAAGATTGGATTCTGCAGCCTTCTTAGCCAAGCAATCAGCTCTCTCGTTAGCTAAAATTCCACTGTGTCCTTTAAGCCATCCCATGCAAATATGTCCTGGACGGTTTTG
Organism: Mantis religiosa; assembly: GCA_030765055.1. Lineage (NCBI taxonomy): Eukaryota > Metazoa > Arthropoda > Insecta > Mantodea > Mantidae > Mantis > Mantis religiosa. The sequence continues at coordinate 69,363,582 of CM060948.1, forward strand.
AAGCAAGGTTCTGATTTCATGTGCTAATGAATTTAAGTTGTATTTATCATTAATAGCGAGTAGAGCTGATTGTGAGTCACTAAGAATGCGGGCACTGTTCCCATTAACAGTACACCATTTTATAGCTTCTTTAATTGCTAAGAGCTCCGACTGGAATACAGAACATTCAGGTGACCATTTAAACATGGAGTGAGTTAGTTCCGTTTGGTTTTCATAAACAACAAAAGCACATCCTACTGCAGATATATTATTTTCAAATTGGTAACGCGAACCGTCTGTTGTATATGTAATAATCATGAAACTTACATATTTCCTTTAAACAGGTTACAAAATTTGATGGGTGTCCTGCTGTGGTAGGATACTCCGAGATTTGTAGTTTTAAGTGAGACAGATAAGACGCACATTCCCGTTTACAGTAAGCAAGGATTTGCGATTTCTAAAATAATTCACAGTTAAATTGTAAATATTTTTTGGGCATTTTTTAGTTTTCAATTGATATAAAATCTTGGGCCACCAAGCATGATCAAAAGCACCAGTTACATCTAAAGAGACTAAAACACCAGATTGTTTATTTAGGTATACATTTTTCATCCAGTCTACCACCTTATATATTGCCATTGATTTTTGAGCCATAAAACCAATCTGAAGATCTCTAATTGAGCCATGTTTTAGTAAATGATACATTACACGATCAATTACAAGTTTTTCTAGGCATTTGCCTAGCAGAGGTAGCAGGCTTATTGGTCTGTAAGCAGCTGCAGTCATTTTATTATTTACATGTGTTTTGGGTATAATTTTCACAACTGAAATTTTCCACTGATTTGGGAACACGCCTAATTCTAGACATTTATTGTAAATGTTACTTATGAGAGTTGGATGTACATAATGCACATGTTTGATTATATTGGCACTAAAAGCATCATGTCCTGGAGCTTTACGGTCATTTTGTTTTAATATTATTCGTTCCACCTGAGGATAAGTAAAAGGAAAGTCATCCGATGTATCAGGTTCAGTTTTTACCTCATGTCGGATCCTTCTTTGGTGGTCATCATCTTTAGTATAATCTGGGAAAAATTTGCTCGCTAATACATTTGCAGTTTCTATTGCATTAGCAGTGTGCCCGTTTTCAGTTTGCAACGTTGTTAAAGTATTATTTAAGCTTTTTGAATTCCGTGTATATTTATACACAATGTCCCATGGATTGACTTGTTCTGTACAGAATGTTTTCCAGCTGGTGAATTTAGCATTTAAGATCATTTTTTTATATTCAGCCCTTAGCATAATGTAAGTCTTTTCATATTTTATTCGCAGTAGCTCGCATTTAGCACGTTTGAATCTTCGTTGACTCGCCAACATTCGTTTCCTCATTATTGTAAGCTCAGAGTTCAACCATTAGTTTTTACAGCGTTTTGTTGTTATTTTTGGGAGATGCGAATCACAGATGAACGAAATACACTTGGTTAACTTATCGACGAAGTCATTCAAGAGTTTGGGGTTGTTCACTTTTTTCAAGTCATCTAATAGAGGGTCAATATTTTTCTTAACTGCAAGATGAAAATGTGACCATAGCACATTATTAGTTCTATATAAACGTGTTAAGAAGTTATTGTTGAAATTAGTGTTGACAGTATGATTAAAATTAAGTTTTATCGTAATAAGGCTATGGTCTGAGAGGGTATTATCATATATATTCCATGAAGTAACATATGGTAGCATAAGCGAATTACACATACTGATATCAACAAAGCTTGTAGAATTTCCTCTTCGAAAATTTGGAGTAGATCCTTCATTTAGAATATACAGATTGTCTACACTACAAAAGTCATTCCCTGCTCTTCCACGGTAATCAGTAAAGGGGCTATTCCAAGCAGTGTGCTTCGAATTAAAGTCTCCCGCAATGATTAGCGGATTCCCTTGTACAGTATTACATATTTGAGTCAGTAAGTTAAGACCATTTTCTATATCCTTGTCAGGGTCACAGTACATCGAACACACATATATATTCATTCCACCAATAGCGATATTAACTAGAGCACAATCGAAAGAACAAAGTTGGCTTAATTTTATAATATTTCGATATTCAGTAATGAAGCCAGCACGTATTCTTCGGCTATTGTTTTCAGTTGTAAAAGTTTGTAAATTAAATCCCGTTATTCTGTTTTCTTTTGTATTGGGTTCTTGTACACAAAGAACTTTAATAATTGAGTTGTCTGTGCAAAATCTGTGCTGGAGCAGTGATTAAAGACAGTTATTAGCTCTTCAGTGGGTAGTATTGATTTATGTAAATTATATTGATATATGTGGAGTTCAGCCATAATTTGTTTTCGATCTTATTATTTCCACAATCTTTTTATAGTCTGGGCAGTCAAAAGAGCTGGCAGGATGGTTAGTATCGGATACAGTAAAATTAGTTTTCTTATTTATCATTTTGTTACTAAAGTTTTTACAGTTAATGCATTCAATGTGGGTTTTAGGACATGCTTTAGTATCATGTTCTTCTGCGCAATAAGAACAACTTTTAAGTGATTGTCAGTTAGCAGCCACGTATCCGAAGCCAGAGCAATTATGACATCTTATCACATGAATATTGTCATACACTGAACACCGTGAGTATCCAATATACAGTTTCTCCTCTTGTTTCACTGCCTTGTAGATGACAGGAGAAGTTTCAATCACGGCATATTGAGAATCTCCTTTCCTGGTCTTTCTAATAAATACCTTCTTGATGAATTGTGAAGGATCTAGAAGGCACTGTTTGATTCTTGGATTTTGTTGTTTAATAGATTCAATTAAATGATCTTCAGGAAAATCAGCTTCAATACCGTGAATGATAAGCCTGGGATTTAACTTATCGGGTATCTTGACATTCGGTTCTGGATTTGATTCCATATCCTGAGTAAGCCTTTTACATTCCGCTTCGGATCGAAGCTCTAATATAACAGCTTTGTTTCTAGCTTTCTTGGTACTTTTAACCTCTACTGTAACCGATTTTATGTTTGTTCGCATTAATTGTAAAGTTTGCGAACTGTCTGCGACTTTATTCTGGTCCTTTGGAGTTACAATCACTACATGTTTAGTTTCACTAGCCACAGATTTTGTCACATCCGAGTAAGAAGCTTGGAAAAAAGTAGGTTGAGGATCATAAACATTTCGTTCTGAAACAGCCTTAAAGTAGTCTAACGATTCTTTCACTTTACTTACGTGATCAAGAATAAATTCTTGCAACTTCTTAATGCTCCTTTTATCACCATTAACAATTTCAATTATACTATTTAAAGCATTTTCAACAGCTCGATATTGACACAGTATTTCTTCTTCCACGGCCATCTTGTCATTATTAATAAATAATGATAGAATAGAATATGCATTACGGGTTGTGTGACTATAACGAATGACTAACATTGTTATACAATCGAAATAAGTAATGTTTATAATGCGAAGCAAGCAGTTTGAATCACCAGCACAAGTCAATTTCTACCTCTGGAAATAATGGAAGTAGAAATGATATATATCATGCACCTGAATTCAAGTAATGAAATGATTGCTTTATAGGTTTCAATAGGTGTATACAACTGAAAAATTATACATGACTAGTTCAGGATTACAAATGTATCATTAAGTTTGAACTCCATCTTCGAGAACTTATAATTGTAATGATGGTCTTCTGTTCCAACCCATGTAGGACAACTTATGTTTTAGCTGCAACAGTTCCGTATTATATATATCTTACTTAGAAAATGAGATGAAGCAGCTTCATTGTATGTTTCTACTTCGAAACAGCTAATATTTGGAAAAGAGTGTCTCAGTATATTTCGCACATTGTTTCCTGCAGCGTTGTAATTCGCCCTTGGCGCTATCTATCCTGCGGCACACTAACCTATAGGTTCATCCATGCGCTACTAGTGGCGGAAGTGGTGAATAGAAACTAAAGCCGCAGCAACGAGAACATTTCATTATGGATGGACCTGATTAAGGAATACAGAAACCAATGCTACCTTTAACACTAGTCAATATGAAAGTTACCTCCGCGAAGGTAATACGTATTTTTAGACCATTTCTTCATGTTGATTCCAAGAATGCTGCTTAAATTGGCACATCACTTCACAATATTTTAGATATTTTATATAACCATAAATAAACCAAAATTAAATTTTTGGAACTTTTTTTATCAGGTAAAAAGGTACAGAGTTTCGAAATAGACTAAGAAATTTGGAAAATATTTTACTAGAAAGAGAATATGTTTATATAATTACATATCAATGTTTTAATGAGTTAGCTAGGAATTGTGCATAATTCAGATTACTGGCCATTGTTTATAAATTTATTAAAGTTCAGCTCAAAGGCTGTGTACATTCATAATAGTAATGAACTTCCATCTGTTTCACTTTTCCATTCTGTAGGTTTTAAGGATATGAAGGTGTGACCAAAATTGTACGTGTCTTAAAATATGAAGAGGTTCTTGTTGGAAAATGTTTCATGACCCTAAATAAATCGTTTTCTGCTTGGTTTATAAGGGAGATTTACAAAATATTGTTGCTTTTGTGTTTGGCGACAGCCGTGATACGCAAAAACATTGTGGGATACAACAACGAGGCAAAGACAAACGAAAAGCAAGGAAATGTGGTAAAGGAGTTATGCGGCAAAGGACACCGACAATTGACAACCATGGAAAATTTTATGCTCAGAGTGAACGGCACCAGAATCAAAACTGGGACCTCCTGAATACGAGTCTAATGCGTTACAGCGGCGCCATTTCTCTCAGTTCTCACTATTTATTTCACTGAATATATTTAGTTCTTTGTGGTGAAGAGTAACAGGTGTTTCGCGTTCACACTACACATTAATCGATCACATGTATCATTTGTTGTATCTCCTGGCTTTCATGTTATTTCATTATTTCCCCGAAATTGTACTGCCTTGCGTGAAATCGTTTGAATGACACAAATTAACTGGTTGACGCAATGGATTGTAAATCTGGTGTGGAGTAGGGAGTAGTTCCTGTTCTGGTTCTATCGGTCGTGTTCTGTTAGCTATTTTCCATACCAGACGAACACTGTTTTAGCCAAGTTATGACCTTTTTTAGAGTTTGTATTTTAATTAATAATAATAACAGCAACAGCAATAATAGTAATAATAGTAATACTAGTAATAATAGTAATTATCATCATCACCCGCCTCGGTAGCGTAGATGTTAGCATGTCTGCCTCACGTTCAAGAGGTCCCGAGTTCGAATCTCGGTCAGGGTGAGTTACCTGGATAAGGTTTTTTCCGGGGGTTTCCCTTATCCTTAAAGATGAATGTCAGGTAGCTGTAAGCTCCATGGATCCTGGACACATTTGAACATAATTTCACCCATTTCATTTACCGTCCGATATGACTTAACTTTGGAGGACGTAAATTACAACAAAAAATCATAATCATAGTCAGAATAACGATAGCGATAGCAATACTGTGCCGCTGCAGCCCTGACGGGCCTAGAGCTAACAACCCGACTGATGTTTGATTTCTTGGTCAGATGTGCCGCCTGTCTCAGGTCTCCACTTTCATCACGATGCAGCAGTTCTATACGCGGAACTGATACACATTTATGTGCATTTTACAACGGTATTCCTTTAAGACTAGTTTTAGTATGGTCTGTTGCGTTGGTGACATTGTTGTTAAACACGATAATTTCAACAAAGAAAATGTTAGTATTTCTTAGATTAATGCAACATTTATGCGCCGAGCTACATTAAAACATTTTATGTATAACTGCTCATTGTAGAAAAATGGTACGTTGTAGAAAAAATAACTGATTGCAGTTTTGGAATCAGCACATCAAATTTAGTAAAGTAGGCATATTTTGGAAGGAATCCCAGAATTATGCACATCAGTGTAATAGATCGGAGGACGTAAATTACAACAACAAAAAAACCTTCGATTTAGTGTGCTAAGAAATCAGAGCAGCACACGTAAACCGGAAATTCTCAGATAGCCTGTTGAACATCTGCCCTGATTGATCATTTTCATGAATCAGAGTTAATCACTGTTTATTCAGAATTATCCACCAAATGTGAAATGAAAATTGTTAGAAAGCGCGCTATAGATCTCTCCTGCGCGAATCAGTTCAATTGGAGTTCTCCATTAAAAGCGTAATTTGCAGGTTCTGTGTTAGACATCCCTTCTGTGCTTTGAATATGTTGATGAATTAGAGCTAAAGGATGCTCGTTTGGAATTTTCTATTGTGCACTGAAAATTCCCAAGTACTAGATTAGATCCACACGTGTTTCTCTGTGCTGAGCTAGAGAGCGTGGAATATAAATGTACGCTTATATGTGTTTCTCGTGATAGTTCCTTGTTTAATTAATAGTAAATCACTTCACAGAACGCGCATTGTTATTTTCCTTCTCTCTATGTTAATGTCTTCTATCATCATTGTTTTTCTTTATTTAAATAAATTATTTACAACCCGTGTTTCACCTATAGCTATATCACGGGATATTTCCATTTGTTGTACACTTTTTATATTGTTATTCAAGTGTGCGGAAGATGCTGTATAGGAATTCTGCAACCTTCACAGCGTTAAAATGAGTTTTCAGAACCACTGACATGGGGAGTGAACTTAATACATTTCATTTCATCCCGAGCTCTACCCGAAAGTCCGAAGGTTCAGGCCTCTATCAACCCGGAAGCGATGGAAAATTCCGGGGCTCTTTCCATGGGGCAATACCTTGAGTCTAAGCAGCCCCCCATCGACAAAAATGTCAAGACGGGTGGAAGTGCATACGCCACCTACGCCCGTCAACCACGCTGGTCGATCTCTTCAGTACGTGGTGCATTCCGTCATCAGATATTCAACCGTCTGTGGAGGTTTTTCATGGCAGCTACATAATGGCGAGGCTCTTGTGTTCATTTTGTGGAGGTAGGATTGAAAGTGGCCATGATTTACAACGATCTGGGCTGTTACAATACGATTGGGCCAGAGAGATAAGGACAGTCTGTGATATATGTTGGGGATGAAAAGTTTGGTGTGGAGGGCATCATTGGATTTCGTATAGATGCAATTCCTAATCGTAGTGTAAGTAGTCTTTTAAAATCTTTTTGCTTGGTTAACTTATCAACTCATATTGCAAGCTGATAATTTTATATAGCAGATAAATCCTATAAAATGCATTATGAGAAATCAATGCTTGTTGAGATAAAGCGTGCATAGAATATCCATATTGTTAGTACTAGATGTTTGAATTAAAACGGTGTGCAAAAGCTTAAAGACGACCCAAATCCTGGGACCTAGAATCAATAATATAGCGGTCGCTGCCATGACTTTCCACGGAGTAAGAGATGCGGGCCGTTAAAGAATGTTAATTTTGTTTTCAGTTTAGTAACAGAAAATCAGAAATGAACCAATTCATGGGAATTTCTGGAGAATATGTTTAATATAAGTACTTCTTAGAACTGTTAAAAAATCAATCATTTGAGAACATCGCCATGGTGTGGATATTTTTTTTTTCTATTTCGAAGCTTACAGCGACCGATTTGAATAAGCTTGGATAAGATATGTCAGATAACTTTGAGGTCTTCTGAACATAGGCTCATTTGAAAATTAATTAAAAATCAGTACATTCAGAATTGCTGTAGACATCAGCAGTTACAACTAATGTTATACTTCCTAAACAAAGTAGATTTTGATAAATGAATATGTTTAAATTGCTGTTTTAAAATATTTAAATGTACACCTACCTGTCCTTTGAATACCGTACTTATGAAAGCAATAAATTAACGAGTATTATTTCAAAGTTACCATTCCTCTTGATGAAACTTTTTCATTCTACTCAGGAAACAAATAGTAGCTTTACTCTTTCCATTTACACTCTCAATTTAACTACAGTAATAATATCGATAGCTCTTTAATTTTGAAACATGGTTTTAACTTGTATACTCTCATTCACACCTCAAAAGCTCTGGAGAGGAAAGGGATAATCTTGGGTAGAAAACAATACCCATCCCCCTACTATAAATCGAACCCTGGACACCTCGCACAACAGGAGATGCTCTAACGGATCATAGTAATTTTGCTCACAATGTAAACAGAAATTTGCTTTGTGGCAAATGAGTGCAGACCTTGTGTTACCACTGTTCATGCACAGAAAATAGCAAATACAAACCCACATTGTACCAAACGTAGTTCAGAACATTTTCGAAGTATTTCGCTGCATTATAACTAGACGTAATGAAGCACCTACGAGGGCTGTTCAATAGAGAACGATCACAATTTTTTTGACATCGTACTTTTACTCATCGTCATAATTTTGATGGTATTCTCAAAATAGTCTCCCCTGAATGTGATGCACTTGTCCCGGCGTTTCTACCAGTCTTCAAACACATGCTGGAAACCATTTTTTGAGAGATTCTTCAAAATCGCCTGCGTAGCCTTCACCACTGCTTCTGATGATGGATAATGCCTCCCACGAAGGCGTTTCCTAAAGTTAGGGAATAGAAAAAGTCACATGGGGCTAAATCCGGAGTATAGGGAGGGTGAGCGATGTACTTCACGTTAATTTTGCAAGATATTCAGCAACAGCATTGGCAATATGCGGCCGCGTATTATCGTGTTGCAGCATCGAACCTGCTTCACGGAAATGTGTTCATTTGCGTCTGATATGGACTTACAATGTTTTCAGGACATCCCTGTAGTATTGTACAGTTACTGATGTGTGTGCAGGTACAATATGCTGATAAACCATTCCATGAATATCAAAGAATGAGATGACCATAACCTTCCCAGCAGAAGCAACCACTTTTGCTTTTTGGGGGATTGGTGATGAAGGAGATTTCTACACTGAACTTTGCTGTTTGCTCTCAGGATCAAAATGATGTAGCCAAGTTTCATCAGCAGTGATTACGTTTGAAAGAAACTCCGTATCTTCCGCTAACATCAACTTGAACTGCATGTTACCTCCAATGCAGCGGTAGGCGATACTGAACTTGTCTTAACTTGCCTTGTTCTCACAGGCAAGAACCAGGAATACGAACAATGAAACTACTACGGCGTATTTGTTTCACATTAGGCTAACAGAATATAATAAGTTTGAATTTTAGTGCGAAAAATTACGTCCGTAAAAATTATGATCATTCTTTATTGAACAACCCTCGTATATGGAACATATTCATAATTAAATATAGCATATACACATTACTTATAAGAATATTCATTCCTTTTCAGCTTCATATTTATGAATTTGGGGTTGTATGCCCACATTTGACGGTATAAAGTTTTTTATAGAATATACCCAAAATTTATACCTCATATTAGCGCATCTGTTTTTACAGATCCTTTTCGCATTTCTGATGATATCATTTTTAATTACGACAGCCTTATTGTAGTGGACCATATAAAATACAGGGATGTTAGGTATGTAATTATAACATCCTAAATAATCCAGTAGTATAAAGATCTTCATTGTAAGACCCTGTTATACAGGTAATGGATTTTACCATTTTCAATCTATTTTAAGGCATATGAAAGTAAAATTCATTTTTCCATTTCCGTTTTAACCACTTCCTCTGGACGATATGGAGGCCTGTTGAGGAGCTGAGGAACTCGAAGTTCAGTAAATTGTGTCCCTTTTGAATATTAGAAAGTAAATTGAATCGCTCCTAAACTAAAGGTAGGTAAATTGAGTCCCTAGGCCCGTGATGTAAATTGAGTCCCTCATCAAATTTCAAGATAGGTAAATTGAGTCCTTCGACCCGTGATCGCGACAAAATTTGCCCTCCCACTTTTTGCTGACTTGGGACTGCGCAACCATTCAGCAGGTTGTTGTGGTTAAAATGTTATCCCGTTAAAATCGTTCGTACGAGCAACTTGCAATAGTTTTGTCCCAAAGATAAAATTTTAAAAGAAACATCTTTCAAAAAGTCAGATCTCAGTTTATCCTTATTAGTAAACTTTACTACTCCCAAAAAAGCATTTCTTTCTCCTGTACTACGTAACTGAACTGTGAGGAGTAAAACAAGTCATTAAATTTGCCATGGAAAGATTTACAGCTATTAGTTGTGCGACTTGTGGTAGCTGTGAAATCAGCTCAAATAGTGGACTCCATTTACCGCATGGATTAAAATGTTTGGGATTTAACTTATCACTTAAAGGACCGTAAACAACTAATTATGGACTTAGTTTATCTATCCCCGAGGAACTCTGGGTTTGAGAGAAGATTTAAGATGGAGAATTACCTGTTACTGGTTATGGCGTAAAGAAGTGATGATATAAAATGTCGGTGTAATGCAGTTGCTGGTGGAATGAATGGTGTGGCAAACAGGAAAATCCGAGGAAAACCCGCTTCATTATCACAATCGCACATGTAGCCCCTGAGATCCAAATCAGGGTGAGAAGTGAGTGGTCTAACGTTTGGCTATACTCTTGAAGGAGTAATGAAAAACTTCTCTTTTTGTTGTGATGTTCAAGATTTATAGAACCTAAGAATTTTGTGGTTTCAATTAATATTGTCTCAAGCTGAGTCGTATTGTGTCACTGCGATTGCTCACTGCATTTGTAATGCAGCAGAAAAACAGCGAAGTTTATGAAATAGATGTCAAAATGTACTTATTTTCTAAACTTTTTTCACAAACAATTCGATTAACAACAGTTCTTTGCCGACTTTATTATATTCGGGAGATGCATTTTACTTGAATATAATGAGTAATGATAGTACTGTTATAGTTTTATCTACTCCAAAGGTGTCAAACCCCCACTAGACGAATGTTGGGGTGCATTGTCTACTCTACGGGTTACTTTGCTTTCCTGTATCATTTAACCTTCTTGCTGCCAACGTCGATTAGATAGACGGTGCCCGCTCGGGGTTTAAATGTCATGGCGGCCCTCGTAGCCATGGTTACTAGAGTGTATGTCTCAAGCGTTCCGCCGTGCAGAGGGTCGCGGTTTCGAGTCCCGCCTTAGGCATGGTGTTTATGTGTATAGTGAATATGTGTGAAAGTAGAGAAAACAGATAATAAAATAAACGGAGATAATGAAAAACGCTGTTAAATACGAAAAAATAAACGGAATATATATATATATATATGTGTGTGTGTGTGTGTGTGTGTGTGTGTGTGTGTGTGTGTGTGTGTGTGTGTGTGTGTGTCAATCTCAAATATATCAGCAGTGGTGAAAGTGCCAGTCTGCTACGTATGGTCCTGTTAGCTTTTAGAAAAGAATTCTTAACAAATGTAATTTTAAAGCAAATTTAAAAACGTAGAAAGTGAATTTAACAATTACTTTCTGTTGAATACTCTACTAATAGAATCACAGATAGCAAATATATATCCAGCACCAGTTCAAATAAAAGAATAAAAATACAGTAGGAATTAATATCCCTTCAAAGGACAAAAATTATATCCAAACTACAAAAGGTACAATACAATATTAAAAGCATCATTACAACTATAATTAACATAAAACCCGTCTATATAAATCAAACAGAAGTTCCTTTATTCGTTTTATCTGTACGTATTAAAGTTTTATTGTAATTTTATGTGAAATGTTATATACTTCTATTGAAATAACGCGAATGATATTTAGCACTACAAAAATGTACTCAAATACAAATAAAATAATTATAAAGATGTCTTTATAACTGTGTTATGGTACATAAAAATACGCAAAATTTAACTCACCAGTGTGGAAGATATTAAGGTGGTTTGCATAAAGAATATATATACCCTATGTCTATCCTCGCTGTTTTCCAAAACTTTAGTTATAACATTGTACCGTGAATCTAAGAATCCTCTGTTTACCTATACAAATATAAACAAATTATAATAATCACATAATGGTTCAGAAATTAAAATATAAAACAGTAATAAAACGATAAACCTTACTTCAAAAAGTTAAACATTTCTAGCCACTTTCCTCACTGACAGGTATTCGTATCGATATCACATTTGTCCTAATATAAACAATTTTGTCATACAGAACAGATATAAACTATTCCTAGGAAATTTAAACTATAAAATATAATGCAATACTATGTTTAGCTAGATCATCTACAGCAGTGGTCTTCACGACACGCTAAAACGAGTATTGGGTAAGCAGTGCACCAGCGAACGCACTGTAGTGCGGGAAGGGTTGAGAGAGAGGGTCAACCTGATAGCTTATGGGATGATCAGTATAGGCATTGTATACAGTATGGCTACATGGTCTTCTACCTCTACGTTATTTAACCCTTCATAAGATCAGTAATATTGTTTTACACTATTTGATAACATTGCGCGATGTTTAATATGCAATAAGATCCTGAATGTCGTAGGAAAATATAATCTTCAGCGCCACTATGACACTTGTCATGCTAGTGATTACGACAAATTAGAAGGTGATAAACGAATAACAATGCTGGTGTAGTTACGGGATACCAGCAGAGAGTTACAGTTGTTGTTATCATTGCATTGTCTGTTGTGATTTATTATTATTATCATTCTTGTAATTGTTATTGTTATCATTGTTATCGTTGTTGTTATCATTGTTATTATCATTTTTATTTTTATTGTCGTCGTCTTTGTTTAGTTTTATATGGCACAGCATTAATGAGACTGTCCTAGAGTATGGTTGTATGACACTATGGGAAAGGTGTATGACACTATGGAAAAGCCGTCACTGCACCACTGCTTACCCGTCAACAGTTCCGAGAGCACTAGCGTACATGCGGGTAAGAGAAGGCAGCACGAGGGTGTACGCTGCTGCTGATCACTGAACTTCAAAGTACTATAAACATTTCACGGAGTAACTACTCATTTATTTAAAATGTTATGTACATATGACCTATATAAATAAATGCTTTATTTAAATTTGTTATTGTCGCATTAAAAAAAGTCACAGTAAATAAATATGTTTGCTATAATGTAGAATTAAGGTTTAGTTTTGAAAAATTCGTCAGATATCTTCGATCTCTGCCAAAGCATAGTCTCGCTTTTAACCATTTTCTCTCTAATATTAGGGGTCCTGTTTTTGTCTCTAAGTTGTAAATGCCGGGAATATATGGTTAACGCCAGCGTCCAAACATTTCAGACTGTCTTTTCCTTTTCAACTTAAACGTTTGCAAGATACACAGTTGATGTTTTAAGTGCAAATTATAATAAACCCCTGCTTCACCAAATTGGCCACTGGTGATACTCATTTTCTACGGAACTCGCCAGTCCTTCATTATGCTTGAGATATGCTCTAACTATACTCCATTTTATAATTAGACTGACACCCCAACTAAAGTGTTCACAGCAGTAAAACCGAGTTCAGTCATTGAAGGATGCAACATGTGAAAAAATATATCGATTAACGTGGCAGTAAATGTTCCATTTAGTTTTCGGGAACGAATATTAATGTTATACTACTCCAACCTGGAGCTTCCCGCAGCTGCGACGTAGATGGGCATTAAAATCTAGGACAGCATACTTTTATTATGTTGTCTCATAAGTAAAATCGGTATTCTGATTTTGGTGTTTTGGAAAATGTATTGGATTTCTTTGGCCTGGCAATGCTATTTATATGATGCCACAGCTAGTTTTGTGGACATTGCGAGCATGTATCAGTCTGTAGTTGCTAACAAACAATCACAAAATGGAGATAAAGTTTGAACTACGCCAGCGGCGTAAATAGTCTTCATGTGGAGCACAGTAAAAGATGAGGTAAACGAACGTAAACCACGTAACCTAGACAAACTTTGAAATTAGATTCAAGTAGTGTGCGCAGAAATCCTTTTGCACAAGTTGGTACGATGTACGGAAGCAGTGGTGATTTGTTTTGTACTCAGCAATGTATTGTTGCTGAAAGGCAACCAGTTTGAACAGTGATCACATTTGCATCTGAAAGTGGATTTATGTTTTAAATTGGATTTTAAGTTTTCCATTTCCACCTATTGAACCTTTTAGAATGGAACATAACTTTTGTATAACGGTTCAAAGTGTGTATACATTTTTCTGACATTCTGTATATACCAGGTGAGTCAGCTGCCCCTTTTTATTTCTATGTATGCAACCCGCAGTTCAGTCTAATGTGAAAACATTGACCCTTTTAGCACAAAAGCCGCTATTGCAGCTCTGATCTTCTAATCGGTATTATCGCAACCAGCATTAACACTTACAGCACAGAATGAGGACCAAGAAGCTGCGAAAAACTAAAACAAACGACAGTTTTTCATGCATATAATACTAGCAAGGTGATAAAATTGTGCTTGCCCAAAGAGCGATATAAAATACGTGACAGCTGGCCGAGTGCGTTAGCTGCTGGCATACGTATGGTGATGCAGGGCGTAGGTTCGAAACGTTGCATTGTTTTTGTTCTTTTTTTTCTTTCTCCAAGTCTTTGTTGTCTGTACTTTAGTTACTAATTTATTTATTGTTGCTACTGGTTCTCTTGTGAGTCAAAGACACAAGAGTGACAATCCGATAATTAGGGATCTACAGGAATTAGCATTTAGTTACTAATTTATTTATTGTAGCTGTTGGTTCTCTAATTAGTCAAAGACACAAGAGTGACAATCCGATAATTAGGGATCTACAGGGATTAGCTCACCATATAAGTTGTGCCGAGCTCACCCTACCATCAGGCTGCAGAGGCCGTTGCACTTCAAAGGGAAACTACGGGCTATCTTTATCTGCAGTTAGATCCATGTTTAACGCTCTAAGCCCTTATTATATTTACGGTATATGGTACTGTAAATCATATTACGCAGTTAGCTTTCATTTTTAGGAGTATTTCATCGACATTAAATCTAATAGCTTTTGTTTCATGCTTACATCTTATGTTTGTTTCACTTTGCATTTGTGAAAGGTTTGAAACTTGGTTGAATGGGTCTAGCACAATATAATAAAATATCCGACCATAGTAAAGTATCTATTGCGAACTATACATTTATAACCATCTGACAGTGGAAAACATGGCTGCTGTATTTTGTAAACGCCTATAATGTTATAAAAATTGTAGTTGTATTATAATATCATGTTTTAGGCCTCAAAGGTAAAACAAAGAATAATAAAAATTTTGAACGGATGATGAAGGACTTGAACCCAAGTTGAAGTGGCAGAGTGATGAAGTAACCAGTACAATACCATTGCGATGGAAGGTTCCTACACGAATAAATAAGGGCGAACCTAAGGCCCACCTCGAATTTTACACGACTTTTACAGCTTCATACAGTGTTTTGAGATCATTTTGGTTGATCTAACACATAATCTATAATTTACAGGATTTGATTCTGATTTTCCATACTGAGCCGTTTATTTGATATTGCTTGAAAGATATGTTTTAAATGCGGCCAATTTTAGCGTCTGAGATTGTGCCAATAATTTCTACATGTGATATCACCACATCAATCCAAGTTAATTGAAAAGAAGTATTAGAGCAAGTGATATAGGGAAATAGTATAATTTACTTACATTTCACACCATGAATACTAATTCGAACATTTTAAAGGAATCTATATGGAATTCACCGCTTAGTTTTTACAGATGGCGAAGTTTTGGAATATTTTTCTATAAGGAGTATATATTGTGACTTTGTGGGTTCGTGAAATGAAAAGTCCAATTACACAAACTCAACAATGTTCTTTATTTCCACCGACTTACAGTTGAACACTTGCCAATTACACAAAATTACGTGCTGCACACAATTACAATTCACCAGTTCGTCCGTTACCGTTCAGATGCACGTACACAATTACACGCAGTCTTCTCGTTCATTAACACGGCGCTAGCACGTCAAACACTGACTGACTCACTGTCTCGCTGAAATCCTTTTTTATAGGAATGTCACTGTTTTTCTAGAAGTCTCTGGTTTCAAGAAAGTTCCAGAGGGCAGCAGAAGGGGAGAGAAGCGCCCAGGGTCAAGTGACATTTTCCTAACGACCCCTCAGTTAGTGACAGAGACTAATGGGAGGCGTGGCACGGCTGCACTTTGGTTTCCTCTCAGCTGTTGCCCTCATGCCTACCGCTAATTGGGTGACACTGCTCCCTCCTCAAAGCTGGTCGTCCCGAACAGCACCATCGTAGCGGGCTAGTCGATCCAGGTGTACCACCAACATCTTTCCTCGGGGAACCTTCTGGATGCGGTAGACCACGACGTTAATCCTCTTCACCACCCGGTACGGTCCTTGCCATGGCTGCTGGAGCTTCGGGCAGCGTCCCTTGGTCCGGGTAGGACGGTACAACCAGACCAGGTCACCTTGCTGGAACCCTTGGCTGTTGGCTTGCCTGTCATACCTGGTCTTCATGCGGTCGCTCGCCTTCTGGATGTTCTGGCGAGCCATCTCGTGCATGTAGTGGAGATGGTCCACCAAGTTCTCCACATACTCGGTCGCTGGCTGTTTCGCTTCCGGAGGGCTTCCAAAAGCCAGGTCACAAGGGAGGCGTAACTCTCGGCCGAACATTAAGCTGGCTGGCGTCATCCCAGTTGTGTCGTGTGTAGACGAGCGATAGGCCAGCAAGAACAGTGGCACCTTGACGTCCCAGTCTCGCTGATGGCTGGCCACGACCTTTCTCAGGTGTTCCTCTAAGGTCTTGATGTACCTTTCGACCATGCCATCCGATTGGGGATGTAGAGGCGTAGTGCGAGTCTTGTTCACCCCAAGCCTTTGTAGTGCCTCCTTCATTAGGTTGGACTCAAAGTTGGTACCCTGGTCACTGTGTAGTTCTAACGGCACCCCAAATCGACAGAATACTTTCTCCACGAGGCAGTCTGTGACTGTCTTTGCCTCTTGGTTTGGGATGGCATACACCTCCGGCCACTTGGTGAAGTAGTCCACGACCACCATTAGGTACTTGTTGCCTCGGTCGGAAACTCGGAACGGTCCAGCAATGACAACGGCGATCCGTTCGAATGGCGCTCCGACGTTGTACTGCTGCATGCGACCCCGGCTCCTAGTCTGAGGGCCACGACTCGCCGCGCACACGTGACACTGACGGCACCATTTCTCAGCATCTGCTTGGAGTCTCAGCCAGTAGTAGCGCTGCCGTAGTTTGTCAATCGTTCGGTTCGCTCCCAGGTGTCCTCCCGAAGTACCGGCGTGCACTTCCTCCAGGACTTCCGGGACCTTACTCCGGGGAAGTACCAACTGCTCTCTCTGCGTCTTCCCATCGGGTGATTCCCATACCCGGAACAGCACGCCCTCTCTGGTCTTCAACGAGTCCCATTGGGCCCAGTACGACTTGTAGGTGGCGCTCCTCGGTGCGATGTCCTCCCAGGTTGGTCTCATCCCTGCCTCCACTTCCCTCAAGAGTGGCCCCAAGTCTGCGTCCGCCAGCTGCTCCCTCCTCAGGCCTGCGCTATCCCAGCCTTCAGCAGGCACTGCCACAACTACTCGGACTGCTGCGGCACGCTCCTTCTCTTCCACTCTTGTGCACTGGCCGCACTCTTCTGGACAGGGTCTTCGGGACATGGCGTCTGCGTTACCGTGGCTCTTTCCTCTACGATGTTCCGAGGTGAAGTCGTACTCCTGCAGCCTCTGGACCCAACGTGCTGTCTGGCCTTCCAGGTTCTTAAAGGTCAACAGCCAGGTTAGGGCGGAATGGTCAGTCCTCAGGTGGAATGGCTGACCGTACAGGTACTTGTGGAAGTGCTCCAATGTCTTTACTACCGCCAGTAACTCCCGTGGGGTGACGCAGTAGTTCTTCTCTGCCTTGGATAGCGTCTTGCTGTAATAGGCTATCACCCGCTCATGGCCGTCCTGGATCTGCGACAGGACACCTCCAATGCAATGGTCGCTGGCGTCGGTGTCCACAATGAAGGCGCCACCCGGTTGTGGGAAACCCAAAATTGGAGCACTGCACAGGGTCTCCTTTAGGTGCTGGAAAGCGTTTTCGGCGTCCTCTGTCCACACATAAGGCCGGTGTTCCTCCGTCAGGCGGGTGAGGGGTTTTGCGATGTTGGAGAACCCCTTTATGAAGCGGCGGTAATAACTGCACAGCCCCAGGAAACTGCGCAACTCTTTCCTATCCTTTGGGCGAGGCCAATCTCTCACAGCCTGTGTCTTCTCCGGGTCTGTGGCCACTCCGGTTGCCGAGACTATGTGGCCCAAGTAGTTAACTTCCTTGCGGAAGAGCTGGCACTTCTTCGCGTTCAGCTTCAAGTTGGTCGCTTGCAGTCTCTGTAGCACCTTACTCAGGTTCTCGAGGTGATCTTCAAAAGTCTTCCCGACGATGATGATGTCGTCCAGGTATAGCAGGCAGGCATCGTAAGTCAGCCCTCTCATCACTGACTCCATAAGGCGCTGGAAGGTAGCTGGTGCGTTGCAGAGGCCAAAGGGCATAACCGTGAACTGCCAGAGCCCTTGGCCCGTCGAGAATGCAGTCTTCTCCTTGTCTCTCGGGTCTAGAGCTACCTGCCAGTAGCCCGACTTCAAGTCCAGGGTCGAGAACCACTGTGTGCCAGCTAGCGTGTCCAGGGTGTCGTCAATTCGGGGTAAGGGAAAACAGTCCTTCCGGGTGACGGCGTTCAACTTTCTGTAGTCTACGCAGAAGCGCAGCTCGCCGTTCTTCTTTGTCACCAAGACTACAGGGGAACACCAAGGGCTGTCAGACTCTTCAATCACTCCCCTGGATCTCATGTCCTCCAGCATGTCTCGTACCGCCCCTTGCTTCGCCAGCGGAACGCGTCTGTGTGGTTGCCGAATAGGCCGGGCGTCCCCGGTGTCGATGCGGTGAAGCACTTTGTCCGTGCGGCCGTAGTCACTATCACCTTGGCTGAAGACGCGCTGATACCGCCTTAGCAGTTGTCGAAGCTTCTCCAGCTGTTCGGTGGTCAGGTGGTCGGCCGCCCTCTCCACCAAGCCTTCCAGCCGGGGCCCCAGGTGTTGCTTCGGCGCCGGCTCCTGTGTCTCGTCGATAGCTGTTACGCTCACCACGGGCTCGCACATTCCCAACTCCGTCCCGGCCTGGACGTCGTGATCGGCGTCCGTAGGATTTAGCAGTCTCACGGGCACCTCCTCTCGGCACGGCAGCAATGCCCTGGCTACACACAGTCCGTTTACAGGCGTCTTCTGGTCCAGCATCATGTTCGTGGTTCTCCGGCCCTCCAGTCCCGCCGTCACCACCACCTCGCTCTTCGCGGGGACAACCACGTCTTCGTCCAAGACGACCCTGCAAACTCCAAGGCGCTCTTCGGGTTGACGGAGTATAACCTCTTCTCCGTTAAGCCGCAGGACCTTCTTGCCGACGTCGACCGTCGCCTCGTGGCTCCTGAGGGCATCCAGTCCCAGAATCACCTCCTCAGCCACCTTCGCGACGAACACCCACAGACGCACGGCACTCCGTCCCAAGTTCAGCTCCAGCAGGGCCTCCCTCTCCACAGGCAAGGTGTCGCCCGATGCCGTGACAAGCTGGTATGGCCGGCTTGGCTTCCTTGTCGGCAAACCCTTCGCCACGTCAGGTCTGATGATGGTCACGGCCGCCCCGGTGTCCACCAGCACGCGGCACGAATTTCCTCTTATCCAACCGTCCGCGATGAGGCTGTCATCCATACGTCGGCTGACGGCGCGCAGTGTCACTCGAGGGGATGGTGGTGATGGCGCCGACGTGCCCCTCTCCACGACGGCCCTTACTCGTTTTCCGGCTTGCTGTTCCTGGTGTGGGCAGTCTCTCTGCAGGTGTCCGGGCTGTCCACACCCCCAACACAGGCCACTAGGTGTTCGCCGGCGTCCCTCAGCTGGTCTTCTGTCTCCGGCGTAGCGAACACTCCTCGTTCTCGACGTCGGGGTGGATGTTATTTTGGCCGCCTCCATCCTTAATGCCGCTGTCAGCGCCTCGTGGATGGTTTTATACTCCCCGAGCATTAGGCGCTGACGAATCTCTGTGTCCCGTACCCCGTCGACAAAATTGTAGGCGGCTTCCCGGGATACGAACTCCAGTGGCAGGTCAACCAAGGCCTTGCTAGCCAGCTGCTCGATCGCAATGGCGAACTCCTGCAGCGTCTCCCCCGGCTGCTGTGACCTTGCCTTTAGCTGGCTGCGGTATGCTGCGGCTAAGCGGTGGTTCCCGAAGCGATCCTCCAGGGCTTCCCAGATGTCCTTGGGCGCCGCCGTCGTCTGCACCGCGTTTAGGACTTCCGCGGCTCTTCCCTGTAGGCTGGCTATTAACTGTGTGGCCTCCTCCTCCGGTGACCATCCGTTGTGCCTGGCCACTGTGACGAACTGGCGGCGGAAGACCTCAAACGTTGACGCGCCGTCATACTTGGGAGGTTTGACGCGCGCAGATGTTGTGTCGCGTCCCGGCGAGTCGGCCTTCAAATCCTTCAGCTTCCTGCCGACGACGTCCTCCACCATGGCGTTCAGGGACTTGACGCTGCTGTCGGCCTTTCCCTCCAGGTTGTTAACGCGGTTAGTAAGGTCTTCTACGTCTTCCACCACGGCGCTCAGGGTCTTGGCGTTAGTGTCGGCTTTTTCCTCTAAATCATTAAGGCGGTCGTCTACTTGACCCATCCGCTTGCCCAGGTTCGTGACGTCATCCCTCATGCCGGCCAACTTTTCCTCAAATTTGGCGGCGAGGACCTCGTTCGCCTCCTTCATTTCCGTGGCCAGACTGTCGTTCGCTGCCCTCATTTCCGTGGTCAATTCGCTCTTTATTTGTTTCAGTTCCGCGGCCAGGTTGTCATTTGCCGCTTCTGTTTTTGCAGCGAGGTTTTCATTTACCGTCTTCATTTCTTTCTGTTCCGCTAAAATCTTTTCTAATGCGGCCTCCATTGTGTTATGTCGCACTTCTGACACCAGTGTGAGTTTGTGGGTTCGTGAAATGAAAAGTCCAATTACACAAACTCAACAATGTTCTTTATTTCCACCGACTTACAGTTGAACACTTGCCAATTACACAAAATTACGTGCTGCACACAATTACAATTCACCAGTTCGTCCGTTACCGTTCAGATGCACGTACACAATTACACGCAGTCTTCTCGTTCATTAACACGGCGCTAGCACGTCAAACACTGACTGACTCACTGTCTCGCTGAAATCCTTTTTTATAGGAATGTCACTGTTTTTCTAGAAGTCTCTGGTTTCGCGAAAGTTCCAGAGGGCAGCAGAAGGGGAGAGAAGCGCCCAGGGTCAAGTGACATTTTCCTAACGACCCCTCAGTTAGTGACAGAGACTAATGGGAGGCGTGGCACGGCTGCACTTTGGTTTCCTCTCAGCTGTTGCCCTCATGCCTACCGCTAATTGGGTGACAATATTTTCCCCAAAAGAGTAGGTGCACTTCAGTAAGATATAGTTAAATTACATTTAATTTAATTTTTTCCAGTTCTGTTAGGAGTAAGTCACTACATCAACGTAGTTTGCGAAGCAATACATGTGTTCAACTGACTAATGTTTATCTGGTTTTCATCTTCTGTTGTAGCATGTGGAATCCAGAATGTATATATCTGTTCAAGTTTAAAATGTGAAACATATTCAAAGAGGCATCCAGCTTTAGGAAATTAAGTCACAGTAATCTTGTACGAGGACTGTTCAATAAATAATGATCATAACTTTTTACGGTCATAATTTTTCGCATTAAAATTCAACCTTATTATATTCTGTTAGCTCAATGTGAAACAAACACGCCGTAGTAGTTTCATTGTTGGTACTCCTGGTTCCCGCCTGTGAGAACCAGGCAAGTTCATACTTGTTCAGTATCATCTACCGCTGCAATGGAGGTAATATGCAGTTAAAGTTGATGTTAGAGGAAGATCCGGAGTTTATTTCAAACGTAATCACTGCTGATGAAACTTGGCTACATCATTTTGATCCTGAGAGCAAACAACAAAGCTCAGTATGGAAATCTCCTTCATCACCAACCTCCCAAAAAGCAAAAGTGGTTGGATCTGCTGGGAAAGCTATGGTCATCTCATTCTTTGATATTCATGGAATGGCTTATCAGCATGTTGTATCCGCACACACATCAGTAATTGGACAATACTACAGGGATGTCCTTAAAACATTGCAAGTCCATATCAGGCGTAAAAGACCACATTTCCATGAAGCAGGCTGAATGCTACACTACGATAATGCGCGGCCGCATATTGCCAATGTTGTTGCTGAATATCTTGCAAAAACTCAACGTGAAGTACATCCCTCACCCTCCCTATACTCCGGATTTAGCTCCATGTGACTTTTTTCTGTTCCCTTACTTGAAGAAACGCCTTCGTGGGAGGCATTATCCATCATCAGAAGCAGTGGTGAAGGCTGCGGAGGCAATTTTGAAGGATCTCTCAAAAAAGGTTTCCAGCATGTCTTTGAACACTGGCAGAAACGATGGGACAAGTGCATTGCATTCAGGGGAGACTATTTTGAGAAGGAGCATTAAAATTATGAGGGTGAGTAATGCTACGTTGTAAAAAAATGTGATCATTCTTTGTTGAACAGCCCTCGTATAAATGGAGTTTCTTGCTGGTATTACGGTAACGTATTGTTGGTCCATGATTACATGAAGTTTAGTTCATGGCACTTCCTTATGACTTTCATAAAACCCATGTCCAACATGGCTCTCATTGACAGGTTTGCCTGAGTTTGAGTCATTTATTTCTGTTGAGATTAATTGATATGATGTTCTTCTGGAGGGTTAAAAATGTATAAATTAGTGTTTTATACAGTCATCGTTAGGTTTCGGCCTCCAAAATTGTTGCCAAACCTGGCCTCTAGCGTACATAAGCAAAATGGTGAGTGACTGAAATCTGTCTTGAGTCCTTGCGTTATACATTTTGAGTATATTGTTAAATTTTAATATATATCAATGGCCTCTATCATATGCAATCTTAAAATTTATTTTCAGATGCACCTCTGATAACATTTATGGGACAGTTATATTAGTTCTAGGCTTCAACCCAAGTGCAACTCTAAATTCACGCCTGGTCTGTTCTTCCACCCATCTTTTTATCAATGTTTAAATAAGTATCACCTTAAAATATTTTAATATGGTTTATTATACCAAAATACAACAATTTAGTTATATACGCATAGAAATCATGCTAAAATGTCTCTAAACGAAAGTGCTTAAGAATTCTTTGTCACCAAAGTAAGCGGGGCAGCTTTTTACAGCAATACTGATATAGGAAGTTTAAACAAAATAAATTAGATCTAGAACTTGTAGAAATATTCAAAGATAAAATCATTGCTATACACTCCAGGGTAAATATTTCCACGCATGTCTGTTTACTTCTCGTTTATCAACATAACGTTGAGTTATTTTTTTATTCATTTTTAGATTAGATATAACTATGGAATTTCTGCATTATTTTTATAAGAGAACCGAGTCTAACTGGTGTTAATCCTAACTGTTGAAGTACAAGTCAAGAAGACAAGGCGACTTGTAAAGAAAGAGAAATGAATGAGATGATCATTGAAATGAAATACGAAAACGAAAGGAAGAAATGAGAATGGAAAAATACCGGCTTAGGAGATAAACTTTCCATAACAGAGGACGAACATAGATATACCAGTTTCTAACTTAAAGCCAAACGTTACTTCAAAGATAAAGAAAGCCATCGGTGTCCCATTTGTTAAGTACAATCAGGTTGAACTATTGGATATCCAATATCCATTACCATTCAAGAACCTAATTTATACTTAAAGCGTAAGGCATCCCAGATAGCGGGATTTTAGCGGCTATGGTTGTTAGATCGTTCAATATAAGCATTCTTTACAGAACATGATTACAACCGGGAATATGTATTAATTTGACCCGGAGATTTACCTCGAGTGATTCATTTTTTTATTTCTTATTTTTTGGAGTTTTCAATAGCAGTGCTTTGCAGAGAAGATTAAAGTACTTCGAAGTTGCAGCACATAAATAAAATGGAAATCTCTTATGAACGAGATGTGCAAAATTGCAGTTTGTTAACACTGCTAAAGAAGCCGAATGATGTACAGGATGAGTAAATCGGCTAAAGAGAGTATTACTTTATGAACAGAATGAAAAACAGAAACATACGAGTTTCCCATGTAACATTTGGTTAAGTGCCCATGATTAAGTATATCTGAACGAGCTTTGGTATGATACAGATACCTGGCGTATTGAACCAACGTTTCATATTCAGGATGAAAAGGAGATTGTTACACATACACTCGACTTTTATGTTTGGGAACGTTTTAAACGACTTTTGTATGGAATGAAACATAATGATTAACTTAATTTTGGGAAATGTATCATATAAACGTGTCATGGAATTTCTCTAGGCACCCTCAAGCAGGTACGAAACGATTATTTCATACGTTGCGTGATGCCATCTTGTTTTGAAAAATGATACTTTGGTCCAGTAAGCTTATTTCGATACACCTATAAATTATGGCCCCCTTAACACAATATTTGATGGGGATCTTGGACGTTTAACGTTCCTGCCAATTTTAAAACAAGAGGATCTCCTGTGGCCCTGTAAAATATCCTACCAGGGAGTCTGCTGCATAATATTGCCCAGCTTGGGCTAACTGGCAAACCTAGTTGAAATGATCAACTGAATTTTGTTATGGAAATAATACGAGGGTTGTTCAATAAAAAACGATCACAATTTTTTTGACAACATAACTTAACTCATCCTCATAATTTCGATGGTCCTTCTCAAAATAGTCTCCTCTGAATGTGATGCACTTGTCTCAGCGTTTCTGCCAGTCTTCAAAGACATGCTGGGAACCATTTTTTGAGAGATCCTTCAAAATCCCCTCCGCACCCTTCACCACTTCTGATGATGGATAACGCCTCCCACGAAGGTGTTTCTTCAAGTTAGGGAATAGAAAAAGGTCACATGGGGCTAAATCCGAACTATAGGGAAATGTGGTGTTTTGCCCCTGATATGGACTTATAATGTTTTCAGGACATCCCTGTAGTATTGTCCATTTACTGATGTGTGTGCAGGTACAACATGCTGATAAACCATTCCATGAATATCAAAGAATGAAATGATCATAACATTCCCAGCAGAAGCAACCACTATTGCTTTTTGGGGTTGGTGATGAAGGAGGTTTCCACACTGAGCTTTGCTCTTTGCTCTCAGGATCAAAATGATGTAGCCAAGTTTCATCAGTAGTGATTATGTTTGAAAGAAACTCCGGGTCTTCCTCTAACATCAACTTTAACTGCATGTTGCCTCCATTGCAGCGGTAGGCGATACTGAATATGTTTGAACTTACTTGATTCTCACAGGCGGGAACCAGGAGTCTCAACAATGAAACTACTAAGGCGTGTTTGTTTCTTATTAAGCTAACAGAACATAATAAGATTGAATTTTAGTGCGAAAAATAATGACCGTAAAAAAATTATGATCATTCTTTATTGAACAGCCCTCGCATATTATAAAGCTGATGCGTGGTTCATTATTGTATAGCTACTACTAGTTAATTCCTGTGATAGACACCAATCTTTTTACGCTTTTCTACAGCGGTTCCTCCAATCACGTACGCAGCAAGGTGTTCAAATTTTTTTCCTATGTCATGATAATTCAGTCTTTTATGTCTTTGCATGAATCTGTTCCCTCTATATGTTTAGGTCAGCTTACTTTCTATTTAATGTCTTTGCCTATTTCAAAATTGTTTATTCATTGCTTATGACATTACTTATTAACTAGTTCTGTGTAGATGTTTGATTAATATTTTTAAATTCCAGGAGAGTTCCTGTCATTCCCGTAACTCACTGTTATCTGTATGTGTGAGACGGAAGGTTCCTAGTGATGAGAATCTCGTGGAACTGTGCCGAAGGCCTGCAGCCAGCTACGCACCATTGCCACGATGGCCACGTTATGCTCCCCCTCCACCTCCTTCTGTGGCAGAGCTATGTGGTCACTACGATTCTGATTACGAGCTCGAGTGTTCATACTTCAGACGCGCCCGTCATGCTCGTCCGGCGGACCCTAAGCGTTACACGTGGATGTCAGAAGATGAGGAATCCACTCGTCTGGTATGTGGGATGGTTTAACAGTGTTTCGAAAAGTTGCTGTAGATTAAAACTTGAAATAAATGAGTGTCTATATTAACCTTTAGTATATACAAATCTATGCCCTTGCAAGACCGTCAGATTTAACTCTTTGGCAGACTGATTTAGTTCAGCACGGTTTTCTTACAAATAATTGGCGAAATATCAATCCAAGGCTCACTACAAATTAAGAATGGCCTATATCCTGCAAAATACTGCTAACCAATAAAAAAAGGGTTTGAACTGCCATAATTTTGCAATAGGTATAATAACAGTAGTATTGTCAATAATAAACCTCTTGCTTGGTTCCTTAAATTGGAAAAAAGCCAGAATATACTGTAGTTCGAAGTTCTCTATTAGATGTACTTAAAGTAATGAACTGTTGTTTTTTTCAGCACAGTAAAATGATTAAATCGGACAAGCTAAACTGTTAAAAATATGACATGTTCAATATCTGATATATATACAAACGTATATACTGCATTTATTCTAGTATTGAGAAGAGGTGTAATTGAAGTAAGCCAGGTGTATTTCGTTTCGACTCGCCCATTTACGGTGAACTTTTCAGTAGCTTCAACGTGTCAGTCATTTATTAACAACTTATTAGCAAAATTACTGCTAGAACCTTAACACAACAGATTAAAATAATTTTGGGTTTAACCCATTATTCGCTTGGGGTGTTACAGGAGCGACCACGGCCTATTCTGGACGAGATTTATTTGGACCAATATGGAGGTGGTAGACGTTTACCAAGTCGTTATCACCATCACCACCATCATCATCCGCATTACATGAGCTACAGCAGCGAGTATTTGGCATGTCCTGCACATCCAGATCTACCACCTCCACCTCCACCACCTACGATTCCACCTCCCGTAAATCTTCCACCCCAACTACATGACCAAGTTCCTCCTCCCCCTCGAACAAAGCACGTAAGCTTCGCTAGATCCCACACCCTTACCAGTTTCGACGATGCTATGCAGTCTCCTCCGACCAAGCCTCCTGTAGTCGCCCGTAGCCAAGAGAGATTAATAGATGGTAAGAAGTTTACGGGAGGAAGTGATCAAGGCGCTGGTGCTGGTGCTGGTGGCTCATCGTGTGAATCATCCAAGGTCGTAATTATGGGTAAGTATACATTTGATGCAAACACTTTTGCACTAATGAACTGTCCTTTATTTAATATAGACCACGTAAACTATAGATTCCTATTTTTCCAGAGTGTTAGCTGCAAAATTAATATCTACATGGATTCTAAAATCAAAACGGACACTTTGTAATCAGCAGGTTGCAGAAAATAGCGGTATCCTCGATCAAGGATACCATTCACATCACGTGTCTTCTAATAGAAGTCAGAGTTGCCGAGTTGCGTACTAGTCGGCTACGATATGAATGCACTCGGCGAGAAGGGTTACTAAACAGTTACATCACAACTGGGCGGAGTACCTCAGGTACAGTGCGGATAACGCAAACATCAACAATACCGAGATGCTTCCAATGTGACGCGCAGATGTAGTGCAGTTCAACTCGGTGTTTCTTTGAACAATTTCTTGTGCGGTTAAAGTTCTAATAGTATAGTGGCAGTTGCAGTGCTCGCTCTGACGTGTGCTTGTGAAGAGTTTAATTACGGAGGCATCTACAAACTTAAAAACAAGAAAAGTATCCCATTCTGATGAAAATCATATATACAGTTCTATAGACAAGATATAAAGGATAAAAGGTTACTCCTACTCCTTGAGAAATCAACAGTTAGGGCAGCAAACTTAATGGGAAAGTTTGGGAGAGCCATCATGAACAGAAAATGCTTCAACAACTGGGGTTAAGGTTAGAACTTCGAGGAAAAATCGAAAATCAAGCACAATCATATCTCTTGATGAGTTTGATAAGTGCGTTGTGCGTAGAACATTTTTAGAGTACCATGAACAGAAAAAGGAAATTCCTACTTTGAGGAAACTTCTGAACTTCGCTAAAGAATAAATATTCAGGGTGGCAAAGAAACATCTAGAAAAATATTAAGAAAAATGGGATTTCAATGTAAGAAATGGAAAAACAAACAATCTGTGCTAATGGAGAAACCACAAATTGTTGCAAAACTTGCAGAGTACTTAAGGGCTATTATTGAAAATGTAAAAGGCACACTAAACCGGGAGTTCATATGAACGAGTCTTGGGTCAATCCATACTCAATATGCCGTCAAGAAGTGCTGGCAATATTACGAAGTACCAGGTGTGTTGACTAATACTACTGCTGGTCAAAGAGCAATTGTTGTACATGCTGGGGGGTCATTGGGATTTATTGACGGAGCAGAATTGATTTCCGATTCAAAATCCAAATCAGCGAATTACCATGTTGCAATGAACAGTCAAAATTATAAAAAGAGGATAGAAGAGAAATTAATATAAAATATCCCACCTGAAAGCATTGTTGTGCCATACCGCACAAAAAATAAAGTCCCTAACATTTCATCTCGAAAAGCACAGGTTATTCATTGGCTAACACAAAATAAAATTAAATATGATGCGCAAAAAAAAAAAAAAAAAAAAAAAAAAAAAAAAAAAATGAGCTAGCGATAGTGAAAATTAATTTTAAAAAAGCCTGTTTATTGGATTGATAGAACAATGGAACAAAGAGGCTTTACAGTGTTACGCTTTCCTCCGTATCACTGTGACCTTAACCCTATAGAGTTATCTGGAATTTAATTAAACAAAAGATGTATCATCGATTACTTTGAGTAATCTGAAGGCTATGACAACAAGCTGCATAGCTCAATTACACAAAATGATTGGATAGAAGTGTGCAGTCATGTGAAAGGAACTGAGCAACATTTTAAGCGCCGAGATGGGTTAATGGAGGAAACAATTGAAGAACAACGTGGTTTTAGAAAGCAACGATGATGATGAAGATTGCAATCCTAATGAATGTTATTTCGAGAATATGAATATTGAAGCAAAAGAACGCCGTGCCAGTGATACAGCTAATAAAGGGAACTGTAACACGGATATAGCAGATGAAGGACCTGAAAAAACATTCCCAGACCTGCTGCTTCCGAGAAGTAACGTGAAGACA
Organism: Mantis religiosa; assembly: GCA_030765055.1. Lineage (NCBI taxonomy): Eukaryota > Metazoa > Arthropoda > Insecta > Mantodea > Mantidae > Mantis > Mantis religiosa. Next base: position 69,392,532 of record CM060948.1, read on the forward strand.
TCAGCAGGCGTGGACTGTTTTAATTGTGTGACTGTACATTCCCAGTATCGCCTTTCCCCTCACTTACCTCGCTCCGCACGGTTCCCTAAGCTTCAAGTAATAAACAAGCAGTGGCGCCCTCCTTCAAGTGTATTCATATCTTGGCCGACTAGTAGTAAGCAGCAGGATATAGCTGCGCTTAAAACTGTAGCCTTTGATCGAGGATACGTTTCACGTCGATGGTTTTCTAAACTAAGTCAGTTATCTAGTTCAGTAAGCAGTAGCGAATAACCTACACTGAACATTTCACGCCATCATTATTACTGCTCTTACTGTTTGTTCAGTTGTTTTTTTCGTCACTGAAGTGTAAGGATATCACACTTACCAAGTAAAAACAATTTAATAAAACAAAATATAGAGTATACAAAAGTCACGAGTCCATTCTGACATACCTACCTCCTAAAATGGAAAATTAAAAAATAACTTAAATGTTCGCCATATTGTAAGTAGCTGTATCAAATGTTATCTCTTCAATTTTGTCTAAAAATATAGTTTAAAGATTTATGATCATTGTATTAGGAAGTATTCGGTGAGTAATGCTTGACGAAAGCGGTTTCGTGGCGCCGACCCACCGGCAAGACTGATTGCTATATTGGAGTGCGGGTGACACGAAGTTCGTAGTAAATGTAGTACGGTGTATTGCGGAACTGATCTCTTAACACGCATAACAAAAACATTGAAAATTAAAAATAAATATATAATAAGGCAAGGAGATGTTAGAACTACTTCCTTTAGTTCAAGAATTTCTGGTGTCTGCTTAGTAAACTACCTATTACACTCTACAGTTTCTTCTGAGACATGGCAGCAGTTTCTTGAGAAATGTCATTTTAAGTTAATAAATAGTGTGTGTATTTGTATTGAAAATGTCCTCTTTTAATCTCAACTCGTCTTAAACTGCGAGTTCTTTCTCTTTAGTGAGTCATGACAAACCTAGATCATTGCCTTTGGTCAGAATGTTTCTCAATGCTCGGACAAAATATCTATAGTGTTTACTTGTAGCAACCACAAAGAAGATGTCAATTATGAAGTCTATGAACATGCTTCTTCCCAAAAACATCTTTGAAACACTCATAAAATATTCAACTAGGAATATTTTATTCACATGCATAACAATTTCAAGCTTTGCTCTGTAAAGCGTATGACAGTGCGCTTACTTTCGGTGTTAACTAGTAAAAGCCGCTCATTAGGATTCGTTTTAATAAACATATTTTGTAAAGCACTATGAAACATTCTTAAAGCTTTCTAATGGATATATTGGTAGCTTCAACGATCCTCCTAAATAGCTGGATATCATAGCGACACATCAAGCTTTTCAAACTACGTTGCTGAGCATTGCTCATCCATTTCTTCATGAATTTGTGTTTCATAACGTTCAGTAATGCAACACCTTTGTTAACTTTGCAAATCGTTACAGGAGCGAACACAGAACACCAATCCAGAACATTGTTGAATATGTGTTAAGTTTGCAAATTTGCTTTGTTACCTTTCACTTGGTCAGTCATCATCCGATATAGCTTACAAGCGACTGAAATATGGCAGCACAAACGACCACCTCCCTTCACGAAAATAAATCGCAATAGATATTATTGTAGTAGCCATACCAATGTGATGTTAGGTACGGTTAAGTCGACATTATATTAGCATATACTACCAACATGATTATATCCATAAAACAAAGTAGACTTATCCTTTTTTCACATAAGCTTGCCCCGTATCTCTAAACGGTCACGTGACCTTATCACCTTTCATTGGCTGCTGTTGTAGTATAGACTGTTGTGCGGTAAAAAATAATTCGTTATTTAACATGGTGATATGTTAGAAGAAAATTGTCATATTTATATTTTCGTAACTGTTTGAATTAAATATATTACTCAACAGAGTTGATTTATCTGAAATGGCTGTTAATTCTTAAACGAAGTAAAGAGGATGTTCCTTTGCTCAGAAGCCCGTCTTTCACACGGCAAGATAGCACGTGCTTCAGCGGTAGTGATGACATATTTGTTTATATGACTTTTATCACTGGCCTTGCTTTGAACTGGATTAGTCATACATCCCATCCGAAGGTGTGTTTGCCGAGTGCGAGAGCTAAATTATTATACTGACCGTTTATTGCTCATATACTTATATGTATAATGACAGAGTCTACCGCCAGTTTTACGCTGAAGCATCGCAAGGAGAAACCTTTACAAAACGGCGAAAAAAGAATTGTGGTGCATGTGTTTCATGCACTCACAGAGAAGAATCCGTCTTTGTCAGTGAGAGAAGTCGAACAGCTGTGCCCTGAACTTACAGGTGTGAGTGTTATATGCGTAGGAACATCGCGACATGGAATTGAGACAACAGGAAAACTTACCACTCCAGGGGCGATATTGCTGTGTGGCGAAGACGTTATTTAAGGACAATCAGACTGTACCGGGATACAAATCGCAAAATATACTACCTTGACGAGACTTCGGTGAATGAAGGACACACGACAAGCATGGCGTGACATGACTTTTAATACTGAAAAACAAGCATTTTTGCAAAGTATGTGTGCTGGCTTTAAAAAATCCCAGTGGGAAAGGCCGAGGCCTATCATTATAAACCTGTTTCAGTTTCATTGCTCATTCATTCAGTTTCAACTTGCTCAGTTTCATTATAAACTTAATTATTTTTGCATGTCTTCATATTCTTATTTGTATGATTTTATATACCTTCCTGGCAATTATTATGACGTTTACTGCAGGTTTAAATGTGACGGGAAGGCACCGCCTATGACCTATGGCGCGAACGCATTAGCCAGTTAGGGTGAGGGGGAAGGATATATGAAACAGAGATTAGCGAAATAATATGCCACATTTTGGTAACCAAGTAAGGATACACATCGCATACAATGGACACTTGAGTAGAAAACACCAATAGGAACATATTGATAAAATAGAATCGACATACATGGTAAGTATCTCCATATACTACGGTCGGTGAGAAATTATCTTGTGATTGACACTTGGGCGGTGTGTTATCTGTTAACAGGGGCTCGTCAAGTCGCTGACCAGTAGGTAGTAAGATTAGATTACCGTCAGAGGCATTATGTCATCGGCGTAGCAACAGCAACCTATGAGTGCAGGACGCGCGTTTTCACACGCATGTACTGATCTGGTTATTGTTTGAAAGCATTTCATTTAGCGGAGTGTTCAGCAGGGTAACACATAGTGGTTCTGTAAGGATTTAATCACTCTAAGTGTAATATTAGATTCAAAACTTTACTGTAATTTATTTATAGCTGATATTGGTCGAACTGCCGCAGATGGACAGGACGGACAGCTAATAAATATGGTAATAGGGTACTGAGACGATGGCGTCACAAGCTAATTTCTCACTAATAATATATGTACGTCAATATGGACGCTAGATTGCCTATCCATTACAGAAACATGAGAATGAATTACATGTCCATTTGCAGACTTAGTGCTGTCAGCAGCCCAAAGTTATGTGCATAATACACATAGGTTACTTTTGTCTTCCAAACCTGAGCCGCATGAGCTATTGTTGTCGAAATACTTTATATTGTAACAGAAAGCCTTTTCGATAAAGAGGTTTATTTCCTTTGTCTGCTTCACGTTCAAGAGGTCCCAAGTTCGAATCTCGGTCAGGGTGAGTTACCTGGATAACGTTTTATCAGGGTTTTTCCCTTATCCTGAAAGACGAATGTCTGGTAATTCTAATTCTATGCAACCTGGGCTCATTTGAACATCATTTTACTCATTCCATTCATCGTCCAATATGACTTAATGTTAAAAGACGTAAATTACAACAAAAAAAAATACATAAATAAATAAACAGACTGTGCTTTCAGGCAATTATCGAAATAGCTCAGTGGGCTTGACCTCGCCTGTGCCCTAACCCCCAATGACACAGGTTCGAGTCTCAGAATTGTAACTATTTTTTTATGTTCATCAAAACTTGGAATCCGAATTCATAATAATTTAATTATATAGTTCCTGAGGGTTCAAGAAGGTCATCAGTTCGAGCACTTGCTTAGTTATGGGAGTCGTGTTCCAGTAATAGAAAATGTACATTTCAATGACACAAAACATACGAATTTGAAACATTTTTAATAGCACAATAATTCTATGTCCGGAAATTAGTCTTTAAATTTCACTTGAAAATCCGATACTGTAATTTCCATGTTTTCTGTGTTCAAATGTGTATGAATGATCCTTATTTGATATGCACCTACCTATAGGTGTGTTTAAACAGCTATCTACTTTTAGTTCACCAATAAAGAAACATAAAAATGCCATAATACATAAATAAAACAATTAAAAATAAAAATAATAAATTTTCAGAATAGTATTTGCAAATTGTGAGTATTACACGTTAAAAAATGAGCTACCTAGTAATTTTTAAGATAAACATTCCGTCTAACATATAGTATTCACTGGTTCCAGTGAACATTTGCAGACGTGCAAACGTCAGCTGCCTAATTAGAATACATTACAGGCGATGCGATAACTCTATATTAGTACTAATTTCATTGAGTGTTTAACATCCATGTTAAATACGCAGATAATACCTAGTAATGGGGTTGATGTTTTCATGTTGAAGTATACAATGCGAATTGCATAAGACTCGAGAGTAAGGGACAGCTGACTCACCTGGTATAATCTTATAATTTCTAACATTATTCTTCATGAACAAGGTTTTATCTATCGAGTATTTATGTCTATGTACAGATGGATATTCCAAAGTCCAGAGATTCATTGAATATTTATCGAATGGTTCACTTGTTGCTGTGAGACAGTCTTTGAGTGTCCTGTTAAAGATTTCGGCCTTTAATGTCGCGAGGCGTTAGTCACACTTTCTTCATCAATTTTCGCATATAAATTAAATTCAGCAAAGATGCCTTTCAGTAGCCCTTGGATTTGACTACTTCCGCTTCCAGATATACAGAACCGTCCAGAAATGGAAAGCAGGTACATTCAGCAGTAATTCTAGGAAATCCCAGCGTTTAGAACAGAAATATTAACCTGCAGTGACAGTCCGTCGGTTAACTTTGGGAAATGATAAAGGAGTATTGCATTCATGACGATAAACAAAGAACCGTCAAGATTATTACAGTAATTAGTGCTGCTGATTATTTTCTCATGCGAAATTTTGACGAAAATTGAAATTGCGTTATATATTAGCTGTAGGCCTCTTCTAAGTATTTTTTTTCACTGACTTTACTACCAGGCACGGTTAAACTTAAATTCTGCGGCTCATAGGGACTGTACGATAATTCTACAAAAATTGATCATTCTTGTTTACCACTTTTGTGTTAGTTTGGGTTATATAACTTGAGAAGAATGTCCTAAATCATGTATGTATTTTTGACATTATTTTGTTTTTCTTAAGTTTTGTTATGTTCGGCATATTATATCTTTGTATTTGTGGGTTTAACTTTCTTGTTTTTTATTATATTCTCAGTGGTTGCGTATAGCATTAGAATTTCACTAGGGAAGAGATTAGGTCGTAGGCCACCATGTTGGGCCCATTGTTCCTATGTCCCCAAGTGGGGCACCCTCGGGGAGGAAGGATGAGACCAAGAAGACAGAGGGTGGCCGACCAAAGGAGCTACGACAGTACAGAGGGCAGGGTCTCTACAGTTTACGTAGAGACTTCCCCAAACAGGACAGAACAACGGACACGCTCCCTTACTGCGGAACGGCAACCAGCCTAAAGATCCCTTGGCTGGCGATCCTGAAATGGTCCGCGCAGAAGAGTGGAGACCGGCAACCGGGAGGAAGTAGTTTTCCCCTGAGCATATCATCCTGCCCGTCGACACTTCTACGCCGAAAGAGACCACCAGATAGATCATGTGAAATGATAATGGAGATGAAATGGAGGGACAGAAAACCCGAGGGATGTAATTAACGTACCCAGCATTCCCCTAGAAACCCGAGAAAACCCCCAAAAACTATGGGTCAGATAGGTCGGCCACGGGAATCGAACCCAGGCCTCCCAAATGTGAGCTACAGATGAAAACCCTTGAGCAAACCCGCTCGGTTATTATGCGTATAACTTAACTTTCAAAATTGTGAAACTTTGGAATATCTCTTACTTTTTTGTATAGTAATGTTTACACTGATCTATTATATTCATTTCACACCTACGACTAACTTTATAATTAGCGCGACAAAAAATGTCCAACTAGGCAAATGTGGAGCTCTTGTACGAGGGCTGTTCAATAAAGAATGATCACAATTCTTTTTTTCACAACGTACCTTTACTCATCCTCATAATTTTGATGGTTCTTCTCAAAATAGTATTCCCTGAATGCGATGCACTTGTCCCATCATTTCTGCCTGTCTTCAAAGACATGCTGGAAACCATTTTTGAGAGATCCTTCAAAATCGCCTACGCAGCCACTGCTTCTGATGATGGATAATGTCTCCCACGAAGGTGTTTCTTTTAGTTAGGGAATAGAAAAAAGTCACATGGGGCTGAATCCGGGCTATAGGGAGGGCGAGGGATGCACTTCACGTTGAGTTTTGCAAGATATTCAGCAACAACATTGGCAATATGCGGCCACGCATTATCGTGGTGCAGCATCGAGCCTACTTCACGGAAATGTGGTCTTTTGCACTTGATATGGACTTGCAATGTTTTCAGGATACCCCTGTAGTATTGTCCAGTTATTGGTATGTGTGCAGGTACAACATGCTGATAAACCATTCCATGAATATCAAAGAATGAGATGACCATAACTTTCCCAGCAGAAGCAACCACTTTTGCTTTCTGGGGGGTTGGTGATGATGGAGATTTTCACATTGAGACTTTTTGTCTGCTCTCAGGATCAAATGATGTAGCCAAGTTTCATCACCAGTGATTACGTTTGAAAGAAACTCCGGATGTTCCCCTAACTTCAACTTTAACTGCATACGAATGTCCTTTTGTTCGGGAATCAACAGTCTTTGAATCCATCGCGCACAAACACGTCTCGTGTGTAATGTTTCTATCACCAAAATGTGGGTGGCGCCCAATGAAATGTTCAGCATTTCAGATAGTGATTCGTCGATCCTCTCTCACAATGGCAGCAACACTGCTGATGTTTTCTTCCGTAAGAGCAGTAACTGGAGCACCGGGTTCACCTTCCTCTGAAATTGATTGTCTCCCCACTTGAAACATTTTAAACCACCTTCGAGCTCTGCTGTAGGAAAGAACAGACTCTCTATAGGCCTCCTGTAACATTGTATAGGCCTCGACTGAAGATTTGTTGAGACGAAAGCAGAATTTCAAAGCCGCATATTGTTCCTCGCGTGTTACCTCCATTGCAGCGGTAGGCGATACTGAATATGTCTGAGCTTACTTGTTTCTCACAGGCGGGAACTACGAGTATCAACAACCAAACCACTTCGGAGTGTTTGTTTCACATTAAGCTAACAGAATACAATGAGTTTGAATTTTATTCCGAAAAATTATGATCGTAAAAAAAATATGATCATTCTTTATTGAACAGCCCGCGGATATTGCGAATTTTGATTATTTAGATTAAGGCTTTAAATTATTTTAACTGTTTAGAATTAGCATGACATTTTGTCTTGATATAAATATCTCTCACTGTTTCAGGTTTTAATTCTGACTTTATATTTCGTTAAGGCTTACGGTGTTCGTGTACATATAAACGTTTGACAGCACCGTTATTTGGTTCTAGAATATAAATGAGGTTCAGATATACATATACTTTGAAGTTAGCGTTCATCTTAATGGTGTTCTAATCTTCCTTTTTGGATGGTGTTAAGGGTGAGGTACGATTGATTTATCTCTTGCAGCTGGTGATCTTGCCGACGGGCATACGCAGGTAAAGCGATGAAGGATAAAAGTGAGGTTCTCGACTGAAGGAAATCTGAGAGGGTAATGTCGATAGAGCTCCCACCATTTAGGATGCAGTATGTATTTGTTTTCTGTCAAATGCACGTTCCGGCTCTATTTTGCTCCTTCTCTTTTGTACCAGACCAAAACATAAGCAGTTCAGTATATATAAGGTGAGTCATCTGCCCCTATTTAGTTTAGAACTTAATGCAACGTGCTAAGTGACAAATGTGACTTATGTCTTTCTTGAATGCCTTTTAGTGGATGATTTGCAGAACACTTTATAGAGAAAGGGCAGGTAAGTCACTGCATAAGTATTGTTGTATGGGACAGAAAGCAATAACTACATATGTCGATTCCGAAAAATCTTATACAGACACAGAAAGCTCCAGTCACAATTTTAGACGAGTTTGCAAACTCTTATTCATTAGCTACATCCCTACACAACTTTAAACACGCCCCTGAAGGAGCAACCTATCAGATGTATCAACTGACAATAACTTTGGAACACAAGATGGCAGATCTACACAGTGGGACTACTTGGATCTAAATCTTCAGCCAACACGTGTTTTCATTGAACAGCCATGTCAAAAAGTTCTAAGAATTAGGCAGATTGTTTTCGCTTCTCTCACAAATTACGGCAGTTTTTAGCTTATTCAGGAATTGAAATGGCGGATGGCTTTTTGTTTGCATTAAAACTACCAAAACGAACCTAAGACACTGTATGAAGCTGTACAAGGCGTGTAAATATTCGAGGTGGGAGCCTCAGGTGTGCCGTTACATATTCGTATAGAACGCTCAGCGCGCAAGGTAGCGTTGGCTAAATGGTATTACACAGGTGACCTCGCTGCTCTGCCCCTATAATTTGGTTTCCGATCCTTCGTGCTCGGCTCAGAAATTTTATTACTGTTTGTGTTACCTCTTGTGCCCTATAATTTGATATTATAACACAAATAACATTTTATAACATTATACGTATTTATGAAGTACAATAATCACTATGCTTTCCAATATTTATTTATAGTTTCTAGTAGATATTTTATTATACTCGGTATTGTGATTGAGCCATCAACCAAGTTAGAAATGTTTCATAAATCCAAAGTGGCTTTAGCTACTTGCGGCTGCGTCAATGTTTGGTATAAATGAACGCTTCATTATCTATGTAGGTATTCAGTATTTGAAATATCTCAAATACTGTCGGGGATCGTCATTTGCTGCGTTGATGAAATCCACACTTTGACAATTTATTTTTCTGTTTAACCGAGAAGTTAACACCTTCACAACTCCTTTGTCAGTAGAAGAAGCGAAACCTAATATTGCAGCATGAAACATTTATTTTTTCTAAAAAAGGGAAAGATAACTACGTGATATAGTTTACAACACCAGATACGATTATAAGTGGTCACAAAGCTAACCATGATCCCTAATTATCGGATCGTCAATCTTGTGTTTTCGACTCACAAGAGAACCAATCACAACAATAAACAATGTTATTGTTTTTGTTTATTGGTTATTTGCACTTTAGTAATTAAAATACAGACAATAAGGACTAGGAGAAGCGGGGGAAAACCAAGATAAGGTGATGTCGTTTCGAACCTAGCCCTTCAGCACTATATGTTCAAACTAACCATCTCGAGCAGCTGCCATGTATTCTGTCGCTCGTTGGGAAAGCATTCGTTTATCGCCTTACTAGTATTATGTGCATGAAAAATCTTCGTTTATTGAAGCTTTCTGCAGCTTTTTGGTCTTCATTCAGGGCTGTAAGTGTTAATGATGTGTCGCATATTAGCGAATAGAAGTGCAGGATTGAATTAACGGCGTTTGTGCTAAAAGGGTCAATGTTTTCACATTAGACTATAAACTGCGGTTTCATAGATAAGCATAAATAGGGGCAGCTGATTTACCTGATATACGAGGGGGGGGGACCCATAAAAATTTAATTGATGAACCTTATACAAAATTACTTCAGTCACCTTCAAAACACTCCATTACATGCGATGCCCTTATCAAGTCTCTTTTCCCACTGTTGGAAGCATTTTTGGAACTCCTCAAGTTTGATATTGTCCAGTGCCCTTTGCGAAGCTGCTTTTTCGGCCTCCACATCTTCATAACGCTCCCCTTTTAGCGTTTTTTTCATTCGTGGAAATAGTGTGCTGGAGCGTTGTCGTGATGCAGAAACCAGCCACCTGATCGCCAAAGTTTCGGGCGTTTCCTCCTCACATCCTCTCGCAGACGCATTTAAACAGTTAAAAGTGCTGGTTAACATGCTGGCCAGGGGACCACGAATTCCCGATGTACAATTCCACGGACATAAAAAAAGACAATGATTATCGTCTTCACATTTTACCTCACTTGCCTTGCTTCTTTCTTGGTCTGGGAGAGTTAGGAGTCCTCCACTGGCTTGACGCTTGCTTGGTTTCTGGCTCATACCCGTAACACCAACTCTCATCCCCTGTAATGACTTTGTTCAAGCAGTTTGGATCACGTGAAATCTCTGTTTTCAAGTCCTGACACACATTCATGCGGATGGTTTTGTGCTCCTGTGTGAGAAGGCGCGGAACAAATTTAGCAGCAACACGTCGCATGTGCAAATCCTCCCTCAAAATCCGCTGGCACGAGCTCCAACTGATTCCTGTCGCTGCTGAAATTTGGTCGATCGTTTGGCGACGATCCTCGTTGATCTTTTGGTAGACCTTTTCAATGTTCTCCTCATTTCGCGATGTTGAGGGGCGTGGAGAACGAGCTTGGTCTTCAACACACATCTCACTACGTTTAAAGCGCCCAAACCACTCGAAAACCTGTGTGCGGCTCATAGCGTCCTCCTAAAAAACTTCCTGAAGAATTTGGCGTGTATCCGTTGCAGTTTTTTTAAGCAGGAAACATAATTTCACACACACTCTTTGTTCTTTTAAAGTTGCTATAATGACTTCGCAGAGGTCACCCGCCAACAGTCAGAGAAACACAATACCACACTTGCACGTTCAGCTCTACACTGACGCCGTCTGTACAGCTACTTCATGAAGGTCTCTACTAGCACCATCTAGCGTGAGAACCCTGCACTACGAGTGGCAACGCCCTCAGAGTCCGGTTTCTTTTGGGTCCCCCCTCGTATATAGATAGATTCCGCGTTAACTTAGATGCTTCTCTTTGACACTTGTGTGCTCGCGCCTTAGCGATATGCTAATTTCTGTGCGATCATGGAACACGTAATCTAAGGCACTCAGTACACTGCACTTATGGATTCTTACTGCTTACATACTACTTAATTTAAACTACTACTCAGCTCATTTATACAGCCTATTTCAGCTTGTGTAAAACGCCGAGACATTCCACATCCACAACAAATGAGAGACTGGGACTAAGATTGTTATCAGAACTCGGAGACATTCACACACACGAACCATTGTACTTATCACACAAAAGCTGAAACACTAATCCGCACATCTCTTATTATACAAGTGGACTGGTCAGTGCTATCACATATCTTTACTTTTGGAAACGGGAACTGTCACAACCTTTTAAAGAAGCTGTAAATTTACGTTATTCGTAACTTTTTCTCGATCATTACTTGTATTACAATGGAAGAAGGTTCCAGTTTTTTTTACCTAACGTATAACACAATATAGGTTCACATTTTTTATAAATTAATACTGAAAGGAATTTCTGTTTCGCTGTGTTACCTGTCTCCAGTGGTTAATATTCTAGCTTAACGGGAGGTTATTTATGGATAATCGATCAGACTCCAACGAGCGCTTTAGCTTTTTATCCCTGAAGCAACGGAAGCTCTGTGCAGTAGGTATATATGAGGCAGTACTCCATTAGTGTAAGAACACGCTTAGTAGTAGGTAGGCATTAATTTCCACTTTTCCTGAAACTGTAAAACCTTTTGTATTTTGCTGTAACAGAGGACTTTTAAACCAGGGTTTTATCGTTTCATATCCTACCCAAAGAGAACAGGGTAATTTGAAGGCATTAAGGATTATTCGGAAAAATAACCCATTACTTCTCTTACGAAGTATCTCTCCTCATGAATGTACAGCACAGCTAGTCGCCAATATGAGAACCCCTAGTGGTTTAGCGGAAAATATACGAGTCAATTAGAAAATTTAATGTCATGCTGGCATGTCGGTTATGATGGCTCAATAGTTGATAGCAGCCGGACGGAGACTTGAGATTCACGGTTCAAATCCCGGCTAAGGCATTGAGTCTTTCATTCTAAATCTACCTAATTCATACTTGTTTTGCAAGAGCCTATAGTTCTGTGAGTGAATGACTGTTTTCTCTCCACAGAAAAGTTGAAACGCACTCCAATGAAGACCCAGGCAACACAAACAGAAGTATGTTTGGGACGAAAACCTCTGGCACCAAACTATTTGTCATTAAGTCCGCGCACCATACACAGGGTGCGTATGGTGTCTCAAGGGGCACAAACGAACGGTGGTGGAATTGCAGCTCGTCGCCTCATGAAGAGCTACTCAGAAGCCGGTGGTGCTAGCTTAGGAGTTGTAGAGGACGAAACTTCCAGACGTGGCTCCGAACATGAGCCATTACATCGCACTCAGTCTGAAGAGCCGCCCAGGTAAGCTAATTCTTTTCTTACACCCGATTTACTTTATAAAATTACATTTTATATCGATAAGTTTGAAAGAAGGCTTCAAACATTATAGTTTAATATAAGACCAGTCAAAGGTACATATGCCTGTTGCAACTGTTCTGATTAGTTACTGTCTGATCACCAGAAGAAGGCGAGCGTGGTCAGAGGTGTGAGAGGGTACTTAAACCGTTTACCTGCTCACGTAGTCTATTTGTTTACCACGAAATGTGTGTAGGTTTAAATAATTCATGCCACCAATCTAATAATTGTATAGCATTACTTAACTGAAAGGAGTATACTTGACATAAAAGATCTGGCGTTTTCTGAGGAAGATTACTGCATAAATTTCAACATAAGGCTCAGGCGAAGGTGGGCGCAACGTTAGAATCCCAGTAGCTAGCATAATAGCGTATGTTTGCTAAGAGGCCTAAGCCTTGTAGTTATGTTGAAACTCTAGCCGTAATCTTCCTCAGAAAACGCAGAATTTTGGTGTGAAAGCACTACCTACAGCGTCCGCCTTGCTAGCGCGGTGGTAGTATGTCTGCCTCACGTTTAAGAGGTCCCAAGTTAGAATCTCGGTCAGGGTGAGTTACCTGGATCAGTTTTTCCGGGGTTTTCCCTTATCCTATAAGACGAATGTCGGGTAACTCTAAGCTTCATGGAACCCGGACTCATTTGAGCACCATTTCATCCATTCCATTCATCGTCCGATATGACTTAAGGTTGGAGGACGTAAATGACAAAAAAAAAAAAAAACTACAGCCATTTTCACCCAGTAGTTAATAAAGGTAGTAGACAAATTAGTGATGTAATCGTAAGCTGTCATGTTCTACTGTTCCCCCTTACACCTCCAAAGAGCAGAACAGCCCTCAGATGCCCACAATATGTGATCGCTGTAACAAGCCTTACGTATTTATCTGACAACACTTTGTATTGTACATCATATTAGCGTGCATAAACAAGAAGGGGATTCTAAACATATGTATACTCCTCCACAGGTGAGTAAGTCTCCGAGGGACGAGATGCAGGGGGGTTGGTGAAGGTTTCCACGCCCTCTTTGGACAGGCTTATGACACCCCCTGTCAGTACAGTTACAGACCATTCAAAAACATTCTGACGGCTTCTACTTTTGTGAATGAATCTTCCCGGTTTTAGTGTACAAAGTGAATAGGGCGCATGTTTTTTTAACGGTTCTGCTCCTTGTATAGCAAGCGTTTTCTGCCACACACATTCGCTTGTCCTAGTCCCACAGCACATTCCTTACAGGGATTTTCTTTCCGTTGCTATACTATAGGTAGCCATTCCTCTAGCTTGCTTATTTCTGGTGGTCAAATAGTATTATCCTCAATAATATACACATTAACTATACAACGGATAAATATAATTTTATTACTTCCAGGCTTGTTAGAATTAAATTTGTGTGCTCGAAGTGTGAAAGATCGGTCAGAAACTGCTGGAAGAGGTTAGTGCCCTCAGTTTGAACAAATTCTCCTTGTTTTTCTCTGATTTTTAAGACTTCTCTTTAGAAACTATTTTGCTTTAATAGCCTTTAAATGCTGGTTTATCTGTGCTCACATCATGCTTACCCGTATATTTTATTGAATTACGTCCAGCTCAGTATGACTGGAAGTACAGTGAAACCTCTCGAAATTTCCGGCATTTGTTTTCCGTTTACACAGGTTTCCGTGTTTCAGAGGGTTGTGTTCGAATACAAAAGGGAAGAAGTAGTCGCACAGGTTTACAGCGAAGAAATGATATAGAATGAACTGTAAATAATAATAGGCTGGTGTGATTACGTATTACATTTTCGATAAGTATACATAAATTATAGTTTATCGCCTAGTTTTCAATTGTCCCTTTTCAGTCTGCAACTGTCTGCATATCAACATCATTTGCTTAACCACACAAGCATTCAAAATAATGTTATGGCGATGTTTGAAACCCTCGAGGCATCCACTGGAAGCTCCGAAATTATCTTTGCCTCATTTTCTTGCTGTATCTAAAGCTTAAGTCTGAAGCAGGGGCCCAGAAATGGAAATTCCTTTAGCGCGTGCATTGACAAATCACTCGAAAACAGCACGATTTAGCTAATTATACTCTGTAGAACCGCTTGGCTCTCACCAAGGCGGCCCGGGTTCGATCCCAGGTGATCGCAATGTGAGATTTGTGCTGGAAAACACGGCGCTGGGGCGGGTTTTCTCCGGCACCTCCGGTTTCCCCCAACATCTAATTCCACCGGTGCTCCATCTTCAGCTCATGTATCATCAGTGTCACCGCCTGCGGTGCCGTATGTAGTAAAAGCGGGCGTTAAACACTACACATTTCATTTCATTAATCTGTAGATTTTTTAATGCGCTTCACATGCCCTACTGTTCCCTTAAACCACTTGTCTTCAATTTATATCTTTACAAAATTTCATAAGTCCAAGCTTTCCCACTTTAAGTCGTGAATAAACTGTTTTATTATTTTATCAATTCAAAAAATTGTCCCTCTTATATTAATTCTTTAGCTGAACGTTTGTTCTTTTCGTGTTCTTCAATAAGCTTAATTTTTTCCTCCAATGATAATGCTTTATGTTTAGAACTCATTTTACAAAATTTGTGTACATTCAAACTATGTTTTTAAAAATCACCAAAGTTTAGTTTTCCTCCACTCGTACTTGATCACTTTCAACAACGAAACAGAGAATGAACACACTGCAAAACAGTTGTACCCTTACCATGTATGTTGGAAGAGAGTTGAGAGAGATAATTTTTTTTTGTTTTCCATTTTCCTCGGATTAACAGTTTTTATATTTATGGTTTCTAGGACTTCTGTTCAAGTAGTTGCCCTCAAAATTATTGCGATTTTTAAAATACTTAAGTTGTAACCCATTACACATAAAGTAATTCGTTTTAATCAGGTTATTTATGCAAACAGTTCCCGGAAAATATTTGTTTTCGCGTTAGGCAGCTTTCCGGCTTACAGTATAATTTTATATGGGAAAGGGCTCTGTTCCGAAATTTATTTTCCGTTTTTACAGGTTTCCGGCATATAGAGGGTCCGTTTTAGCCAGGTTTTACTGTACTTTCATTTATACAAGAATTTTCACAGATTTATAATAATTAGTAACAAAATTGTCTTGTAAAAACTATAATTGCTGCAAAACAAATGTTATTTTACACATTAACTACGGTTGTGAAAACCTAAGTTCTCAAATGATATTGTATTAATCACAGAATCCACATCTCTAACATAATTGTGCTAGTTAATTCTAAGAAAAGTTTCCTGGTAGCAGGAAATTATTGCGTAAGCTCGATGTATTACGAAGATCAACTTAATTTATTTTGCTGCATTGTTACCAGACATCGAAATTTGGACACCTATGGGAGAGAGACACGTTATTTCAAGTTAACTGTATTCTAGAGTACCTACTGTTTACAATAGCGAGAGAGCCATGGCCCGTTGCAGTTATACATAAAATCGTGCATATGTCAAATTGTGTGCAATCAAGGATCTGTTCAAGGGAAATATTGCACCTCAAAATAGTGAAGTAATAAATTACAGAAATATGTATCTTTTGCTTCAATTACATCATATGACTTTCTTCTATAAACATAAAATGATACTATGAAGAAGAAATATACCAGTGAGGAAAATTTAAATCAATAAATACTATTTCACAGTGAACCTCTATTATTTCTGTTATGAATAAGATATAAATGAGTTTTAAATATGATGCATTAAACAGCAGCATTTTAATTTCAAAATATATTTACCTGCATCTATATATACTATATCCTACCTTTACCTTTTTATTATTAATCAATTAATGACACATAAATTATTTTATTTAATGAATGAAATGTCCACCCAAGGTAAGTGCGTCATGGAAATTACCGACTTTACTAATAAAGGCATTTTGAAGCATAAATGGTGAGATAGATACTATGTCAGTGTTGCATCGCATTCATATCGGTTTGTTTTGTCTTACCGCTAACTAACTCTGTATGGGACCCTGACAACCTGTTTCATTGGTGTCCAGCTTTCGCAGTCTGATTGTTATTTCTCTCCACCCTTTTGTTACTGCTCGTTTTGAATGTTACGCTCAGTGAATGTTCATAATAAGTTTGAAGTATTATGAAAATACTATACTCAGGATTACATATTTCAGATCTCCATTTTTGATGACCACGCCACCTGAAAGTGTTACCTCACTAGCTCAAGAGCCTCAGTCAAGCAGTTATCAGCAAAAGTTACATTCCGTGCAACGAGATCAAGAGGAAGAGGAGGAAGAAGAAGAGGAAGACGAGCAGCAACAGCAACAACAGCAGCAGCAACCACCACAACAGCTACAAACTGGCGAGGGCACGGTGAAAAAGAAAAAGACGTACAAAGAAATTTTTATTGATTTTGAGCCCCAAGAAGTTGAACGAAGAGCAAAGAAAAGGATGCTGCAGAAAACTATGTCTGAAGGTAGGAGCAAAGAAGCAATATAACCATACTTAACCTGTAAAATTTAGCTGTAACAGGAAACAATACGTGCCTCTGCTGGCATAGAATTATAATTTTCAGCCGAAAAAGGGAAAATAGGTTTGTTTATTTTAAAGATAAAGCCTGATCTATTTTCAAAGTAGGAAATACAAAGGAGAAACCGTGTTCTTTATTTCAAAACGTTGATTAAGCAACCGAGACATTGACCTGAAGAAGTCCACTTGGTCTATTTATAATTATAATTAGACTGACATGGCAGCTAAGGTGTTCATAGCAGTAAAGCTTAACCAGCTCCTATCACGTGGGGAAGATGTTCTCATTTGTAATTGGATGAAGTTAGATTTGAATCGGCCCCTGCTCGTTGGAAGCGGGGTAGCAACAAACTCTACTCCAGCCAACGAAGGATGCGACCACTTTCCTCCAGTGGAGGGAACCAATTAGAAACATCGTAATATATTCCGCGCGTTGACTAAATCATGTAATGGGAGCTGGTTCGTCTTTACTTCTGTGAGCACCTTAATTGCGCTGTCAGTCTAATTATAAAATAACTATGGAAGATGTTACTTTAAAATAAAACATTGTCAACACTAGTGAATGATGTCTGACATAAGAGAATGTGGCTCACCGGCTAACCAGCATACACAAAGTGGCTCACGACACAAGGAGAAAGGCATAGGGCCCAGATTCTGATGAAATGTCATTTAACTGTCATCTCGTAGACATTGTTAACCCTTACTTGAAGTATTAACGGTCCCACACTATAAAAATGCGTATATATTTGATCATTACATATAATTTCCAATTTATATTTTTTTGTTTGTTTACGATATAAGCTGTCATTTTCATTCTCTTTGAGTCTTAAATCAGACACTTTGTTACATTTTGATTTAGTAAATAAAGAGGATTACACTCAGCATCGAGAAGAGCCGCGTCAGGACATAGTGAGCCAATTTTACCGTTTCGGGGTGCCTGATGATGACCATATTTCTTCCCGTATCGGTTGAAAGTTTGCTCAGCGCTGGTATATTTAAGTGAGCGTGAGGCCAGTAGTTAGGTCGGTAGGATAAGGGCATTTGCCACAGGATTTATCTGGTTTTTACATAAATAGCTTTATATTAAGGTAACTTTCCAAACAGCAAAATTGTCACTGTTATGAAAGTAAACTTGTGCAGAGTTCTTCATTTGAAACCTAACCGGTGCCTGACACTTCTCCTATGCGCGATGGGTGTTCCACAGCCGGCTTTGATCATACATAAACTTCGCACGTAAAGCATTTATAATATACTCTTACCATACAGAAGATGCTGGAAATTTTCGCCCTCGGCTAAACACGCTTTATATCGGAGGAACACATTCTGATCCACAGGATTAATTTGGACCACTGTAATGTTTCCGATTACATTTCACATATTTTTTTAAATTCTTCCAACATATGAGTATTTGTCCCGTAAACTTTCTTTCAGATCACCCCACAAGGAAGAATCACACACAGTTATATCGGGGGAGCGAGGAAACCATACACCAGCACTAATCACTATCTTCAAACACTTCCCTAATTTTATTCATGGACTCCTGTACTTTATGGGCAGTAGCAGAATCGTGTTGAAAACAACCTTTTGATTTCTCTTCTTCTGTCAGATCATGATAAAATGGGGTCAAAATGTCGTTTCAGTACCTCTCTGCATTTACAGTTTGCTCGTAGAATAATGGACCGATTATGCATCTAGCGCAGAGAGAGAGAGCTTCGGGCAATGTGACGTTTTGAGGCAATGAGCAGGGCTGTCAGAGCGTGTGACGTCAGGTAAGAGCTGTGTATTGCAGGTTGCCCAGATAAAACGGTGCTTGAGTTCAGTCAGATTGTGATGTTACCCTCTCTGAAGAATATGCGCAAATCCTACAAAATCTTTGTCACCAGTCCAGATTTCAAGATGTAGAAAAATTTTTCTACTATGCTTCAGTTCTTTGCTCCACCAATTCAGTGGATGTCAACAATGTTGCTTGCTCCCCGGAACCAAATGAAAATGTTGAATTTACAGTTCAAAGACTTATTGAAGGTGAATATTTCCAAAGCTATATGCACTTCTGCACTGATATTATGTACTTTTCGGCTAGAAATACGCATGCCAACAATTCTTTTCTGTTATGAAGTTGGCTAAATCCAAATCCCGGAGCAGGCTGTCGGATCATATTCGAACATGCAGTCTTCGATTACAAATGTCGCAAACATTATATCCTAACATTGACAAACTATAGCTAAACCGCGAAAAAAATGCAGCTGGAGGCGTGATTTAACAAAATTCCCCAGCCTTTCCCCCTCTACCGTCATTTTAGGCTGCCTGCAAGCTGCGCTACACTGGTCAACGTAAGGGGAGGAGGGAGTCCTGAAATGTTTGGTTGTTGAGGAGCAGGGCAGGCCATTCCCGCCTTCCCGCGCAAAGCACTGTCACTGCTGACTAAGGGGCGTGACGTCACTGAGAATACAACGCAAGAACGCTTACACGTGAATGTGCGTATTGCAATATTGTGATTGCACATTATAAGATAAGATAAGGCGCTGGTGCATGCAAATTCCACAATCCTTCTGATGAAATAAACGAGATGCAGTTGCTTACGAGCTATTTGCGCTGTTGCTGAAAGCAAACATGCTTCGTATAAAACTACGAATGTGATTTTCCATTGTTTGCCTAAAGATCGAGAACTACAGCGCAAGTGGGTTTTACGCTGTAAAAGGGCTGATCCGGTTAATGTGAATAATGCAAGGAGTTGTTCCGATCACTTCCTGCCCGAAAACTATGAACGGGATTTGAAAAACGAGCTGTTAGGTTTGCCGCTGAAAAGAAAATTAAAGGGCGACACTGTATCGTCATAGAAAATTCCGAATTGGCATGGGGATGTATTTGAGGCGGTAGTAGCAGGTACCAGCAAAACCAATTTGCAGGTAATTATCAGATACATTCCATTTATGTATTTGTTTCTATGTGTACACTGAGTTTATTCGCTCCTTTTTTATAAGAAAAGTTTAATGCGTGGAATAATGATAATGATAATGATAATAATAATAATAATAATAATAATAATAATAATAATAATAATAATAATAATAATAATAATAATAATAATAATAATAATAATAATAATAATAATAATAATAATAATAATAATAATAATAATAATAATAATAATAATAATAATAATAATAATAATAATAATAATAATAATAATAATAATAATAATAATAATAATAATAATAATAATAATAATAATAATAATAATAATAATAATAATAATAATAATAATAATAATAATAATAATAATGATGATGATGATAACAATAATGATAACAATAATGATAACGAGGACGAGGACGAGGACGACGACGAGGACGACAATAAAACTGTTTTTATTAATAGGCAATATCAGCAAGAGATCGCCGGTGCGAAGTTAGGACCGTGCGAAAGAGGGCGCTGTCTACTATAGTATGTTTATCTCCCAAAAAAACAAAATTGGACCCGTCGACCAGCACGGAGGTAGGTCCTGAGCACTCTGTTGTTGCTGAAGAGGAAATAATTAGACTAAAGACTCAGATGCAAGCCCTGAAGAAAGAAAACTGTTTTGATACGGCAGAACAAGGTACAGAAGTAATATTTTGTAGCTTCCATGGACAAAGTGCTGCGAAGTGTAATGGAGTGATGCAAAACTTAATTTCTATAATAAGTTCCAAGTTTCCCGAAATTCATCACAAAGTGATCTCTCTTAATGTGAGGACAAGAACCTTCATTAGAATTAGGCACTTAAATAAAAGAGCGAAGGCAGAAATGATCAGGAAACTTGCAGTAAAGAAAAATCTTCAATGGGTTGCTTCGTCATTTTCTTGAGCTACACTGATTAAGTACACATGAATAGTAACATCTTTTAAACTCTTAATACAACTGCTAGAAAGAACCTTCATTATAATACACAAGTGGAAGTTTATTCCTTCCGATTTTACACGTAGCAGAGCTTAAATAACACATACTGAAGGGCTAGTGTTTAACCCTCGCGGTTGAACTGTATTCTCAGTGACGTCATGCGCGTTAGCCAATGGCAGCGCGACTCTCCGGAATGGCCTACCTGAGTATTCTAGTTGCCTTGGTTGAGGAGTGGAGACGATTGTGCTCACGCATGCGCTCACCGACCGCACTTTTTTCGCGGTCTATCTGTAGTTAGAGAAAAATGAAACATAAACTGTGGAAAAATGTCCAAGTAAGTGTTCTATATAGGTCTCCTCTAAATTACAGGGTAATTATGTTCTATTTTATTCACGTTACAAGATGACCGTTCTTCACATATATTTCATATTTTCTCGCAGCATAGGACCAAAATGTAATGCTTTATAATCTGTAACTAATTTTGTAATTTAAAATCAGCATTTAAGTTATTATACAAAGGAAGTTATTTGTATTTCCTAAATCAGCTTATCGTTCACGCCGCGAAACTGTTCCTTCTTCCCTTGCGGCAGCAGCACAGCGCTGTGACGTTAGACGTTCAGCTGGCCTTCAGTAGAGCGGCGTGAGCTGATGTCAGAGCAGCGATACCTGTCCTGCTCTGGTCTAGTGCTAACAGAACACAAAACTCCAACTTTCCAATCATAATGAGGGATTTATTGAACGCAATATGGATGTTCAGAGGCTCAGTGACAGCACGTGTGTGCTGACATGACCACAGAGGGGAAATCACGGCTCACTGGAAAAGAACAGAAGCTGTGGATCAATTAAGCCGTCATTCACTGATGAAAGAAACCATTCACAACAATGAATTCGATATACTGGGTCACCTTGTTTTAAAGCATAGATACTTGTACACGTACACGGTGCGGCAAACCCACATACCAGTGTTAAATTGATTGGGTTCTAATTGGAGCTTTGCGTTCTCCTATCCTCAGGAAAGAGGAAATGGGTTTTGGTGGTTGTTGGCTACTCAGTCGTATTAATAACACTTTGTTTGTTGCAGAAATATTTGGTTTAATTCCTACTAAGTTCGATTTGGATCGGTGACCACCTGTTAGTAAAATTCCTGACATAAACTCAATTTTACATGAAACCCTGGAATACCTGTTTAAAATTACTTCAACGCGGTTTCTATTTCTTCTTTATACGGCGACTACTTTGCTCTAATAAACTTCTAATGCTGCTTCCACTTACGCTGGTTGCAATATTCTTAACTTTCCTGCATTTCAGACTTACAAATCTTCGCTTTTCTTCTTAATGCGCATGAACACGTCCTTCCTGTCGTTGTATCACCTTATAAGTAAATTTTTCTTACTTCACGATTCAGTTCGAACCGTATTCTGATCCCCTCTCTAACTATCACATGACCATACTAGCTCACACCTCTCAAATTCTTCCATTATTATTGGTTTCTCATTTATTTCGAATTTTCGCATTGGTTTGCAAAACTCATTTAACTCATTGACGTTCGGCCCACCCTGAGTTGTTTGTAACGGTAGACATCGTTATCTAATTAGTGAAGTAAATCCCTTTAGCGTTCATGCTCAACTACATTTTGAAAGCCCTTTGTACCAACACATTCCTGGCTGAAAGTATACTATAGTTCTCAGACATTGAACTATTCCTAGCCCAAAAAAGGTAACGATCCTTCCTTCCTGTCTCTCCGACGTGTAGAGATTTTTACAAGAATATTTTGTCTTTCTTGCCTGGATGCTATTATATATGTGATATTAAATTATATTCTTCCCTTCTTATTCTTTAAGTCAACCGCTATTTTAAACATTGCTCTATCCATTCTAATTTAATATTATTATAACAAGATTTTTATATTAGTTTAGCAAATCATTTTTATTAATTTATCTTCTTTTTTAGTTATCTGATTTCGATTAATTCGCCGCCTCCTAATCGCTGCCTGATACTGCGGTTACAACGGTTTTAGTTTTAATAATTTAGTTACTCTATGTGTAGAAGACCCTGTAATTCGCACACCTTGTATTAATTTTGGGATGGATTTGGTGGATTAGCTTTCAAAACATGCACCTGTGTCGTCTAACTTGTTCTCTGTTAACACTGCATGTTTACGTTTTCCTTTTCTGTTTGCCACAGAGCCAGTGGTTTCTAATTTCTTCACATTCTCGTGAATTGTAATTCTGGAAGGAGACACTTCACCAGTGAATGTTTGAATATACTCCATGCGAACACGGCTTAATGATTCCCATTTATAATAACTTTTACACCCGAAAATGCGTAGCTCTAGAGTCAAGCGCCTGTTAATGTTGGTGGCCGGTACAGTAGTGCCGAGTGGAGTGCACAACATTAGTCCCCGCGCACAACGGCAGCCGGTAGTGGCGGAACCCAGCAAGGTTGCGGGAGAGGTAAAACACCGTGTGCGTTAAGTTTTAAACGAAGAACCCTGTATATTGATGCAAGTTATTTCACATCAATTGCTTATACCCTGGTAAAGGTTGCTGCACGCCTTGGTTGCTAGTTTGATGCAGCTTATTCTTACGTTGTAAATTTTGAAACAGTGTGGCCTATCCTCACGGTAGAGCAAGAGTTCCGTCAAAGGGTATGTGTGGATATGTATGGGAGTAAGGATGATTCTAACGGCACTGGAATGCAAGTTTGAGACTGGTTTAATGACTTCTTTTCATCATCACATCAATCGCGAAGTTGCCGACCAAGGATTATCAATATATCACTGTTCAATGTACATAAAATGCATATTACGCGGTAACACTTAATCCTTTATTTACGTAGGAACCGATAGATACCTTTTCTCCTCGGGTCTGGTCTGCGCTCACTGAAGACCCAACCAGTTGAGTCTTTCTTAAAGGACCGCCAGCCCATTAGTGTTGTTCACTGCAGCTGCGTTCAGCTTTCACCTCTCGAAGCCTGTCTTTATCCACACCAAAATTCCTTTTGTGACTATTTGTCCATTGTGATTATTAGTCTCGGTCATGCCATTATTAAGGGTCCAAACAATGCCTTTTCAAACGGAGTCAAGTGTTATCCACTTAGAATCCCTGTGCTAAGAACCCGCTTTCTCCCATCAAAACGACTGACCCCAACTGCATCTGCTCGCGTTTTAACAAATATATCATGTTGCTTTGAATTACATTACGATTCTTTATTCATTGCATTCCTTAATTTCGGTATCAATATTCTTTACACTCATTCCTGAAAAGAATGTCTTATTCTTATTTAGCCGTCAGTCTGGAGAGGGTTGTTGCGGGGGTGGATGGATAGCTGTTGTCAGGGAAGTAGGTATATATACTTGAAGCTATAAATAAGATGTGAAAAGAAAATGAGACAGGCCGGTTTTCTCCTTTTCGTGTTAATAAGTAGTTATAGTCGGTTGCTATTGGCAAAAATTTGAAATCCTCTTCATTCCAATGAATTGCGAATAGTCAGAGAACTAAAACGAATTTATAAAATCTAATTTAAGTTGCCATTTTTCGAAAAGTAAACAGAAAACTTATTTTATTTACTTATTTTTTAAATTTCATCATTATTTTACACTTTCATATTTATAGTTGTGTAATGGCCTTGCTCATGCTTAACTTAATGACTTTCTACCACTAATTCTAATAAAGTAAATAAATTCTAATTTTAAGTAACTCATTTATATTATGCCATTTTTATTTTAAAGATACCTTAACGGTAATTTATTTTTACAGCATTAAATTATGGGCTCCGGTGATTAGGAATAAGTTTACAGGGCCATGTGTGTGTGTGTGTGTGTGTGTGTGTGTGTGTGTGTGTGTGTGTGTGTGTGTGTGTGTGTGTGTGTGTGTGATTATAATAGCTTACCTTTGCCTTGGCTCCAGACCTTCTATAAATGTCTAAAACATTAACGGGTTACGTGCCTGATATAGACCAAACTTTACAGTTAATATAGTATTTATTAAAATTCATGGTAGTTAAAAAAAGAAGAGTAGGTAGTAATTGTTCAAAAATTGCCAGCAGAGCGTTTCCTGTACATTATTTTGTAAACGAGCAAAATGCAATACACAACTGTTGTATGCAGATGTTCCCTATCATGAATGTATAAAAGCCAATTCGAAATACTTCAAGGTTGTTCTATGATTGTAATGTAGAATATGAGCTACTTTCAACATGCAGTGAAGCTTTAATATCACGTACTGTCGGTCAGTTCACTGTTTTAGAAGTTTTGGTTTGCCTATTGAGGAACTTATATAGAAACTTCGAAATAACGGTAGATAGACTAGATTGACTGGGCTGAATAGAGCGAACACTTCTGCACTGCCAGTAGATTCGTCTTAAACTTGCGACAAATGGTACATGTCCGTAAAAGTTCAGTTCTGGAAGTTGTAAGGACAAGGATTTTAAAAGCTAGTTATGAGCAAAATTTTTTGCTTTCTATTGTTACTGTAGCTGCGCACATGTTGCAACGGAATATTTTTCTGTATCAGATGCTTATAAAATATCCATCTGGACGAAGGCGCTAGGCATAATCTCAAAATACGTTTATAAACATTACAATGCACAGCAGGGCAGTTTGTAAATAAAGTCAAGTATGCAGTTTTCTAGATCAACGAATGTGTTCTCTAAGAAGTCTTATTTTCAGAACTATTGTGATGTGAGTAAACCACGCATGTGTGTAATCTTTAATGGTATTTAATGCGAATTCTTCTTTTTCTTTTTATGTATCATAACATATTTTAAAACTTTCAGAAGTATAAAATTGTTTCCATCATTTTGATGTGAAGCTAATATTGAGGGGTATTATAAACAGAGTTTGTAGGATATTTGGACAACAATCATTGTTATACAGAGAAAAGAAATCCATTTGTCTCGTTAGAAGGTCTCGTTTACATTAATATATTACTGTAGTATTCATACTTCCAGTTTGTGTCGAAGTCTCCAAGTATAAATTTCTGCTAATGTAAATAATTTTGTCTCTGTTGTTTTACAAGGGGAAATACTTCTGAATCGGGATGAGCAGCAACACGAGATGTACAATAGCTACATGGAAACTGATGGAAGTCATGGAGAGGACGAAGAGGAACCTGCCAAAGATCAAGAAACAGAAGATACGGATTATCCTTACTATACGGATGAGTGTCAAAATGGTTATTTGGAGACGTATATGAGAGGACATGTTTCAGCAATAGCTGCAGGCCAAACTTCTGACGGGGAAAATGGCAGCCCGCAGTTCATGGAGGAAATTCAGGTAATGGATGTTGATCATTTTGTATACGAGTATTTTATAGCTTAGCATAAAAATATTTTTAGTTCAATATTCATTATGCTAAGGATAACCACAGGAAATAACATGCACTGATTATATGTTCTTTCTGCTTACTTCAGCCTGCTATTTTGAGAGGGACACTTCATCGTATTGGCTATCCTTCCGTTTTCCGCCATTACTGCTAAACGGTCATAAATGGGTGTTATTAAAAACAAAGTTAATTATATGGCACCAGAGCTCTTGAGGTGCAACGCGCTAACGACATACGCATAACAGGACCATCTAGCCGATACGGGAGATGTCGGAGCGTTGGCTTTCGTGATCTGCAGTTCGTTGCCTGTCAAACCCATGAGTGCACTTCAATCCAAATGTGGATTTAAAACTTCACATCTACATGAAAGGAAGGGCTCGAACCTTGTCGAAGAACGGCAAGGCGAACTTTAATCCACTACACTAAGGCTGATACCAACACGTGGTTTCCAAATTCAAGTAGATGGCTAGGACTATATTGCTTAACTTCAGCACCGCATGGTCGTTGAGAACTTTTTTGTTCCATTGCCTTTGGCTGCAATGGTCATATCGGCGGCCGTTCTCTCTTGGAACATATCGAAGGTGCTAATTCATTAGATCACATGCACTACCGAGAATCTAACCCGGGACCCCTAACACGGCAGGCAGGTGCTCTACCGACTTGAGCTACGGGGCCAGCCCTTTGAGAATTACATTACAATAAAAAGGTTCATCTAACTGTATAATGCTTTTTGCTGGTTGTACACTACCCTGAGATTTATATCGTGGTGATGCTTATATCTAATCTAGCATACGATTTCTCTTTTCATTGAAGAAATCCAAAAGTGGCAATAGAGAGTGTTACAAAACTTAATAGTAGG
Organism: Mantis religiosa; assembly: GCA_030765055.1. Taxonomy (NCBI): domain Eukaryota; kingdom Metazoa; phylum Arthropoda; class Insecta; order Mantodea; family Mantidae; genus Mantis; species Mantis religiosa. Next base: position 69,419,562 of record CM060948.1, read on the forward strand.
TTTCATCCCCAAGTGTAATTATTGTAACTGCGTATATTCAGTTTCAGGGGAATTAAGACTTTTGCATAATTTTCCCCCTTTCGTAGCATTTACCACCTTGAGCTCAAACCAAAGATCACGCTGTACCATTTATATAGTTCTGAAAACTAAATTTCCTCTTATAACTATGGCTGCGCTGCTAGCTTACCTCACAGCAACACATCACCACACAGGAATTTAATCTTAGCTAGCGCGTTTTCCTTTATTTAAGCAAATGGTGCTCCAGACGTTCTGTAACAATCCACCAACTCTATTAGTACATGGGGTTTAATCCATTATCGTTTCAGGAAACGGAACAAGTTTATGGAGGGAAGAGGACAAACTTTATGGTTTGCAACCACGTAGATGCAAAGTAAACGATTGTAAACGGACTACCTTGACCGGTTACGATTCTCGTCTATACGGTCTAATCCGGTGTATGGTCCTCGCACACTTCGCTCGCCCTGCACCACACCAGGGTTCGGTTTCTGATCACACCGACTATTCGCATTCTATTTTGACTACGATAGCAGCACAGAGTAACTAGAAATGTGCAAGTTTTGCTATTCGTGGCGTACATAGCGAACAGAATATAAAGAATTTCACAATATTGGATACATTGTGGTCAATAACAGACTTGCTTAGCACTCAGAAACTGTAATTCATCTCCGATTGTCTCTTTCATTTTAGTTGTATTTTAATACCGGTAATGTTGTGTATAAACCTAACATATATATGTAAAGAAAGTACCTTTACAAGCACGTAAGATATTTACACAATGCAGAATAATATATTAAGGTAGGCGACACTCATTTGGCCTCTTAAGTTACTTCCACATAGGTGGCTTTCCTAAAATTGGTCTTTATTATCATTTGGAAGCATAAATGACAAGATATACAGGGAGTTGATGTACCTGTGCAAACAGCTGATCAGTATACACTGATTCCGACTGGATTTTATCAGCAACTTAATTCGTGTGGTTTAGTGTAACAACAGCCACCAAATGTACATACGTATATGTGTATTGCATTATATTTTTCTCAGGCACCTATGTATGTTTTTCTGATTATTTTATATTAACTTACATAAATAGACTCATTTTCATTTCTCTAGGAATTACTATTACTTCTATCATGAGCGTCAACATCATTATCATCATCATCATCGTCATCATCATCATCATCATCATCATCATCATCATCATCATCATCATCATTCACTTCGTCTCACACAGAACTCATACTGCATATACCACAGTTCAATGGCAGCGGGCTTTACAAACAATAAATTTGGCAGGTATTACGCTAATCAAATTCATATAGTAAATCTAAGGCAACTGTGTACTCTAACAACTATATGTAATGTTCCCATTTACAAGATGCAGGAACGTTTACCTACATGCAATAGATGGTTAAAACATATAGATATTCTGCCTGTAGGAAAATGTTGCACACATGAAGTTTTTCTGAAGCTTTGCGATAATTCTAAATTCCCTTACGAGATTAAAATTTGCCTTCGTGCTTCCCACAACGAAACTGATGACATGAAACTCTTGGTGTATGAGGAAGGGGCTCATAAGTTTTCTCCCAAATGTTTTACCGAAAGTTGGTGATAATTTTCAGTCTACAAATCAGTAGCAGCAGCCATTCAGAATTATTTTCATTTGAATTCTCTCGAGCAAGATGGTTTCGCAGCATCATGTGAGGCTCGATTCCTGGTAGCTACCGACCCTGGCCATGGGTTTTTCCATGGTTTTCTTGGCTTGGCAAGGTGAAATGCTGGGGCGGTGTCTTTTACCACAGATTCACACTCTTTCATTTACTTTCAATTCATGTTCATGTTTGACGTTACGGTTTAGTCCGGAGCTGCGTGTCGGTCGAGATGGGCAGATGGCTCAAAAGCTTACCAGTTGAAATGTCTTGGCTTCATCCAAGGCTCCAATCCGGGTCGAGCTTCACCCGATTCCCCCTGGAGGATAGCCTCTAGGTTACACTCCGTGGCTTGGGCAGGTCTTCGCGAGTGCCTCTTACTCGGGTGGGCAAGCCTGTCACTTTTAAAGAGCTCTGCGCGTCTTTGACTCCCCGCGTTGTCCAGTCCAATAGCCCAGACATTCCCTGCGGTTTCTTTATCTAGTCCGCCCAAGTGAGGATTATTCAGAAAACATCCTTTTGTTGCAGGTTGAGGTGCTAGGTGTCCTGTCATCTACCTCTATGTGGATCCTAATATTTCTGGCGTTGTTGCCTCCTGCACTATTACAGCACGGATCTGAATGCACATGGTTTCACTCAGCAACATATATTCAGCTCCAGAATCATGCCTATATTAATTAGGGGAGTGAAGTATGACTGGCTAAATGGCCATATACATGCAGTAGTGACTTTGTAGGTTCGTAGAATTAAAAGTCCAATTTTCCGAAGTTCTAAATGTTCTTTATTTCCGTAGAAATACCTTTGGCGAGTCGTCGCTCCCTTAAATACCTCATTGATAATTTCTACTGTTCTAAAACAAACCATAAACCAAATAATTTCTATCAGTCAGGAAGTCACTAGACATTTCCATTTACCTCACTTATGTATGTCAGTAAGTCTTTTATCTCCAATGCTATGTTTATCTGCTTATGCAAGCTCTTTATCTCCGTGAAACACTATCCGTCTGTTGTCTATTTGCGCCGAAACTGTTATGCCCGTCGCCGCGACAATACTTTAATGCACTCATCTGAAAGGTCGGCTTCATTCCGCGAGCTTTACAGGTGGAGAACCAAACTGTCAGAATTCATGTGTTGCAAGTTCTGAGCCTACTGCTGTCATTTTCTTTCCTTTATATATATAATGAGCATACTTACAGTTTTGCATCAGAGGCAGTGTATACACCTTGCACGTAGAAGAACTGCGCCAACCCTCCTCAGTAGAGTGTGACCACAAATTTTTTCCAAGAAGGATGGGGTTATTCAAAACTAGGAGTGCATGGATCGGGTGGAAAGTACGGTAGCACATAACATGAGTTACAGTAGTGACCATTCCTGCGTAGGCTGTACAAGAAAATTACACCAACCTGAGGTATATATGTGCATACTGACGTTCAATCCCCATTATTGACTGTCCTTTGTTGTTTACAAGTTTAACAAAAATTCAGACATCACCTTTTAATGTCTTTGAATACTGTCTTAACCCGAGTTAACGTTAAATAGTATAAAAATACTCTGAACTCTCTCCAATGAGCACAAGACGCGAGGTCAGTAAGCCCAAACCAAAGCTTTAGAAAAAGAAAATGACTTTACTGCCCACTTACCGCATTTTACGCCCAGCTCCGGCCACTTACACAGACTGCTCGAAGACTCCAGTCACCAAAGCTCAATGAACTAGGGCCCATACGCAATCTGCTGCTCCGAACCGACAGAAAAGCAACTACGGCAGGTCTGGCAAACTACGAAACCTGGCCGATAACGCGGTGGGCAGTCGGCTCAAAACTTTCTTGTCTCTTCTAAAAATTTAGTCCAGTCGGGGTTCATAACTGATCTTCATTTCTGTCCACATGCATATACTTTCACATTTTCAAACGAATATACTTTAAGTACTGCAACAACTTAGGTGCATTTGGGATCTGTATTTGTGGTGAGGCAGCAGCAATTGAACGGTGCTTAGATAATATAAGAAGGCTGTATCATACTGCAGTCGTATGTGGACTTCTTGTTGTGTGCATAGGAGTTTTATTTATTTGTTTGTTTGTTGTTTTTTTAATCATAGTTGGTCTACGAGTTTGCTTATTTTTATTTTTATTCACTACCATTTCAGGGTTTTGGGGTCAGGTGACGATTTTATCACATTGCGGCTGGGCGGTGAAAATTTACTTCGTGAAGTTTCTTTAGTAACCCTGTTGGGAGTGTTTAGGTGCATCAGGGGCACCTCCTGGTGTTCTTGGATGGGTGACCGACTTTACGGGGGATCTCCGGGGGTACAGGGACCTTTAAGTTGACTTGAGCAGCCTCAGAGGCATTAGAAGCAGAATCATTAAACTTTCCGTCCAAGTTTGCAGACTTCGTCATCCGATTTCGTTACCGTTTAGGTCTCTAACCTTGTCTCATTCTCCCAGGGGTCATGCTGGACATAAGGTCGGATGGCGTACCTGGTGGCTGTGCCCCAGTTGCGGAGGCCATTCCTATATTTAGAGGACTTCTAGCTTGTCCTTTAATGTTACGTAACTCTGTATCTGTATTTGATCTTCTGCCGAATAAACAGAAAATAAGTCTACAAATGTCTTCTGGATCCAAATGGGTAGTGAAGACTGGAAACATGTCTTACTGTTTATTGGCCTAAACGGACAATCGAAAAATGGGGTACAGTAACAAAAGCTTTTGGATGAGGCAAGCGGTATCAGTGAACGAAAGTCGCAGCAATCTTATCAACGCACATAATTTAACGTTCCATTCTATTAGTTTTGATTCTACACAGAATAAAATACCGAGACCACCGGAAAAGTAATTCATGATTATCGCTTTTACTGCAAACACTACGAACCCGCTGTGCGTATATCTGAATTTTTAGATTACTGTTTTTATTTTAACGTAAATTGTAATTATTTCGTTTCGAATTTTAATCAAAGAGCCTATATTAATAAAAAAATTATATACCGCTTATCCTTATGGTAGGCAAAAGTATTATGACTTTGTAAATATTTTGAAGTGTAGAGAATCTAATATATTGTAAAGAAAGAAGAAATTATACTTCATATCGTGATTAGGTAATATTTTTGAAACACCAGTCATTAGGTTTCAAGATTTTGTCGAGATCTATGTAGCTGAAACACCAAGTAAAACGCATTTATTTGCAATCCACGCGCCAAAACTCTCGAATCACAGAGCCTGGGAACGTAGCTGATAACTCAAAAGTCCTGTACAGATTTTAGCAATGACAAATCATTAATTAGAATGTTTTAATTATATTTCACGATATTGAATGCGTGTACTCGCCATTTGCATTCTAACTGCCGCTATTTGATTTCATAATAATATCAACAGTGCGCGCGACAACCACTCTCTAACCAGAAGTTGGATTTTAGTGAATTCAGCCTATCGATTAGGGGATATTTATATGTTTGATGCAACAAGAACACTGTTAGGACAGAGGTCAACTTTCGACACGGTAAAATTCTGATCAGGAAAGAAGCAATGAGCTGAAAGGAGTCAAGTACACAAAAAATGCATTAACTGATGCGAAACGCGTGTCGCGGGCGTTTCCTCTCATACTTTTTATCTATGATATTGAAAACTTAGCCAATATTGGTCTTTCCAGAGAGAAGGTAATCCATAGATTTTCTCGTATATGCATGTATGTGCATCGTATTCTTCCATGCTAGATTATGGGAGCTGAAATAATATCTATCTACTATATATACCGTATGCTCCATAAAAAGATAAAATGCGCACGCTATACGTATGCTGCTTAGTCAAATGCTAGTTTAATGAGTACTAAGGAGAATGCATCTTGCATCACCCCTGAACTGGGCCCTGGACTTTTCGCCATTTGGGCAGCGCTTCAGTACATTTACTAGGTGCACTCCAAAAGTAACACATACAATTTTATTGATAATTATACATGTTGGAAATTAATTGTTCTTTCGCACTGGCCGTGTGCCGGCTAAAATATGGAAAGATAGAGCCAGACTGAAAAATTTAGTATCATAGCCGGGATTTGAACCCATATCTTCTGGTTCCCGTCCAGTTGCTCTAACCATTGAGCTACCATGGCCAACTTGCCGACATGACATTAAGTTCTCCAACTGACTCGTATTTTTCCCGGTAAACCACTTAGGAGTTCTCATAAACACATGAGACAACTAATAGTGGTTAACTATAAAGCCCGGGCCTTAAAGTACTTAATGAAATGAAATGTGTAGTGTTTAACGCCCGCTTTTACTACATTCGGCACCGCAGGCGGTGACACTGATGATACATGAGATGAAGATGGAGCACCAGTGGAATGAGATGGAGGGGTAAACCGGAGGTCCTGGAGAAAACCCGCCCCAGCGCCGTGTTGTCCACCACAAATCTCACTTTGCAATCGCCTGGAATCGAACCCGGGCCGCCTTGGTGAGAGCCAAGTGGTCTAACCACTGAGCCACGGCGCGGCTTAAAGTACTTAGATGTTGTAAGTCGCCATTAAGGTAGTTGTCTCATGTGTTTATGATAACTCCTAAGTGGTTTAGCGGGAAAAATACGAGTCAGTTGGAGAATTTAATGTCATATCGGCACGTTGGTCATAGTAGCTCAATGGTTAGAGCAGCTGGACGGAAACCAGAAGATCTGGGTTCAAATCCCGGCTATGGCATTGAATGCTTCAGTCTGGCTCTATCTTTCCAAACTGTACATGTTTAGCTGCAAAGTGTTAGGGGGGATGCTAGATCAGACCTGCTAGCAGCAGGCATGGCAGTCGGTCCGTTTCTGTGAGGGGAAGGAAGTGTAATAAACATTTGTTTGAGTGGTGTTTTCTATAATGGGAATTACGGAGGTTTCGAGAGAGGAACAGCGTGCAACCATAAAATTTCTTTGTGCAAAAGGTTAAAACTGCATTATTATTCATCGTGAACTTGTCTCGGTGTGTGGAGATAACGCTGCGCACTATAGCGAGGTGAATAGGAACATTGCAAAGGTGGGAGGCCATCTTCTACGTGGTTCTATCAGAACAAGGAACCTGTTGAAAAAAATCATTATGGGTGGTCTTCATGTGACTGTTGAACAAATGTGTCTTCAAACAGGCTTAAGCAGTGAAATAGTAATTAGAATAATTAAAGAGGACTTACAAATGTCGAATGTGAGTGCACATTGGGTGCCCAGGGTGCTGCATGATGGAAAAAGAAACTGAATGACTTGCTGTTAAGACATGTTGACGAGACACCGCTCGATCCACTATGGATGAATCATATCTCAGAATGTCTCTTCGAATATGGTACTGCAACACTGCGATACCCTCCACATTCAACTGAACTTGCTTCCTGTGATTTTTGGAGCTGCACACACTTAAACTTGATGTTCTTGGGAGGCAATTTTCATCAAGGGCAAGTCTGGGTTCTGTTGTTTACCAGTCTATAAAATTCTATCTGAAGAATGCTACAAATGTGTTATCGGTCACCCATGTCGGACAGGTCTAATGCGGAGAAGCCAGACGGAGAACGTCCGACAACGACCAATCCCTCATACCCCATTCTTTTTTTTTTTTTTTTTTTTTTTTTTTTTTAGCCCAAGCCAAGGTGGAAGGCAACGTGCAGAGAGCTGAATGGCACCGGGGCTAAAGAAGGTTGAATAACGCAACTGTGCTTAGACAAAGAAGCAGACTATTTAGAAAAGTAACATCTGTATATCAGATGTCTAGGGTTAAATTAATAATTTTGAGAATTGTTTATGCGTTACTTTTGGAGTGTACCCCGTACATGCTTGCTCCATTCAACTATTAACTCTAACTTTTTCACCTCCCTTTTTACGTACTACTGCTTCCTCAACTGATGCCTATTAATTTTCTTTTACTTGTCCATATTGCATCCTTCTTTGCCCTTTGCCCAAATTCTGTTTGTGTCTGTCTATTATTTATATCTTATTTTAATTGCGTACTACTATCAGTTCACCCAGCCTGGTTCTTCTTAACCTCACTTTTCTAAGATTCCTCTCTTATACTTTCCCTGTTACACTTATACCAATTTCATCTGCCGCCTTTATCAATCCTTTTTCCTCTTACGTTTATTTCATCTCACCTGATATCTATTCCCACTTTCCTTCTGCGATTTCAGTACTACTTTTTAAGCCTGGTGTCACTTGGTGATATATTTTGTAACAATTTTCCCTATCAGTTTCTCATTTTGTTCTAATCCCACATTTATTTCATTCTGTTCATTCCTTAATGAATTATTTCTTGTGATTCTTCCATGCTATTTACACTAAATATTTCCCACTTAGGTACCTCATTTATTTTTCCTAAGAGTTAATAACCCACCACTCACAGAGCATGGATCACCACAAGATGTCTTAGGGATGGGAATATCCAAATGAAAATTGTTAGTCTGGAACGTAACGTACCCAGGGTTTTAATGCAATTTCTTATCCTGTAGGAGAATTGCTAGACCTACATAACTTCGTACATTACATTGATACTGGACAAGGCACAAAAACGCTCACTGATGTTAGCAGGAAAATGACATGGAAAAATAGGCTACCATTTATTTAGGAATGAGAATGGGATTTCTGTCGCTTTACAAGTGCAACAAAGGTTACAAGAAGGTAATCACTAGCACATATATTGGGATAACTTAAATATGTTTGAAGAAGTGCTATAAATGACTAATATTAAAAATAAACCAATGATGTAATGGCTACAAGCATTTATCTAAAACTTATATTTACTTTATTTTAAAAATTATCTTTGAATAAGTCGTAGATTTGTAATTTCATACAAGGATTATAAAAGTGAAAAATGATGCTTAAGAGTATTGATGACATAATTTAGAAATTGTTATTTTTTGAAATAGTGGAAAGAAAAATTAAGAAAGTCGTTCCTGAGGTAAGTGTTAGAAAATTAGGCATTAATACTTTTAACATTTGGGATGATATAAAATTAAGTAGGATTAAAGACTATTTCATAGCTTATGACGCCGTGCAAGGACAAGTATAGTAGCAAGCTGACTGTACGCACTCATTAAATGTAAAAGGCATAAGTGACCCATCTCAGGCCTAATTTGAGATATGAATTCATAACCGTAATTGCATCTTTTCCCCTGACAATAGTAACTACTGCACCCACACGCAACCTTTTCCAGAATAACCATCAAATAGCAGCTCTCTCTAAGTATGCGAATAAGGGAAGTACGGAGATATTTCAATGTTTTGAAAAGATATCCTCATGACAACTCATTGTACTTACTATGTTTATTTTTTATTTTAGTTTTTATTTAATGGCCCTTAAACCGTTTAAGTAATATCGGACCATGAATGAAAATAGCGAAACAGAGCTCAGAGGTACCGCGATTCAAGTTCCAGAATAAGGGAAAACCCCGGGAAAAGCATTATCCAGATAAGTCACACTGACCGAGATTGGAACTCGGGACCCTTTAAACGTGAGAGAGACACGCTACCGTCTGCGCTACAGAAGCAGGTTCTGAGTTTTATATAAATCTGCGTTTCTTTAATCTAAATGCAATAAATTTACTTAATAAGCATGAAAATGGCAAGAAAATTATAAAATAAGAAGTAAAATAAAAATAAAATAGAAAATGGCATACAATGACCAAAATATCTGGGACCTATGATAAGGCTTTATGTGCGGTTAACGATGCCAATGACGTTACAACTGAAATGTGACATATTTATTGTAATCCTGATCCTTTTTATCAGAATGTACTGGAACTTCCTCTCGCTATTCCCACAGGTGCTCTATTTTCTGCTATTTGACATCCTGCAGTGATATTACGTGGACCTCGACTAAAGAAGGCACGCAACATACGTACACGCACGGTTTCAACCAATTTTGAGCTAATTCTGGAACCTATGGGACTCAATCCACCGCTTCAAATGCGGCGGTTAGCTATTGCCTGAGGCCTACTTTTGTGTGATTTATTTAATTTTTAAAATGTGAGTTTATGTGTCAAGGAAGTTCAAGAAGTATAAAACCTTTACTAGTAATCCACCTATTATACTTACTTCAATGTACTCGTATTGACCTTCATGGAAATGCGGTCGCCAGAAATCTCTGAAACTAAGTTTGCCGTAAATCGCAATAACGAAATGACGTATTCCCATTAAATAAAAAAGACTGTGTTTTATTTTGTCTCGGCTCAAAGGAGAAATAAAGTAAAAATATGTTTAATCACTCTGAGACTTGCCCGCCTCGGTAGCGTGGTGGTAGCATGTTTGCCTAACGTTCAAGGGGTCCCAAATTCGAATCTCGGTCAGAGTGAGTTACCTTAGTAAGGTTCTTTTCTGGGGCTTTCACATATCCTGAAAGACGAATGTCAGCTAAATCTAAGCTCTATAGACCCTGAGCTCATTTGAGCATTATTTCACCATGACTTAACGTTGGAGGACGTGAATTGCAAATAAAGAAAGTATATTCGAACCTAAGAGAGGAAATTAAATGAAATGTGCAGTGTTTAACACCCACTCTTAACACATACGGCACCGCAGGCGGTGACTGAAACATGAGAGGAGGATGGAGCACCGGTGCAAAGAAACCGGAGATCCAGGAGAAAACCCGCGATCTCACTTTGCAGTTTTCTGAGATCGAACCCTTGGTGAGGGCCACTCAGCCAAGGTAGAACCTAAAAGTGCAGAAGTGTGTATTACCCGCACACTTTATCATAAGCCTTGGGATCTATTGCTTCGTACGAACAAAATTAAGAAGGCTGTGCATTGCCTAAGTAATATATGAGCATCGTCCATATTTCAGTGTTACCATCTGTGCATTTCACTTTATCGCGTTACCCTAGTTGCTCTTCCCTTGCGTTATTACACCAGTTTTCTTTTGTATTCAAAACGGAAACTTTAAACATAATAACAAATTGCTAAAGCAGATCAATAACTATCAACATAATCCCACAATACCCTTTTACTTCAGTAGAAAAAACGCAATTGCGTTATCTACACGTCACAGTCTTTTATGATATAATTTGATGTACTAGGGCTGTTCAATAAAGAAAGGTCATTACTTTTTTGACAACGTACCTTTACTCATCCTCATAATTTTGATGGTCCTTCTCAAAATATTCTCCCCTGATTGCGATGCACTTGGCCCAGCGTTTCTGCCAGTCTTCAGAGATACGCTGGAAACCATTTTTGAGAGATCATTCAAAATAGCCTCCACAGGCTTCACCACTGCTTCTGATGATGGATAATGCCTCCCACGAAGGCGTTTCTTCAAGTTAGGGAATAGGAAAAGGTCACATGGGGCTAAATCCGGACTATAGGGAGTGTGAGGGATGCACTTCACGTTGATTTTTGCAAGATATTCAGCAACAACCTTGGCAATATGAAGCCGCGCATTATCGTGGTGCAGTATCCAGCCTGCTTCACGGAAATGTGGTCTTTTGCGCCTGATATGGACTTGCAATGTTTTCAGGACATCCCTGTAGTATTGTCCAGTTACTGATGTGTGCGCGGGCACAGCATGCTGATAAAACATTCCATGAATATCAAAGAATGAGATGACCATAGCTTTCTCAGCAGAAGCAACCACTTTTGCTTCTTTGGGGGGTTGCCGATAAAGGAGATTTCCACACTGAGCTTTGGTGTTTGCTTTCAGGATCAAAATGTAGCCAAGTTTCACCAGCAGTGATTACGTTTGAAAGAGACTCCGGATCCTCCTCTAATATCAACTTAAACTACGTGCAGACCTTAATGCGAATGTCCTTTTGTTCCTTAATCAACAGTCTTGGAACACATCGTGCACAAACACGTCTCGTGTGTTATGTTTCCAACACCAACGTGTGGGTGGTAGTCAATAAAATGTTCAGTATTTCAGAAAGTGATCCTAAGGTAATTCGTCGATCCTCTCCCACAATGGCAGCAGCATTGATGTTTTCTTCCTTAAGATCAGTAACTGGAGCACCTGGTCCACCTTCCTTTGACATTGACTGTCTCCCCTCTTTAAACATTTTAAAACACGTTCGAGCTGTGCTGTAGGGAAGAACAGACTCTCCATAGGCCTCCTGTAACATTGTATAGGCCTCAACTGGAGATTTGTTGAGACGAAAGGAGGGTTTAAAAGCCGTATATTGTTCCTGGCGTGTTACCTCCATTGCAGCGGTAGGCGATACTGAACATGTCTGGAGTTGCCTGGTTCTCACAGGCGGCAACCAGGAGTACCAACAATGAAACTACTACGGCGTGTTTGTTTGACATTAAGCTAAGAGAATATAATAAGATTTAATTTTAGTGCGAAAAATTATGACCGTAAAAATTATGATCTTTCTTTATTGAACAGCCCTCGTAAAATGATGTAAAAGACATGGAAAGTCTTTTGCGGCAACAACGCCATTTGAAAACTCAGGATGTGTGCGAGTAGTAAGTCATCTCTTATTTCGTTTACATTCAGATACTGTAACTAAATAGTAATGTCAGTATATACAAAAGCATTCAGTGTTTCACATGCCACATGAAATACCTAAACAGTTCAGTTTCTAATAACTTTAATCCCAACCAAAACAGTGTGTATTACATGATCAATTGAGGAGCGTTTTTTCAAAACTCGATAGATGCGAAATTGAGTTATACATAGTATCGGCATAATTTTCACCTTCTGCATCATTCTGTACAATCAGATTTTACAAAATTTTATTCATGTCCTGTGTGGAAGGTAGTCAATATTAGCATTTTTTTTTTTTCAAAACTTGATAGATGCACTTGCTCTGTTAAAGCAAAAGTCGATAGATGCAATTTTATGATTTATGACCCAGCGTGTAGCAATTTCAATTCTATGAAAGGCATGTTGTCGTTTACTGCCATCTCACTGTTGCGATTCTTGGAATTCTCAATCAGTTTAACATTCATTTCTAAAAGCACTCTTATACTTACATGGCATTTTTATTCTTCGTTGACACACTGGACAAGAACTCAGTTGTGAAATTGTACCAGTCGTAGAATGCACGGGAGGTAGACATTGTAAAAACCAGGAAAGGAAATCAAAATGCAAGCCAAGGAAAGCTCATACTCCAATTTCAAGTTCACGTGGTCTCGAGTGCACTCCACGATATCCTAAAAGTAAAGGGCATATACACTGTGATGTAACTGATATGACTTATGATATAAGTGGATTTCACCAACATCTTTCCGTGCTCAAAAGAATAGAGCAAGATAAATTCCTTAAGAAATATATGAGTATTACATCGTCTAATCGCAGAGTGGTGAAGAAAGAAGCTGCAAATAGAAAGCAGACTGTTAGCATTAAATGCAGTGTGAGAACGAATGAGGGCCGAGAATTGTCAGGATGCACTGCAAGCTTCCAAGGAATCACAGAAAATAGATTAGCTCCCCTGGCTAGAAAATTTCACTTATCTGGGAATGCGCCAAAGGAAACCAGAGGAGGTGACAGAACAGGAATATTACAGAATGGCATTTCTGCTGATATAAAGAAAGATATAAAGAAGTACAGATGTAGAGAAAGCCATTATGGAAGAGCAAAATCAAGGAAAGGATATATATTGTTATTTTGTGATTACTTGATTATTACAAAACGGAATTGTACTTTTATACCACAACAATCTTGTGGAAATAAATAGGATATAATGGGTGAAAGGGTACGTGATCCAGGATCGTGATCTTTTATAAAATATTTATTTTGGAATTTAAAGTGGAATTTGTAGACAAAATTTTAGCATATGGTAGTGATACTACTCTTATGGAAAACATTCCTTTCTATTCCCTCTTGACCTTTTTCAACAAAAGAACATCCCTCTAAACACTGCAGTACAGTAAATATCGCATTTCTGTCTCATAGTTTAAATATTCTATGACGCAAGTACTTAGTACTATATGGCACAGGTAGGACTACTCATAACTTCATCTAATTGCATTCGAATTAAACTGGTAGTTAAACTAAATTAATAATCTGAACTTCATTGGTTCAGATAATGTGTTTCTTTTTTACGGAGGGGATTTGGCACTGCGACCCGTCTTGATCTATTGTACCTTATGACTCCATGTGGGGCATCCGCGAGAGGAAGGATGAGGCGAGAGGAGACAGCGCGGTCGTCCCAAGGAGCCACTACAGTGCAGAGGACAGGGTGCCTACATTTTACTTAGATGGAAACCACCTCCTGCAGGCCAGGACAACGGACATCCCTCGCGTACTTTGATTCAAAGACGGTCCCAGCAGTCGGGTCGAAGACTGGTGACCGACCTACCGGAGGAGGAAGTGGTTCACTTAGAGCATATCATCCTGCCATACACCACCGAGACTCCCGCTGACACTTCTACCCTGAAAGAGACCACCAGATGAGAGATGATATGAAATGATATTGGAGATGAAATTGAGGAATAGGAAAATTCGGAGGATATAATTAATCTACCCAGCATTGGTATACCGAACCGCGAAAACCCCGAAAAAATCCATGGCTCAGGTAGGTGGGCCACGGGAATTGAACCCGGGTCTACAGAATGTGGGCCACAGACGAAACCACCGGCACCATCCCGCTCGGTATAATATTTATGTTAAATTGAATTCATAACTGAGATTCAAATTTGGAACGACTGTATTTCGCAAGTGCAGTCTTGGAGGAATGGTATATAGAGAAACTCCTTACAGAACTTCAGTCCTACTATTACAATCATGGACCACCCAACTCTCCCAAAATTTTAGTGACACTACTGAAATAACTGAAACTTCTCGTGATCCACTTTTCAAACTGTTCCAGTGCATACTTGATGACCAGGTATTGCAGTCATATACATACATACTGCCACCAAGGTGATGGCTCAGGCGGTTTCGTCTGTGACCGACGTTTTGAAGGTCCAGGTTCGATTCCCATGGCTGTCCTACCTGACCCATGGGTTTTTGGGGGGTTTTCGCTGCGTCGCCAGGCGAATGCTGGGTGTGTTAGTTATATTCTCCGAATTTCCCGTCCCTCCATTTCATCTCCATTATCATTTCACATCATCTTTCAGCTGGTGGTCTCTTTCACGGTAGGAAGTATCGGGGGCAGTCTCGGCGCTACATGGAGGGATGGTATGTTTCTGGTGAACCTTTCCTCCTCTGGTAGGTTGGTCTCCGGTCTCCAGGCCGGCCTAGTGGGCCATTTCAGGACAACGGTGGATGGGATGCTGACAGTACTGGCCTGCCGGGGAGTTTCCAATTGGTCACTAGTAGGGACCCTGCCATCTGTACTTCGTGACTGATTTGTCGGTCTCCTCTTGCTTCATTCTTCCTCCTGGGGAAGGCATAGGCGTAATAGATCAAGACTGGTTGCGGTGCGGAATCCCGTCCGTAAAAATCTGTCCTAACCTATTATATATACTGCCACGAGGAGGTAGCTCCACATGCGACTCCCATTTGGGAGATTGGAATTCAATTCCCGTCAACCGCATAATATAGCCGGTTGTTTTTCGTAGTTTCCTCTTGTCACTTAGGCGAATGCCAGGGTGTTTACTTCATATACGACGATCTCCTTTCCATTTCTCTACCACCTTTCTGCTGTGCTTGTAGGTTATGGTGTATGGTAATACCGGACAGACGGTGCAGTGCTTGCACACTTTAAATGCTGTTTTCCGTGCTGTGTGGCTTTGTGTGGTCACTGTTCTCACTTGAGAATGACATTTGTAGACAACGGCTGCGGAATGTTTGGGACTAAGCAGGGCATCCTAGCGACGGAATGAAGAACTCTGAGCCTTGTTAGAGACATCCGCGTTCTCTGTGGTCTGTCTCCTGCGTTCTCTGTGGTCTGGCTCCTGCAACTCCACCTAGGGGAGGGGATCCGTCCCCTTCAGCTGCCGCTGCGGATCCTTAGCATTCGTGGTACCTCTAACGTTACTAGAGGAACCTCGGGCCGAACTGCCGAACCCCTCCAGTCTGGGATTTGTTCGGATCGGGTTGGACTTGAAGGGACAGGCCCAAATGACCTTGTTGTCGACGGGTCCTAAAACACCACACACACTTGAAGGGACAGTGTGTTCCCGACACCCACAGGGAATTTCGTACCTCCGGCCAGGCTACGGCCGCCCGGAGGGGGTAGAGGGTTGCCTCATAAGTCCCGGGTACTAGCCTGCAGAGCTAGTAGAAGGTGTGCTAGATCACCAGGCGGCCCCACCGAGGTTTTCGGTAGTCTTCCCTGCGCGGTTGACGCGCGTAAGTAGCGTATCCACTTCCACCCGTCTTGACGTTGTAGTCGATGGGGGGGGGCTTTCTAGACTCAAGGTATTGCCCCATGGAAAGGCCCCCGGAGTTTTGCATCGCTCCTGGGTAGAAGGAGTTCCGAGTCCTTGGTCCTACGGGTCCAGGACAAATGGGAGTAGAACCTCTGGCATTAACAATGTCTCCTGCGACTCTGTGGCCTCCTGCGGTTCTCTCATTTAATTCGTTACTCTAGAGGGTATTAGCCACAGTGAATCTCTGTAGTGGTTGCACTGCGAGGCTGTGCCCTCACCCCCCCCCCCCTATATCAACCCTTTGTTGTGCATACTACCGATATCACGGAGCATCTCATTTGACCGAACTTTGGAGGTTTAATAACCAAACTGATTCTATTTTTGCCCAGATATATTCTTTTCCTTATTTTGTTCCATCCTTCCTCTTTGGTTATGAATTTATTTACACGAGAATTTACCTGCTTTCAATTCATATAGTAGAAACTGGATTTCCCAAAATTTGAAGCGTCGAAACAATTAAGTGTGGCGCTTTGTGAACACAAAGTATTTTATTCCTCCATACGACATTTCTAAAGTCTCTATTTCTAATCTTAAATTATTGCCTCCCTGTAAATACATTTACAGGCTGCATCATTGCCAATGTATATTTACGACATACATTCGTTTTAGGTCAATCTATAAATGAGTAGGATTAGGATTAAGATTACTACGGAGGGGATTCGGTACTGCGACGAGTCATGATCTATTGTACCTGTGCTCCCAAGTGGGGCATCCCCGGGAGGAAGGATGGGGCGAGAAGAAACAGAGGACTGCCGTCCCTAGGAGCCAACGACAGTGCAGAGGGTCCCTACACTTTAATTAGATGGAAATCCTCCACATTTGCCAGGACAACGGACTTTCCCCCTACTGTGGTTCGGAAACGGTCCGAGCAGCCGGTTCGGAGACTGGCAACCAAACTACTGGAGGAGGAAGTGGTTCGCCCTGAGCATAATCTTATTGTCATGCACCACCGAGACACCCGCCAACACTTCTACCCTAAAAGAGACCACCAGATGAGAGATAATATGAAATGATAATGGAGATGAAATGGAGGGACAGGAAATTTGGGGGATGCAATTAACCTACCCAGAATTTACCTGGCAACCCAGAAAAACACCCTAGAAAGTTCATGGCTCAAAAAGGTCGGCCACGGGAATCGAACTCGTACCTCCAGAACGCTAGCCCACATTATGGATAAAGTGTTGCAGTTAAAAATACAAATTAGCAATTGTTTTGAACATATCAGGAAGTACCTGTAGGCCGAGTCACACACCTGCGCCGTTCACAGAAGATGTGTTAGATATTGTACTCATTCTGGCTCGTGGCATTGAGGGTGAGTCAGTTGTGACCCTTCCCCCGTATCCCTCTTCTATTGCGTCGTCAACTAAGAGACATCAAGAAAGAAGAGAATCTGCCTACAATTATTAATAAGCATTCCTACTGTTTTTGTGTTAAATAACCTTCAAGCAAAGGCGTTTTGTTCTATTTCCTTTGTATGTTAAGAGATCGTTAGAAGATTATGCTAAATAACGGGATAGAAAGAGCAAATTTTGTCCAGCTAATATGAGAAAGCAATCTTTGTTTAGATATTAGCATGTAAAAGAATAATAAAAAATAAAAAATATCCCCATGATCGCGGAATATTCGTCTGCTCCAGAGATGTTAACTTCGTGACTTGGGAGTGGAAAATCTTCATATTCACCAGCTTCATCTCTTATTTCGTTGTATAGGTAAGGTGTCGATGTTTTATATGTAAACTATCTAGCTTTTATGTTATTAAATGGCTACGGGATCAAAGAGAAGGGTAAAGAGGTTTAAAATATCGCTTGCTGTGAATGTCTAAAAATTACTGGACAATTCTACAGCAGTCCAGCAGTCGAGTCGAGTCGCCCAGGTTTACCTGGGCGGGGTGTTTTCTGCCCAGCACCTAGCTGCTTAGTGCGACTTTATCTGAGCAGTAAAGAAGAATGTCTTATGTCTCAGGCGAATGTCTTGGGCAGTGTTATATCTAGCCATTAGCGGGCGCAACTGCCCGCGCGAGGTGTCCACGCCCAGTGCTGGCAGCGCCCTTTGGCCTTGCTGTGAGGCATCTTGGCACAGTCCGCTTAACAGGCTAGAGGGAAACGAAACAAGGTAAAGGTATGGGTTTTACCAGGTCCGTTTTCTGGGCTTCGGGGGTGCTGGTATATACGAAAAGCGGCCCTCTTCAGGAAAGGCCACCCAAAGCGTCTTTGGGCAGCCGGTAACTAGGTTTACGGCGAGGAACCCTGTGGTCGTAAGGCCAAAGGTGTTCACCAGTTGATTAGGATGGGAGTCAAGTTTCTTGTAGATTTTGAGGGTTTTCTCCCGCACTATGTCCACAATATACGGGACTCCGGAATAGCTGTGAAGGATATGGGACGGGAATCTACGCCCAATAACATACATCATCTGTAGCACCCTGTTCTTCACGCGCTGCTTTCTGCGAATAGTGGTGGGAGCCGCTGATCCCCAGACCTCGCAGCCGTACCGGATCAGAGGCGGGATAATCAACCGATATAGATGTAGTTTAAGGTATATGGACAATTCTTTCACCGACAAACGATACTCATAGGCTATACAGATTTTCCAAGGAGTGTCTGTAAGAGGTTAAGGAGGTCAGTTGTTCCACCGATGTAAATATTTGGAAATTTATCATCTGTTTTGGAGAATTGTCAGGACTTTGAAATTACAAGCCCTAAATGGAAGGGTTTACCATTAAAAGTTTTAGATGATTGTTCAAACGTTCCAGAAACGGTACAGGTAAATTAAAATAATTACATCGCCATCAGATTTGAAAATGTACCCACATAACGTCGCGTAGCCAGCTGATCTAGGTGTTAGTATAATATAAAAATGCCTTTAAATAAATAGTGCAGGTTTGTACATCTAAAGCGCTTAACTAGTAGAGTTGAAGCAGCAAGAACCATTATGACAGACTTAAAGTAATCATGTTTTGTACATATAATGGCGGTTATTTGAAAAACAAACAGATCTAAACACCTTTATCAAAGATTATGAATAGACCTAAAAGTTTGGCAACAAATTTAATGTGGACTGCTCTGACTTCCGAATTCTATGCTGCGCAACCTTCGTAGCCACCTCTATTTGTAAAATAATTATATTACTGTTATTTCTTAAACTAAGTTTCTAAACCTGTGCTAGTTAAAATGTTTAATTTAAAAACTTCGAATCTACATAGAGAAATTTTTATCTTAATAATTTGATAACATGTTGTTGCAGTCAGTAAGGTACTACAGCCATTATCTTAAATATTCATCCACAAAGTATGATAAGAACAACGTAAATTAATGGAGAATAAAGTCATACATAAACATAAGGGTAGGAAATTAATTTTATGAGCTAAGTTAAATGAATTAATAACATTTTAACTAATATTGATAAAGACAAGCATAAACATCTTAAGAGTTTCATTCTCCATGGTTTTTGTAATAAATTGTTGTAATAAATTACTGAGAAGTTTGACGAAAAATAAATAGGCATAGGAGTGTAGAGTAGCAACGACAGTTCTGTGCCGGTGACCTACTTTCTTTTCGCACTGGAGTGAGTCTATGGCCAAACGTCATTTGCATCTTCTGCTAGCACTAGAAGATGGAAGACAATGCAGCAAGGCCATATTTCACAGACTCGTCTTTACTAAAACGCACACCTTCAGATATAGGAGGACTTCCTCATCTTAGCCACTTCTTTACTGTTTTACTTCTTCGCTTCCACAAATGCTTTAATTTACAGGAAAATAAAAATCTGGGTTGATGCCTCTGTGGCTTGTAGCGCATGTAAGTGAGTTAGCCGATTCTCGTATGAAGATATGTTTCATCTTCATAGACAAGCGACCTTCCTTCGTCTCTAAGCCTTTTTATGGTATGTAAATATGATACGCACCAATTTCTCATATACCTTTCCCATAAAAAGACCCTGTTGTTCCTTGTTTTCTTCCACCTGAAACCTATGCCACATAAGATAGTCTTTAAACTAGTGCTTCCCCCTTTAAAGTAAATGGAATCTTGATATTTCAGGAGTCCCAAATTTTGACATTGGGTACAGTTTTATCCTGAATATACAAATTATAAATTGTTTGGCGAATTACACACCTATCAAAGTCATCAATGACTGATTGTTTCTGGTACACGATGTACTTTCCAGATGTTGCAAGGAGGTCACTTGTGCCTCACATTTCTCCCCTTCTTTAATTATTTTACGAAATTTTCTCTCGGATGCTTTTGTTCCTGCAATCACTCTCTTGCATTTTATTAGCATATCGCCAGAAACTGCTTCCCGTTTCAGAATAGATTGACATTAATAACTTCGCGGTTTGGTTGTGAAGTGTTTTTCCAACAAGTTTGCTTTGAATTGGAGCATTTTAATCTAAATAAGAAAATATAAAAAAGCACACACACATACACAGGGACAAAACACTAATCACCAATGCGGTTAATAGTCACAATTTCTAAAACTTTAAAATCTTAAGGTGACGACACCGAAGCGTTAGAAGTTATCCGGCCAAACCTCGCCAGGACACTGGCCATTTCAGTGTACTGCGCATGACTGAGAGTGTAGGCTCAGTAACTGGATTCTAAACGACTGAACACACTGTCTCCACCGGCGCAGAACCATCGTCCACACTGTATATTTACTATGCTTAGCTAACACTGCTCATATAGTCCTCCATGCAGGAAAACTTACATTAACATTAAACATCTTTAAATAATTTTAATATACATTTTTAATTTACTTCAACGCTTTGTGAAACATCAAGACGTAGTATGTGTCCTTGTGTGTTCATGTTATACTAATTTAGTGACTTGTTAAGGAAACACAAAGCATTAGTATTAAATTATATTGAAGAAGAAAATATGTGTTTTATTAATTAACTGTGTTTGGTATAAATATAAAACTAACAAAACATAAATTAGTAATCAAACATCAACTTAAAAAATCTGTACAATTTAAAGCATGCACCAAACAAAGATAAAAATAACATTAACTTAAATATTAATTACGTGCTAAATAAGGTTAAGTGTATTGAATAGAGAGGAAGCAATCGTGATGATAGAAGCGATACTCTGAAAACTTCTAAAGTGTTCGGAGAAAGATAATATAAGACAGAGTTGTAGTGAACATTGAATTTGATAAATAAATAAGATATATGAGAGTAGAATATTCTTATTCCAAATTGTTTGAATACGAAGCTTGCAACATTAAAAGTTGTCCAGACTTCTGAAGGTGGCATCAATGTTGTGGGTTCTCCATAGCACCCACGTGCTACTGGTTGCCTGCCAACAGGAAGACGAGTTCCATGAAAACCTCATCTACCATGGCCTGTTCCGTAAGCGGAGCATATCTTTGGAGGATACAGCAAGTGATCCAGATGTTGCAGCATTCCAAAGGGTCAACAGTGGGGATGATGAGATCTCAGAGGCGAAATCTGCACCACCTATTGTTCAAGGGACGCATTATAAAGAAGGTGAACTCGACGATTCAGAAGAGGATCAGACTCAAGTTGAAGATTCGGTATTGATGTATTTCTTTCTTTGCTTATTCATTTGTGTTTCTTCCTCATCTAAAAAAATTCAACTACTAGAAGGCTATTGAGCATAAATCACCAATAATTTATGTGAACGTGTAATCAAATTCCAAATCATACCTTTAATTTGTGTGTGTGTAAATGCACAGTGCCGTAAAATTATTCTGAAATGCACACTGCACTTAACACTCCTGTTTAAAGCGCACTGAAATACTTCTGGAAACCACTGTTCCTGTAAATTTCCGCCCAAGTAAAATTTTAATAAATCCTTCCGAAAGATATAGCGCTGAAAAAATAAAACATTCAAACACTAAAATTCCTTTACAAGTTAACTACTTATAATATGTTGCAAAAGCCATTCAATCAATAAATGATAAATAAATTATTTCATTCAGGGCTTCTGTCCTTTTAATGTTGAACTTTAACTAAATTATAATTCATTAATTTGGACGAAATCAATTGGAGAGAAGAATACATTTTCAAGTTTTCCAGAAGTGCATGGTTCACAATCTTCTTCTGAATGCACTAAAATATGTGTACCTTCTGTTCTTATGTTCTTTCATATTTATTTATTTGCAGCTTCTGAGATGTGTTATATGCTATTTATTGTGTTATTTCTAGTAATACTGCTTTAATTACTGTATTTTGTTTAAGGAAATGCAATGTTAGCGGTATATTTATCGTTTCAGTCAGTATTAGGAACGACTTGCATGTAAAAATCTTGTGCTTATGGCTTGTTGCTGATCCAGTTCCAGAAGTTATAGAATTTATGTTTTTAGAAAATGTTTTTCAGCTGAAGTGAAATTTAAAGTGTTTTCTCGCCTCATATTTCAGATATACAATAAGACAGCTACACTGTTAACAATTTGGATGTCCTATTTTTATTCAGTATTAATTAAAAATAGCCAAAGATACACAGATTCCATATTTCACCAACCAAAATTTATATATTGATATATTAAACTGAAATCCAGAAAGAAAATCCTGCGAGTTTGTATTTCGTTCTTTAATTTTTAAATTTCTATAAGAAGGAAGAGCTAAGATGTAGGACTATATTTATGATCAGCCTTTCTGAATTGTTGCAATTCTGCTGAATTAAGTGTTTGAGGGATTTAAGTTTCTTTATGTCTCCAAATTAGTTGCTCAATCATTAAGGGTTAAAGGGCATGACCTTTTCTTTCTCACATGGGCAGAATAACACAATAAAAGCTATTTCCTCCCCGTAAGGAAATAAAAAGCTTTCGGCCCATAAAAAATGGCGTTTGCGAAGTAAATGCTGTAAGATCAGCTCAGTTAATAATGGACAATAGTGAAGGCACTTAAATAAAGGAATGTGCGAAAGACCAACGGAAGTTAGAATTAATATAAAATTAAAATTTATACTTATTATGCATTTAATTCTAACAGCAACAGACTTCACATACTTTTCGGTATTACAGCAGATTGGATTGGTTTGGATTGTTCGGAGGAGATTCGACATCTCGACCAGACTGGTCTTTTGTACCTATGCCCCGAGTGAATGACCTCCGGGAAGCAGGATGAGGTGAGAGGAGACTGAGGGTGGCCGACCCGAAGAGGTCACTACAGTACAGAGGACGAGGTTCCTACACTTTACCAGATACAAACTCCCCGGTGGTTGTTTCAGGACAATCGTCATCCGAACTGCCCTGGCCCCGAAACTGTCAGGAGGCCGGTTCGGAGATCGGATGCCGCCTCCCCAGAGCAGGATACTCCCGGCAGGCTTGCACAGCCGGCATCTCGCCTGCCGTATTTATGAATCGTCCCATGAGGCCGGCTCAGAACGAAGTTCATTCCGCTGGAGGGAAAAGCGTTTCCTTCAGAGCATATGCACCGCCGAGACTCCCGCTAACACTTCTACCCTGAAAGAGACCACTAGATGAGAGGTGATATGAAATGGAGGGACAGGAAATTCGGGGAATGTAATTAACCTACACAGCATTCGCCTAGCGACCCGGGAAACCCACCGAAATAGCCCATGGGTCAGGTACGTCGGTCACGCAACGAACCCTGGCCTCCTGAATGCGGGTCAAAGACGAAACCTCCTGACTATTATAGCAGAAGTAGGATGTCATCACTCACATTTAAATCATACAGTTGTTCTTCTTTGAGGAATAGAATACACCTATTTTAGGGTATCTCTGTAATTTTATTTCAATTTATATGGCGCTTAACGTTGCATTATGTCAGCACAAATTAGGCGAAAAATCAATCATTACTTAGTGCAACTATTTTATTTGCTTTTTTATCGGAAAAGAGAATACATGTTTCGGAAACAAGTGCGTGATAAGAATGTAGCACTCTAATGTGGCCAAAATGTATCTAGCAGAAATAGGGAAAACTTTGCAGCATCATACGTGCAGTTATTTGAATTACATTACTATTACAGGATGGTGACACTAAACGTTAAGACATTGATGGAAATATTTTATTTAATTCTTAAAATTATCCCAACGACCCATGATATGGATTTACAAATTTATTTATTTACCTCTGAAAAAGGGAAAAGAAAGCCTATATAGGCACTTTCACAATAAAGAAAAATGTGGCTTACAAGATACTCTTGTGAGCATATTGCAAGAAACCTGGTAGTCTTGAATGTTCATGGATCCAATTGGGTAACATGCGGCATGTTCTGCACAAAAGACAAAAAGTGTCCAATATGGAACGTTGAATGAGCTTCTTCATACGGAGAATGCATTTCACTGGTATTATGTGTCGACTTCGACTTCCAGTAAAAAGGTGTCAAACTTCTCAAGACTATACTTCATAATGTGAGCCAGGGACCCAAAATAACTACAAACGTTGATTGCATATAGTCTTATACTTACAGTAGTGTTATTAGATGGAATTGCTTCCACTTAGTTGTCCTTGGAAGATCAAGGGTTTTCAATTCATGTCAAGATTTTCAGTTATGCCATTTCCAGTTGTACATTCACATTGCTGATACTATAACAGCATGATTTATATTTTTATTTTAGCTGATAATTTTTTTACAGTTTGATTCCATTCACAAAAGTGAAATAACTTTCATTTGATACATATTTTAATCCCTCTGTTGTAAAATGTTGTACAGAGCTTTAAACTCCGGTTGATGTTTCCTTTGCATTTCTTCGTTCTATGCCGAGACTTAATTTTTCACATGTAGGTCAGTCAATTAGAACGACTTTTTTACCGAAGTATTTTACATTATTTTATTGATTTCCAAAGCTTTCTATTGGCTGAAGTTTACTAATTTTTACTCCTTATATTGTTTGACACAATAATTTAGCTCCTCAGCCAATTAAATTCTTTTTACTTATGTCCCTGGCCGAGAGCCCTACGGGAGCGATGGATGTGGTGAGAGTATACTACAGGTGGTTGGACTGAGGAAATACAATATCAGGGGATAGGGTCTCTAACACTACGGATAAGAATTCGTACAACTGACTCACCTCCCTCCTGTAGGGTTCAAGACTAAAAGACCTCTCCGGATCTTGAGGGCGAGTATTTACGGAGACCATATTCCCTGCTATGCACGAGCTCCCGTGGAAATAGCCAATCAGGATAAAAGGTGAAGTGAAGTGAGAAAGAGGTAAAATGGAGAGACACAAAAGTCGATGTATGTAATTAATCTTTCCCAGCATTCACCTAGTGACCTGACGAGGACCTGAAAACCGTATAGGTCAGATAGGTCGGCCACGGGAATCATACCCACGACCTCTAGAATGTAGGTGATGTACGCTACCGTTTGAGCCATCCCTCTCGGTTTCATACTGCTTCAAGACTTACTTTTAATTACATTGCGAGTTCACCGTAATATCTAATTGCCTTCTTATGTTTTGTTTAAGCTTTCGCATGACATGAAATAAATGTTTACTTGCTTTTACCACTACGCTTACTTTTAAACATATGTACAAGTATTTCGAGACTTATTTCTCTCTGTTTCGGCCTTACTCTGCTTCTGCTATTTGAATAAATCAGTGACATGTGCTCAATCCCCGCGTTATCCTGTAATGGATTTAATTTATGGCTGATTCCTGAAGTCGAATAAACGCCAACAGTGAATTATCGGCCTAAACTATATTAGGGAAATTGATTCTATATGTACATGCGTTATTTCTTTAGTAAGTGTATGTTTAACTAAAGTGGATTGTTTAGTCTGCGGTTAGCAAAGTGCTCTGTGTACTGCAGCTTTGCCTGCTTTAGCATTAAAATTCAAATAATTTAACATTTCATGAATTGCAAAGCGTAAATAAACAATTAATTATAACCTCAACAATAAAGTACAGGTTTGTGTTTATTTTAAATTATAGAGACAATCGAAATGAATAGCAAAATTGCTATTAGCTGCTTTGTTCATTTCAACACAAATATGTAAATAATTTAACGAAATGAGTGAAACAATTAATTGGTGCCTTAGAGGATGACACATTTACAGCTCCTTCATAGTTTAACAATCCATCAGAAATAATTATTTACCTAAAACGTTTCATAAAACAGAAAAGAGAGAGAAATAAAAAGGCATCACGTGATGCACACTAAAAGATGTCTCGCTTTGCGCATTGAACTCATTGAAGATCCAATGTCTCAGGATGTTTTCGAAGTGATACTTTTGGATTAAACATAAGTATCTTAACATCCGTAAAGTAAGTTTATTAAGTGTTCCAGGTCAATTCGGAACTTACAGAAGCTGTTCGTCTTAATTTCTGAATAAGTCAGCTACATAAAATGAAACCTCCAGCAATTTGACTTATGACAGTTTCCCGCGTGGGAGCAACGAAGGCTCCAATACTTATCTAAATCGGTAGCTGAGTAATAAAAATTATGCAGAACTTATTGCTTCAATTTTCCGTCTTTACTTCATTCTACGAGTTTACGTGATTATGACAAACTTCTACTACCAACTCTTTCATGCATATAAGATATGCGTGGTTTGGATAAAATTAATAAATTTAAACAGTTTCAAAATCTTTTATTCTAAACCGAACACGACAACGAAAATCTATTACTTCCTCAAAGTTGAATACTTCAAAACTAGTCCCTCAGCTAATTAAAAAAGCAGGTTCCTTCGAAAATATAAGTATAAAAAGTAAGAGTTTTATGCAGATATAAATTTTACTGTGTAATAATACTTTTTTCAATGTTGCTAAGCATTTTATATGATTTGATAAATTGCTTCATGCATACCTTGTTTGCTTTCTTTGCTTAGAATAATAGTCTAACCATAAATAGGTTCTTGTTTAAAAATAATTGCCCTTAAAATAATTTTGCATAACATTCACTAAGATATACCTGTGTAATAATAGTCACTGCCTTTTTCTATTAAAATTAATAAGTTTATAATACTTTTATTTCTCGTAACCACGATATTTTCAAGGAAAACAACTGGGAATATAACAAAAAGAAAAAGAGAAAATACAAAACCTGGGTATCGGTACTTTTGTGGTTTATATCCGAAGTGTTTCTTCCTGGTCTGGAGATCACCACAATAGTTGAACTGTTGAACTTAATCCACTCGTGTTATTTTCATGGTCCTGGATGTGTTATAAGATGTTTTCAAGTGTCTGAAGGTATGTCAGTTTCATAACTATAGATATCAAACACTCCCCTTATTAAGTTTACTTAATTTAAAATACATATTTTTAGGATATAAAACTCTAATTTGAAACCACCCATAATTTAAATCAGTTTTGTTTTAGTTCTAGTCTTGAAACTTTAAAAAAGAATACAATATACTTGCGGAGAAATTAAATAATTGTAGGCAAAAGTTTAACTTCAGCTAAAGCTGGAAATACTCCATGGAATTTATTATTTATAAGATTTCAGAGTTAGAGAGAAACTTTAAAAAAAGTGTACAAAACGTATTCATTAAATGCTAGAATTCATTAATGAGAATATTCATCCGAGAAGTAAATTAAATTTTTCATCGCTGTATTACCTTATTGTTCTTATAACTTACATAAAGCATACGAAGGGGGACCCAAAAGAAACCGGATTGTCATAAAAGCTTTATTGATGAACCTTTTTACAAAATTACCTCAGTCGCCTTCAAAATGCTCTCCATTACATGCGATGCACTTGTCAAGTCTCTTTTCCCGCTGTTGGAAGCACGTTTGGAACTCTTCAAGTTTGATATTATCCAGTGCCCTTTGAGAAGCTGTTTTTCCGCCTCCACATTTTCATAACGCTCCCCTTTTATCGTTTGTTTCATTCGTGGAAATAGGAAAAAGTCGCATGGGGCTAGGTCTGGCGAATACGGAGCGTGGAGAACGACAGACCACCTCTGAGATGCCAAATAGTGCGTCACTGGTAAGGCCGTGTGTGCTGGAGCGTTGTCATGATGCAGAAACCAGTCACCTGATCGCCAAAGTTCCGGGCGTTTCCTCCTCACATCCTCTCGCAGACGCCTTAAAACATCCAAATAAAAGTGCTGGTTAACAGTCTGGCCAACGGGTACGAATTCCTGATGCACAATTTCACGAACATCAAAAAATACAATAATCATCGTCTTCACATTTGACCTCACTTGCCTTGCATTTTTTGGTCTGGGAAAGTTGGGAGTCCTCCACTGGCTTGACGCTTGCTTGGTTGCTGGGTCATACCCGTAACACGAACTCTCATCCCCTGTAATGACTTTGTTCAAGAAGTTTGGATCACGTGCAATCTCTGTTTTCAAGTCCTGACACACATTCATGCGGATTATTTTGTGCTCCTGTGTGATGATGCGCGGAAAAAATTTAGCGGCAATACGTCTCATGTGCAAATCCTCCCTCAAAATCCGCTGGCACGAGCTCTAATTGATTCCTGTCGCTGCTGAAATTTGGTCGATTGTTTGGCGACGATCCTCGTTGATCTTTTGGTGGACCTTTTCAATGTTCTCCTCATTTCGCGATGTTGAAGGGCGCCCAGAACGAGCTTGGTCTTCAATACACATCTCGCCACTTTAAAACGCCCAAACCACTCGAAAACCTGTGTGCGGCTCATAGCCTCCTCATGGAAAGCAACCTGAAGCATTTGGTGTGTCTCCGTTGCAGTTTTTTTTAAGCAGGAAACAAAATTTCACACACACTCTTTGTTCTTTTAAAGTTGTCATAACGACTTCGCAGAGGTAACCGCCCAACAGTCAGAGAAACGCAATACCACACTTGCACGTTCAGCTCTACGCTGACGCCATCTGTACAGCTTTTTCATGAAGGTATCTACTAACACCATCTAGCGTGAGAACCCTGCACTACGTCTACGAGTGGCAGCGCCCTCGGAGTCAGGTTTCTTTTGGGTTCCCCCTCGTACTTAGGTCTTAAATCCTCGGTTTTCTTTGAGAGTACACGTTACTTTACTTCAGCTGCAACTTTAAGTAGTGGGTCTTCTTCTGCAATTATATATTTAGCTGTGTTTTTAAAACTGTATAAAGGGCAAAGGGTGCATTGATTTAATGCGACCTATTAAAACTTAACGGTTGTTGGTAAAGTTTAAAATTTGTGGCGGCGTAAGTTCCTCGGCGATTGCCGGCCGTCTCCACATTAGAGAGAGAGGCCGTGAGGGTGTTCGATTTTAATTTGACTGCCCTATATGTAACAAACTACTTTGATAAGGAAGGCTAAATTGCAATACATATCCCTTCGTTTTATATTACATATCAGGTTAGCCTATGTGGTTAATTTGATAGCAGCTGCTATTGTTTCACTTCACGTGAGCAGTGGGCTAGAACAGATGTAATCAATTGCTTGGTTGTTGATTTTATGTACAGAGGCTAAACGGAATTATAATGGTATTTCAGTTTTAAGAGCTTTCTTCAACAAAAAAAGTTTTGTGCGAATTTGTGGCATCCTAATTCAAAGTCGGAAACATTAAGGAAAGTTTTGTGAACAGCAGCTGATATACATTTGTTATTTTCATCTTTATTTGTAAATGCCTCGTTTACCACACACTGGCACTTTTGTACTGTTTAAAGCGCAATTTATGTTTATTCTATTTTGTTAAATGTTTAAATAAATGTAAAGTATGTTAGTTCCTAGTCACTTCTATTGGATGTTAAACAATACAATGACATATTTTGGTTGCTGTAGTTCTGTACATTATTACACATTAAGTCATTCAGTTTTACTTCTCTTTACTGAAAACATAGATAAACATGCTTATATTCGTATGCAATAGTTCATAAACAATTTAATTTTCACT
>CM060948.1:69454191-69494465 GCA_030765055.1 Mantis religiosa
AGTTGGTTTTATGGACCAGCGTTCGCTATCTAGCGTAGCTCCTCATTTTCCTAAGGATGCTGTATACCGGGCCTTAAAATCCATACTCCCCAGGAATATGATATGGTCGCTATAAGCGAATGAAAATTCTAAAAAGCAAGTACGGATATTACAAGGAGCCATCGTAGATTTCGCGTACTTCTTCATGCCTAGCCCTACGTGGGATGTTCCACATAACTGAGGTGAGTACACTCTCGCTCTTAGAAAACATCTTAGACACTTCGAGTCATGCTTTCTAAGAAGCTCTCATAAACGAAAACCAGGTGGCTTTGGACTAAAATAGATATCCCTACAGCGCGCGTCCATTAAAATGTTGAAGAACGGCGCAAACTTTGGATCCGTAGGCAAGCAATGAAGTCCACACTCATGATTCGCTAATCAGATCTCACGCCGGTACCGCAGAGGAGGATCTGCAATTTCGGCGCAGAGGCTGATAACAGGGCTAGTTGGACGCTCTCCAACAGCAATTCGTAAGCTGGGGTTATAGACTGTATCCAGCTTTTTTCAGCACAGATGGGTATGCTGAGGAAAATACGATACAGCTACAGTCTAATTTGGATCGCATAAGTACGCGATAGAGTTTCAGCAACACTGTGCGAACCGCTCACCACTTGTAATCCATATGTAGAAGAATCTTTGAGCTGTTCTGTTCTTTAAGGTATCGAAAGAGAATAAAAAACGCATTATCTTGTTTTCTGAAGCTTTATGTAGGAGAGAACAGAATAGGCTACTTTTCAGGTTTGTTTATCCCGTAAAGTCCTAAATTTGCAAGAGGGAACGCATTTTATAGTATTGAGCTTTGTAAATGTGTCCTTTTGTAGATCTTTTATTGATTTCCATAGAACAGAGTGTTCTACTTAGACATTGCCAGTGTGCAACTTCTCCTGAGCACACCACAGTTGTAAGGAATGACTCTAAAGTTCCTAAATATGGTTTCTCCCATACTTTATGTCTCGGTTACTTTATGTACTCTTACTTATGTACATATGTACTCTTTACTCGGTTACTTTATGCCCATAATTCAGTTCTGAGGTACAGCTGCAGCTATGCTGGCGTATGGTTAAGTTTCAGAACCATATTGTTCATGCTATAAAACAAACGCATGTTTTAGAGTACTGCATTACAGTATAAAATTCCAGTTTTTATAAAGCCCAAAAGAGCATACCAACACCATTGTCGGATCACTATTTCCAACCTCTCCACTGTCACCAAATTATCCAATACTATCCGACGCCGCGACAACCGTTTCATTCCAGCTTAGTCCAGTCCAGTCGAAAGTTTATTCAGAGTGGGTGTAAGTCCTTGGAGCGTTAATGATAAATCTGCTTCGTTTCCCATTCCAGGTATTACAAGTTGCTGATGGGGACATAAATGGTGTTTCGGGTAACCTACTGGCGCTTACACCGTCATCGAGAAGAAAACAGCTTCTACTTTTGCAGCACCAACAGCGTAGTTCCATGGACACTGAAGCATTGGATGAGGAAGATGCACAGGTATTTTACGAATATTTTGACGTTTTAAAACAAGTAAAGAAAAAGATAATAAGCAACATTCCGTAACTTATCGAATTAATACTTCTGAAAGCGCTGCTGAAAATTGGTATAAAATCGACTCTTAAGTGTCTAAGCGTTTTATTCAAGTATTGGTACTTTGTAGATTAAAATAATGATTACTTGCTTATCGGGATATAATTATACATCCCCTTTAAATTATGTAAATGAAATAATACTAACTAATATAGTACATTTAATGCTTTTCAGTAAACTTATTACACATTATGTAAAGGCAGATATATCCAAACTTGCTAATAGAGATCTATCTGGCTAAAATGAATAATGCGTCGTATTATCCTTGAGAGAAAAAGTCCCAGACACTCTCCAATAGAACCGGATCCAGAAACCATTCTAAGAAACCCCGTGTGACTAAACTGGCACATACCACCTCTCGTCCCCAGTGACCTAGCTGTAGACGGGACTTAAAACCTCCCACCTCACTTCGCGCAACATTGTTTGAGCCTGTGTTTAAAGTAAGCTGGGTGGGAGTGGCGATTCGTCACCATCTGCATTTAGGGAATCCTTTATTGATGGTATTAAGTCCTGCGTGAACATACTGCATAATCTATAACACTTTGTCCCCTATAGTTGATAAAATGTTAATTGCCACTACATATCTGCTTCACACTTGCCTTTTAGGTCTTCAAATTTAAGAGATTCACACACAGAGAGTAATTCCTTTCCACAGATATTTGCCACTACAGTTTGCCGCAATGTTCTACTTCACTCTACCCCCCTTACCATGCAGTAGTATTTTCGCTTACAATTCCAGCGTTCAAGTCTCATTGTGATTAACTCCAACTTTGGGTGCATGTGCTGAATATCTCTGAATGTGTTTACCAAATAAGTGAATGAGCTAAGTTTGGCGTATAAAGATGCTGCTGTTGCCAGAACGTATGTGTAATAACGGAGTTGTTTACGTGGGTCTTTCACACCTACACGACAAATCGGAATATGTACACTCTGTTCATATGCAATCATGTTTTCTGGACAGGAACATGTCATACATCGGCAGGCGCGAGATATCATATAACGTGATTTGAGTTTTATAAGAACAAGGAAGGTGGAACGAAAATCTCTTTGAGTCAAGCGACAAAACGGCAGCTACCATAGTAATTTACATTTTTTGCGTATATGATAATTAATTGGCTAACCTTTAATATCAGACACACAGATCCCAAGTGTTCTGTTTACGTTTTGTCGCTTACTGTACGCCAGTAAGTTATACATGCGTTTGTGAAGTACATATTTACAAAGACGATGATGTTGACTTTTACTATTTATTCTTTAAGCCTACCATATTCCATAGGCCAAATAACATTTGCGCTGTTTTTACTCTTTCTCTCAAATCTGCCCTAGTGTTCCCCACTCACACCCGCAACCTGAGTTATCCCTGTTTATCCTGTTGCTGTTGGTCGATGCGTGGATGCCTTTGTTGTGATGTTTCTTTCCCCATCCCTTTGCGGTGTTTGTGGTGAGAGCTCCATTGGGGGAGAGGCTTGGGGCTGCTAGTCATCCTTCCTGATCACTGAACAGGCTGCTACTTCCCTACTACCTCCCCTTCCACTTGTTCTTTTCGGTGGTCACTTCCTGCCACTATAATCGACGCTAATCAAGAAGGTGACTGACAGTTGCTAACACGTGGTCATGTGCTTTAAATGAACCGGAGGTGATGGATACGTCACAGCGCCACGAAAGGAACGATCGATTAGAGCTAAAACGTTTCCATAGCAACGGTATACTCAGAAACCTTGTGGCTGATATTATGACACGTGATTAGCGTGTGTTTGACAAACAAACAGGCAGTGTAGGCCGCGCAAAGGTTTTTGAAAAATGACATATTTAAATGAAAGCTTTGATGCGACTGTGGGTCTCCTACCCGTTTTCCCTGGCCTTCATTGGCAGTGATATTTCGCTGAAATGACTTCACGCTCTCAATTATTACTAGATTGTTATTTCATGTGTTGCTATTCATGGAAGTCGCACAGTCTCCAAAAAATTAAATACTTTAGTTCTAGGAAAGTTTTTCACTTACACACAACTTAACACTGAGTTAAACAATTTTGCTTCCAATCATATTTTGTCCTCAATTATAATTCTTTCAGTCTTTTTCTTCCGTTAGAGCATCTTTTTCCTACCACTTCTGTTTTATTTCATCGATATGATGCATACGTTTTCCCATTCCATTTTTCCAATTTGCTTAAATAGTTGGGCGCACAATATTTCTTCTTTCGTTTTAAAGGTTATATTACTGCATTCAACCCAATGTTTGTCATCTGTCCATATTAATTGTATAGGATTCAGATCCAGATGTTACGAGGAAGCCTTAAGGTTGCATGGCAATATTTGGTTAATCAAAAGGTACTTCTGATTGGCTTAATAGCTACAGTTTAATAATACAATTTTATTTTGGTACTATTTGCATCGAACGGGATATTGTGCCTTTGTAACCAAGAAAGCATACAGGGTGTTTCAAAACGACACCGAACGAATATATAGAATTAGTTGCTCAGGTTCTATATGAGACATATAGATAACTTTTACCGCCAATATAGCCACATAAAAACGCTCCAGAATGAGTGTTGATTAGACAGTTACAGGAACAACGCCGCGTGCCTCACGGTATCGAAGTTCACACGTAGGCGACACACCGTGCCGCTTCTATAGCTGTTTATAAGTATACCGACATGCTCCACGGTAGCATGCTACTTAAGAATTTGCTTGGTTTATGAAACCACAGTAAAGAAGCTATTCTTTAGTTATTTGTTGTTGTATGGGTGTTTAGCTTGTTCCAGCAATCCGTTATAACAGTCGATGACGGCAAATAAGCTGGAGGACATATGCAAATTAAACCTTTTAGAGGAAAGTTCATGTTAGTGAGATTGAGGCTGGAAGCATTAAATAATAAAAAGAACAGAGGACAATATCAGAGAACTGTAGACAAAGTTCCAAAACTAAATCCCTTGTGCAATGAGACAAGCAATTTATTTCACGGTATTTAATAATACTAAATAAAACATTTATAAATGAAACTGAAGCTGTTGATTTTACAGTAATTGGTTGAAAATACTGTTCAATTCAAGATCATAGCAAAATGAGCAACCTTGAAACTGTCCGAGTCACTAACGACGTTTTCAAAAGTAACTGTCCTTTGCCCCATTACCTGAAAGCGAGGATAGGATCACTGATAACGAGCAAGGAGCAACGCTTTTGTTTTCGTGGCCGGTGCGTCCCAATAACAACTTTTGAGGTTCGCACACCAGTGGTTCCTGCGCTGTCTGATAATAAAATAATGTAACGACAGTGACAAAATAATGATGATAATGACAAAATAATATAATATTCAATGCTGCATAAAATTATACCTAAAAGAATTTCGGAGGTTCCACACCAAAATCCGTGCTAGTTAAGATATAAACTACGAAACGGCTATATTCGTTCGGTGTCGTTTCGAAACAATCGTACTTTTAGTGATAGAATCTTTTCTAAGATGTACCTGCAATTTTGTTGTCAGTTGCTCCTGTGCATGCACTTATTGTAGTGAATCACCATGCGTATCTTGAGGTAACTGAAAGTGAATCTTTTACGATTTGCAGTAAGACATGCCATATATGTGAAAAACTGCCTTCTAAAATAAAACCTGAAGCTTTCCGGGCGACGAATACGCTCACTTTCTTCTCGGGCAGTCAGCCAGGTGAAAAGATGATTAGATATCAACGTTTCGGGAGTGTACATCTCTCCCATCATCAGGACATTTATAAAATGTTATAACCATAGATGAAACTTTGAATATAACACCAATATAAACAAAGAAAAAACACTATCAAAATTCGCATTACTGAACAAAAGACTGTTTTCAGTAACTTAAATGCCAGGTCAGGAGATGGCGTGAGTATAGAAAATTGTGTCAAAGAAACGTAACTACTCAACTTAGCTGTATTGATCTTTGCTTCTCAATTCGACGGGTTTCAATTTTAAGGCCGGTTTCCAAGAGGAGCTGAACTGAAATCCAGCATCACGATTAAGCATACTCCTTTCAGAGGAAAACGCCAAAGCCTCCTTAATTCTCCGCTCCCAGTAACTGTTGCAATTTGCCAAGATGGTCTTCTCCCGAAAATTGGCTCTATGATCGTTATCAAAACAATGCTCTGCCAGCCCAGACTTCTCTGGTTGCATTAAACGAATGCTCCGTGCATGTTCGATTATTCTAGTTGCGATGGTCCTTCCGGTTTGTCCTATATACGGTGTCCCACATTCACAAGGAATGCGGTACACTCCCGGAACTTGGGAAGTCCAGTTTGTCTTTCACTGGTCTCAACAGATGTTTAATCTTCGGAGGTGGCTTTTGGATGGTTCTGATGCTGTATTTGGCGAGAGTTCTGCTGATTCTGTCGGATAGATCACCGGTAAACGGGATGCAGGCTATAGCGGTAGACTTATCTGACGCTTGCTGTATTCAGGTTTCCCTTTCCTAGCTTTGGTGTATATCTTATATCTTTATATCTTATATCTTTAGGCACGCTCCCGAAACGTTGATATCTAATCATCTTTTCACCTGGCTGGCTGCCCGAGAAGAAAGTGAACTCCCTTCTGTGTCGCCAGATGATATTGGTGCAAAGCGATAATATTTGACGTCAATTACACCATTGTCGTTTGCGTTTTCCCCTAATCAATCCCGGATACGACACAACTCTGTATAGTACACTATATTTCTCCAGTACCGATCTGAATCTACTTCGTATCCTTTGTATAACAAGAGTTTCTAGTGCATATTCAGCTTTTTGCTTAATTCCTCGATTAGTTGTAGGTATATGGGCCCTTCTAGTAGGTAGGGATGATTGTACACACGTGATGGTGTTAACAATGTCGTTTACTACGACAATGCTGTACAATGTTAAAGCGTTTGTTCCCTTTTATTTCTGAATGGCACAGTTTTCATTTTATTATATCGCCATAACAGTAAAATACTTTGAACCAAATTCTTTAATATATTCCTGTATTTTGTCTTTGCGTGATTTGGCATATTGTATTTTTGCGTATAACCACGTACCAGTTACTAAGACTGAAGAAAGCGACACTTCAAGACAGTAGGACAAGGTGCAATGTGTATGCACACAGATTGCATACACAGGGAGTAGGGCCAGGGGTGGAACCTCTGATACCACTCCCTAAAGTCCAGTTGCAGCTCAGCCTAATTTCCGTTCATTCTGGTGTTAGCGCTTATGAAATCTTCAGCCTATTTATAACACTTTCCAAAGCATCGTCAAACGGTAAAGGTGTAGAGTCTCTGATTTATATTTAATACAGACCGAACAGTAAAGACGCGAAAGTCTGCGGAACTATGCAAGTAAAGTGTTTAATCCACAAATTAACACAATAGTGAGTGAACGACCAAATCTACCTCTTGGGACATTCAATTAGGTCTAAAGTCTCGAGTATATTTTCCTTAACGCTGTTACAACGCTCCCACACCCTGATTCATAGAGAGATATCCATGCAAGAGTAACCCCATGAAAAGTCCAACATCCCAAAGCTTTACTCACCTACCTAACACAATTAATTACGATGTGCTGATTTAGGGTAACTCAACTGAAACGGGTAGTCTCAGTGTGTTTGAGTCTGTCTATATGTGCGTGTGTAGTGAGAATTTGCAATAATGCTATAGCTAGACCGCGAACAAAATGCAGTTGGAGGCGTGGCTTACCACCTCTAGCTTTCCCCATCTACCGTCATTTCAGGTTGCCTCTCCTCCATCACACGGGCTGCACTGTTCATCTGTTTCACTCGCTTTCGTGTTCACTGTTACATTCACTTTTCGCATTTTCTGCCGAATCACTGCTTAGTTCCTCAGGGTTT
This sequence comes from Mantis religiosa, assembly GCA_030765055.1. Lineage (NCBI taxonomy): Eukaryota > Metazoa > Arthropoda > Insecta > Mantodea > Mantidae > Mantis > Mantis religiosa. The sequence goes on from CM060948.1 coordinate 69,461,640, forward strand.
AAAGAAACTATGATTCTACCTATTTGTTGCTCAATTGTGAGGTCATGTCCGAGGTAATTATTTTCTGTTAATTTGAAAATCCAAACAGCATTAAAATACGCGTGTTTGGTATGGTTTGTGCTCTGTCGTATGCAGGAAGGGAGGGGAGGGAATCACGTGATCCTTGGATGGCCAGAAGGGGAGAAGGCTCTCCTCGCGCATGCTCACACCGACTGCATTTTGTTTGCGGTCTACCTTTAACACGTTTAATGAATATTTAGCTATGTCCAAAAGATAGCGTAGCTTGCGAAAAAGTGAGTGAATTTGCTGACGAATAAAACTATATTAGATAGAAGTCTTACAGGACAAATGGAATGAAATAACATGCTCATGTAACAGAATATTCCAAAGAGGAAAACATCGTATTCCAATCTCTGATGTAGGTACGTGATAGGGCTTCATTTGCTGTAGGAGTTGCAGAAACGACACTAGTGGAAGCGTTTCGGCTTTGAGCAGCATTTTGCCATCAATATTTCACAGGTATGTTTCTTGTTATCTGATCAAATCTTTGTACTTGCGTGTTTTATCGTCAGAACAATGTATGTAGATTCATTATTTTACAGTTGTATTCGTACACAAACAAAAATAATAATCTTTACACTCTAGGCGTAAATCTATAATTTTTGTAAACATAATCCTAATACGCCCTCAATGTAGTTACAATAAGTGGCAACGTCACCTCTGTCTGTCTCTCTCTCTCCCTCTCTTTCTCTCTCCACGAGAGTCAAGCCTCTTCTTGATTGGTGCCGATTACAATTCTGCTGGCCTAATAACTTGCTGCTCAGGGTTGTCCTGAGGTACTTCTTGATTAGCGCCGAGTATAGTCCTGCTTGCCGCCTTACTTGCTGCTAAGGGTTGTCCCCAACTCGCTGCACTAATGCCTCCAGTTTGCACCTTCAGTCTGCCATTAATTACTTATGAGCACATTATCTCTAAGCAGCGAAATTTGGAAGCCGATGAAACAGATTAAGTGTAACTATGTCACAAGGTCGGCACTGCAGGACTAGGTGGGCAGTCAAAACAAACCGATACGAACGCGACGCAACACGTGACGTACCTCATATACAGGCTTTGAAATGTATAAAAAAATACAGTCGGCAATTTTCATGGCCTACTTACTTTGGTTGGATATATCGTTCATCCAAAGAAACAATTAGTGCACCTAAGTAGTTTCAGCATAATAAATAAATTTTACCCGCGTTTTACATTTATAACTACATATTGACGTTACTATTTCACTTGGCGTTAATTACGAACTGGGGGAAACGTAACTTGATGGTATTAAAGAGTCAATTCGAATGGCATGAGAGACTTCGGTACACCAAAGGATCGTTTCAGATGGCATCTAAATTACAATTTTATAACAAATAAAAACGAAAGCTACTTTGGTTTAACACATTTAATAAGCTTTTAGATTAAATTATAATAAATAAGAAAACATTTACCTTTGAGTTGGATCTGGAAATTTGTGGTTTCATTATATTCTGTTATACTATTCTACACTTTTACGATTATCATAAATAAGTCCGTTCCCTATGAAGGTTCACAAAGAGGAGCGAGCGCCACGCTAGTTAACCTCATGGACAAAGCGTGAATCTATGCTCACTCCGGGTCTGCTAGCAACACCAACATCTACATAAGAAATTATACCACAGAAAATAGAAAAGAGAATATAGCTAGTACAGCTTCACCACAATATGTACATTTTAAATGGGAATAATTCCATTTTATGTGACACATTTACAACTTATAGCTAATAGTATGCATAATACTAATACTAGATGTTCATTGTAAAATACGTGTTCATTGGTCTAGGTTTCTAATTGCTTTCTCAGAGTATAATTTTATGACTATAGTGTTAGCAGTAGTGTGCATAGAGTAAATCCTTTGCAATATTCTACGGTTTGTATTTTCTGGTGCGTTCGAAATCGCATACTGCGATGGGGACAAAGTGTAAATAATTGTGCAGTTTATATGCTTTGTTATCCGCCGGTGCACTGTTTGGCTTCGGCAGATCCCTGATTGCACGCAGTTTGGGATATACACTATTTCTATGTAGCTTTGCAACGGGCTAGGAATCACTCTCGTATTGTAAACATTACAGTACTCTCGAACACAGGTAACCTGACGTCATATGTCTGTCTGCCGTCGGTATTCAATTTCCGCTGTCTGATTATAAATCTATTGAACTACAGAACGGTGCGGCAAACCTGCCTCCCTTCTTCGGCCAAAACTCTTTTCTCGCCCACTCTAGTCTTCAGAGATGCATATTTCTGATAACTCGAGATATTTACCGCTTCTTAGTATCTCACACATAACCTTCTAATAGGTCAACTTTAACACGGTAGGATAATTTGTGCCTCTCCATCCCCCGACTCTGTGAGCTAGTTCAATATCCACTGGCCACAGATTAATTCCAAGTTACACTCCACTGGTGAATGAGCACTTTGGTGTCTCCCCATTTCTCCCCCTTCTTCCTCGTAAAGTTGGTTTTGGTTTTCTCGATAGGCCACCTTCCCTGTAGTAAACTGAGTTCGCCCATTGTAGCTTTGTCCTTTCCATAGCCACTGATAAAACCTTCCTTCATTTCTTCCGTCAGTTTTCGAATCACTTTCTTCTCCGCCTCCAGTCATGCGTATTCCTTTTTCTTTCTGCACCCCTGACCCCGCTGTGAAAAATCCGTATACTCTCTACCAATTCTCGAACTAGACTCCCAGAGTATGTGGTTACACTCAACATGAATAGAAGGGGTAAATACTGGGAGAAATATCTAATTCTAACTGCAAAATAAACGAGAGTTAGAATTTTGATTACTGGAGTGGTCCGGTACCTTAACAAAATAAATTAGGTACTTTGGTGACAAGCAAAATATTGTCGCGAGGCATTGTTTTACTACTGCGTAGACAAGCACCAAGAGAGATAGAAGCCGGGAGTGAAAGAGACAGATAGCGTCCAAGCCACGCCCGCGGACCGACTAGCGCGAGAGTGAGAGAGCAACAGAGGGAGAAAGAGACGGAGATAGTCTGAACGTTCTCGCTCCATCACGAAAGTCCGTGAAGCGTCTTGAGCTTTCGTAAAGCTTCCGGAACCTTCGAGAAACAGCGGTTCGTGTATAAAAGTGACTGGACTGGACTAGACGGCCAGTGTCGGAAGGGAGCTGCTAAGAGGGACAGAGTCACTAGTGAGCTGTCTATTGTATGTAGACATTTGAACTGTATCGAGTTGCGCGTTGAGAACTGATAAACGTGTAGTGATTTGAAGAGTAAATTCTTTTCTCTATTTACGTGTGCAGAAGCCACGAGAGACTGTGTTGGTGTATGTTACATCACCTTGCTGCAAAAGGTTGCGTGAAAGTGTCTTTCTACGAAAATAAAGAACACTTTGAAATTCTGCAAACTTGACTTTTAATTTTACGAACCGACAGTCATAATATGAAAATAGGTTTTCATCAGAGAAAAGTAAAACACCATTGTAGTACAACTATGCATTCATTATTTTGATGCATATTACAGAAAATACTCATTAGGACATTCTTCAAAGTTTCTGGAAAGAATACGTCTAAAATGGGAACTGTGCAACAAAATCTGCTTTCCTAAAGACAGTTTAACCTCAACGATGCACTTAGGTAATTTACAACGTGCAATGTTTCACTGCATTTTGTGACTGCATTTTTGAGAATTGAATTCTCTATACCACCAGATTTTTGGGACCCGAGCTGTCACTGTGTCAGATAATAGCTATTTGAAAGCCACCATCCTATATTCAAATAATAAAAAGTTTTTGCTATATTTCTTTACATATTCATAATTATAGAAGTCATTGTCTTTTTATCAAAAATTGAAAATTATAACAAAAAAATGTCTTACAGTTTTACTGCATATGCGTTGATACTAATCTTAGCATAATGGACTAATCTAGGGTGCTTGACGTGTTTTTAAGGTACCACAGGCGCCTTCTTCACCACGGATCCGAATCGAAACGCCTTCATCTCTTAAGTCAAATTCAAGTGCAGTGCCTACTCCAAATCAAGAGGTGCCCCAGTTAAAGGAAAGGACCCTACAAACAAGAGGACACATTTCATCCGATAGGTGTGTACCAACTCTGTATACGGCTCGATAAATTTCACAACCTGAACTGTTGGGCATATGATAACAAATTTAGAAATCTTCATTCAAGAGTTTAAGGTTTACCCTGCCTGAAAGAAGAATAACAAATGGTCATTATCATGCTCTACATGGGATTAGTTTATACAGTTCATCCAAATTTATATTCAGTTTTTTTTTTGAGCTTGGTTATTATCCCCGAAGGTAGTGGTCCTGTTTAGTGTGTTTATACATAGTCACGTTCTGCTGCACTACAGTTTTCTTGGACAATACTCTGCTACTAGATACAATGATCTGTGCATAATGCTCTTCTAGGGGTAAACAAAATTATATAAACTATAAAGTAAATTGTTAAAACTACCTAGATCTTTAATATAACTCGTAGAATGAACATATTACATACATACTGTTATTCTCAGGGCTGGTGAACTGTCGATGAGTTTAGTATAAACGTGTTTTCTAACTTGGAGAAAACTAATATGTTTTAATCCTTTTAAAGAAATAAATATATTTACATGAAGTACCATATCATCCTTCATTAAGAAAGATTTGCATATGTTATCTTCTGATATAATCTGTGCACTATAGTTGTATTATCATTAAGTTTAATGTACTTTGTTACCTGTAAACATTACAATTTACACCTTTAGTCCTTTACTTATAAGGCACAATGTATAACTATGCACTATGACTAATAAAAATAATTACTTAATAGGTTTGACCGTAGTGCAGCACCAGCCTCAGCTGAAGACAAAATAGTAGCTTCAAGTTCTCAACAAGAATACCAGCTCAAAAAGTGTTCGTCGGCGGGTGCATATACCCCTGAAGTTGGACCTGATGCTACACAACAGCATTTCTCTTCTCTTGATTCAGCAGACGGTCCAGTTCGAAGTAGTGAGTAAACCTCATTTAAGAAACAAGGCAATAAAACACAGCATCAAGTTTGCAGTTTTTCTGCACTTAAGTTTTGAAGTTATTTCTAAAGTCTTCATTATGGACTTAATTAAGACTTGGAATGCTCAGAAATAGCTTTGATTTTGAAAGAGTTTAAAGTTAAAGATCTGATTTGTATTTGCATGTACTTACAGGAATTGGTAGCGAAAAGTCATAATAAACATGTTACATGAATTTAAGTAATCTGTAATTGAAAATATTCATATTACTCGCATAACTGTATGAATTTTTGCCCAACGATGATTGTTTCCTGCGATTAATCCTGTGTAATTTTGGTATGTTTCTCTTTTTTCCAACACAATTCATATTAAGTGTCTAAATTATTTGAATTGCAATGAGGGAGCGGCTTTTAAACATAAAATTTTATCCAGAATGTCACCTGTCATTGTATTGAGATCGAAGGTGTAAGCATTTTGGAGCTAATGTTGAGATCGTGATAGTAAAATCGTCAATATCTTGAGTTTTAAAGGGAATTAGGCTTGCATTTATTATAAAACCGGGAGCAAATTATTAAAATCTGTTTTATTATTTAAAATGCAATTAATTTTTAATAAGCAACAATATATGCTCTTGGAAACACTACTTTGAAACCAATTCATCCGCCAAACCTAAAGGATGCACGACGTTCTTTGTCACACGTTTTGTCGCGTAGTTGTCATGTGAAACCTATGTCTTTTCTTTTCTTTCACCCCACCCATTTCTTGCTTTAACAGAAAAAGAAATTATATTACATATAGTATGAAAAATAAGATATTAACTATCGTCTGAAAGCAAAGGTGTAATTATGTACTTTAAAGAGTAAAACATATGATACCCTTTAGTAATATTGCTCTTCATATTTTGTCACAATTTTGTTATGTTATCTCTCAGGCTATTCTGGTAATGAGAACATTTTCAGGGCATATCCGACATGAATATTGAGTTTCAAACACATCACGGCATAACACTGTTATGGCACAACTTTCATCCTGCGTAGCCGTCTATCTTCCACAATTAGGACACTGGAGAACCCTTATATGGGTTTGCGTGTCGGCCTTTCAAATTGATGCTACTCCCAACATGATGCGTGTATGAGATCGCCTTCCTGTGGAATTACTTATCCATACTGTATTTGGCGTTTTATGTCTTTTGGGAGAAATTCTGTCATCCTTAATGATTTATATTCTTCTAACCGTCTTGAATCATGTCATATCCAAAATACGTTAATTGGGAATGTGTCATATTCAGTAAAATTTAGTAAATAATAACGGAAAACGTTGGATGTGTGTGGAGTCATCGCAATGCTGAACGATTTCATTTCATAAAAATGTATTTGGTATGTCATACTATAAGTTTGTTCTATTTCTGGTTTTATGGTATTTTCTTTTTCTTCATTTATTGAATCCTTGATTGTATAACCTAGCAATAAAATGGCAGGCTTAAATGAGATATACCCCTCTTTACACCCAAGCTTATGATGAATCCAAGTACACAGGTATTTTTTAGACGTGGCGTATGACGTAATGTTGCGCAGTAGTTTATGGCGGAATCAACTTGTTTATTTGGAAGAAAAAGGGGTGTCAGGTTAGTCAGCTGTCATGTATAGTCGCGCTGTTCGAACGGTTACCATGTATTTATCTTTGGTAGTAGATACCTCTCAGATAACGCACTGATTACTCCACGTGGAGTGAACATACATCTGTCATTTGTGATTTCTGCAAATTCCATTGGTTGAAGTGATACGTTCATTGGTGCTTAGCACACTACCAGTAGGCACGTCACTACCCCTCTCACTCTTACAAGAATAATCAGTACGTTATTTGAAAGGTTTCTGTTAACAAAGATAAATCCATGGTAACCGTTCCACCAGCGCGACTTTAACCCACTAGCTTTATTAGCAGTCTTCTGGTGAAAGCAGAGACCTTACCCCCACCATTGATTTGCATGACGTCACGCACAACCAAACAAGGTCACACGCCGCCTCTAAAAATGGCTTTTTACATATTACATATGTCTATGTTACATATAAAAAAATAAAGAAACCTATAAAATGCTTCAAATCACTGCAGTTTTATAGTATACGTTTTTGTAAGTTTCAATAAGAGAATCTCAAAGTAGTTTGGATCACTAAAAAAGAAAACACTATTTAAACTTATCCCGATCAATAGTTATGAGAACAGAAAAAGTGGTAGTGGAGAACACAATTTATTGCTGGTAGATACTTGTACTGTCCGAATGGAATTACCCGTCCGATTTCTAATAACACCGAGGAAGGCACTGAGTACGAGAAACTACGAGGCTGAGAAAACTACGAGTAATAAAAAATATAAACCAGAGTGACATGTCAAAAACGTGTCAGATCTCAGGTTAATTATACTGTGGGTTATTGAAATAGCGGCCATTGGCGTTACACATGAACGCTCCCAAATAATATGTAATACCACATACTGCTTCTTATCTTCCTCTTTATGATAATCTTAAAACAGGCAAGAGATACAGAGAACAAGTAGCATACAAACTACGAGAGTGAGTCAGATGAAAACCTTAAACTTGTAATAACAAATCGAAATTTCGCGCCGTTATCCTCGAAGCTGGTAAGCGTGCTACAAACAGCGTGCAGAAGGGCCTGTAGGTGGCAGCATAGTGTAGATGCACACATAGCGTCGCCGTATCAGTATAAAGATGGCCACCCCACTTGCAACTTGCACCAGGGAAGAACAACGTTCTGTTATTCGGTTTTTGCGTAATGAAGGTGTGAAACCTATTGAAATTCATCGATGAATGAAGGTTCAGTACGGTGATGCACGTTTGTCACAGCAGCAAGTCTACGAATGGTGTAGGAAGTTCGCACATGGTGTGACTTCAGTGAAAGATGCTCCACGTCCAGGTCAGGCACAACGAGTTGTGACTCCACAGAACATTGCAGCAGTTAAAGCCATAGTGAAGGAAAACCGCCGAGTGACACTGACTGACATTGCAACATGTTTACAAATTAGTTGTGGGTCAGCACACCACATTGTGCATGATGTGCTCCAGTTTCACAAAGTGTCTGCAAGATGGGGCCAGGGCAGCTGACTCCTGAAATGAGAGAACGATGTGTTGATGCTTGTGAAGAATTTCTTCGGCGCTTTGAATGGGAAGGGGATGGCTTCCTTGCCGGAATCGTTACTGGGGACGATACCTGGGTTCACTTCCACCAACCGGAAACGAAGAGAGCGAGCAAGGAATGGCCTCATCCCTCATCACCAAAACCAAAGAAGTTTCGAACAGAACCATCACCAGGGAAGGTTATACTGACTCTCTTTTGGACGAAAAAGACGTCATTTTGGAGCATTACATGCCTAGAGAGACCACTGTCACCAGTGCATCATACACAGATCTCCTAAAAAATGACCTGCGGCCTGCAGTCAAATCAAAGCGACGTGGATTTCTGTCAGCAGGTGTCCTTTTGTAACATGACAATGCAAGGCCCCACACTGCTCGTACAACAGTTGCAAGTCACAGACCTGCATTTTGAATGCCTTCCTCATCCACCATACTCACCAGACCTTGCTCCAAGTGATTTCCATATGTTTGGACCTCTCAGAGACGCAATGGGAAGAAAGAAGTTCTGTTCCGATGAAAATGTACGTCACGCGGTGCATGAGTGGTTGCGCAGACCATCAAAAAACTTTCTAAATGCATTTATGTACTTTCAAAACGCTGGAGGACTTTGTTGAAAGTGATACAGCTTTGTACCACTTCTGCACAATACATAATGTTTTAAAATATTTAAGGTTTTCATTTGACTCACCCTCGCATATATTGACAGATGTGGGAACTTCTTTAGTAAATAGATTTGCAGATATTCGTAATAATTTTATCTTATTGGTGTTTCAGGTGGCGGGATTACAATGCCGGACCTGCTGGTGCTTGCACGAACGGATTCAGGTGGGAAAACTGGAACAGACATATCTGAGACATCAACTTGCACCACTGAAGACTATGTCACTGCCAACGATACTAATAATTCTGGAACAGACACTAGTTCTCGACGTAGCTTAGCACAAAACGCAATGATAGAGCATCCAGAGGGATATCCTAGTAGTAAAGCAGGTAGCATTGGTGGAGCTGGAGACGGAAGTTCCTTTGAAAGTGCTTCATCCATCTACAGTCTTGCAAGAGAAATAAACAGTGAAGATATTATACAGGTAACACTGCCTTGCTTTGTCTATAACCCTCTAATACTAAAATTTGGCTACATACCATGTGTAATTGCATGTGCTTGATCGTTTGACTAGATTCCGGGGAAGAAATATCATTTTCGGTGATATACCTGTTATAGGATGTATTTAAGTTTACAACATGAAATATAAATAATATAAATGCAGTTTAGAAACTAAGACTTTTTCGCAATAACACACCAGATATTGTTTCTGTTAACTTTTGGAAAGACGAACAAATACATGGAAACTACTTTTATTATGCAGTATTGTGATCTAGTGTGCACGACTGGCTGAAGAGTACAGCATATACATGATGTCTGCGATATCCTTTCAAAAGCTGACATAGGCATCCGTTTTCGTTTCAGTACTCTGTGGGTGTGCATCTCTTTGCGTGGTTTTGTACTGTGTGCGTGGGTTTGTACGTGTATGCCTGGGCTTGTACGTGTGTGCACATTTTCTACTTGTTTTCTAGACTACTTTCAAAATCTCTCGGACAGCATGAGCATAATATAGTCCTATAGCAAGGTGTAAGGGTTAGTGCCTGTCCAAATGACAGAAGCTAAGCATAAAAGCGCATGATGGATAGCCCGATATAGTAAAGCTATTATGTAAACAAGGAACCTGCTTTGTACTCCAGGTGTTGGGCACTATCCAATCCAAAGCCATATATGTAGGATTGCCAATCTGTTACTTTTAGTACTAATCCGGTTATTTTTAAATATATCTGAAGTCAGATTTTGGCACTTATTTCCTTGGCGAAATTATGGTGGTTTTCTCAAATAGTTGGGGCAGGGGAAGACAGGTAGTGTCGGTGTGACGTCAGTTCTGTCAGCTCTAACCGCCAAATATGCTCCCGAACGAAAGGCAGGTTAGCGTGTGACGTCACCGAGCTGATTTCTGCAGCCCAAGAAGGAAATAATTTGATGTGTTGGGGTTCTGATAGCGTAGGAAAGACAGGAAACTGAGGCGGTCCGGCCCGTTGTGGACCACGTCGAGCTCTCCCTTGTGCTCAACGCCTCACAATTAAGGATCGGTGGCGTGGGGAGGTTAAGGAAAGGGAGATTGTAGTCAGTTCGAGGTGACATGTAGCTCCCGCATGAGGACTCTCATCTGTACTTCAGGAGTGGGTGCGTCCTGAAAGGTTGTGGGTTAATGATGACACCTCGAATCTGGTCGATAGAAGTTTGTTGTAGTCCTTGGGTTCCTACGCTCACCACCGTAAAGTCGTCGTCGGTGTGGTTGCTGAGTCGAGCGTCACTGCCTGTATTGCGATGCGAAGCACGGAGGAAATAGCACTGCGTAGTCGGATTGGATATACTTATCGTCCTCACAATACATTACTCGTTGGACTAACTCTCACTGGAGAGATTGTTAAACAATACGCTTCGTCTCTGTGCATAGTGCGGAAGTATAGTTCTTAGGCGGCGCCGAATACGCGTCCGTCTTACGCAGCAGTCAGGACCGGAGTGCCCTTACTAGCAAAATCTAGTTTCCGCCATCCCCTTGAATTACCCCTACTTTAGGTATTTCTCGGAGTTTGCAAAATCACATGACCAAATATCAAATTTCTATTGGCTTTTAAGTATCCCCCACTTGATACCAGTGTTGAGAATTTCCAGTTTCGGACCTGGCATCAGAGACGCTTTCTCTAACGGTCCGCGTGCAAAAATTTATGCTAAGACGTGCGTTCTCGAATCGTTCGAAATCTTATAGCCTGTTGTCAGAGGCACGCATGGTATTTTGACAATGGGTAGGTTTCCGACTGCGAGGCGCCAAATTTTCCTTGAGGGCAAAACGAACAATAGAGTAGGGATGTTTGTTTACAGTGATTACAAGTGGAGTTTACTGACCTTTGTAGAGTGGCCTTGCCACTGCGGAGGTCTCCGGGGTATATGCCAGCATTATGCATGTCTGTTCTGTCATAGTCATTTATTTATATTTGTAAATCTATCATTTATTTATATTTATTCGTTTCTGTCAATGTCTTTCTGGTATCAGGTTATATGTCGTGTCAGTGTTCTTAGGTGACAGGGGCTGCTTAAGAACGTATCGGGTATTAATACCATGTACAACTTACATCTTGGGTGCTGTAATATTAATGCTGATTGCTTTATTTGCCCCTTGGTCACAGTTTATAAACAATTACATTTTGCTTCTGTGCTATCAGAAAATATATAAAACTTCAACTTGTAGTTTATCTGAAGATCAGGCATGTTGTAAAGAAAATAAGACATAAAATAATTTTCTCTGCAAGTTGGAGGAGATGCATTCAGAACAAAATTACGTGGACATTTTCCGACACTTTGTTTCGTTTTTCTTTAACTAGTTTGTGAATATTAGGATATTGATCAATATATAGTACAATATTATCAATATTGTGAATATTATTACAATAATATTAATAATACTATTAATATTAGGTATTAATTATACTATCAATATTATCAGTATGTAGTTTATCAATATCTCTCTGGAAAATTTGTAATCGAAGGCTGCATGTTAGATTTTGGTCCGACAAGATACTTTGGGTTTGGACTTTGCTAATTTCATAACATAAATAAAATTGTTCGCATACATATGTCGAGGCAAACATACACAATGTCCGTAAATATCAGCCAAGTTTTTCTTGTATATTTTTCCTTCAATAATTCGTCACATTATAAATTTAACAGTTCCATTAGATACGTGGTATCTGCATTGTTGTCATCGAATGCGCTACACCTGACACCCCTCAGATTTTGTACTCACGGCGCCTTTTATATAGGCAACTTGTACTACATGGCTCTTGCCTGACGTCACACGCACTGCAGGCCTCCACTCCCGGCTGCAATGTCCCAACTCTCGGAGCTGTCTGCCTCTGAGTTGGGGTTTAATCTGGTGCGTTTGAAAATAAAATATATTATGATATAGCATGCAAGTAAAAATAAGTCTTAACCAACTCTTATAGAAACCTTCGGTTGCCCCGCTCCACAGGTATGGTTTATAAACTTATAGTTACAATTAATAATTATTATTTGACGTACAGTTTGACTGATCCTCGCTAAGAAAAATTAAATTACTGACATTCTTGTGATATGTTCCTTAGGTTAAGTAAAGCCTGTACTTCCAGAAACAAGGATCACACACAGCTATTGAATGAGCTAATCCTTCCCACTAAGTCACTCTGTTAAAACTTACGACTCCTGGTTTCCAATTGGGTATCCTGAATTTCAAAGTTGGGAATCACTTGCACATACAATCCCTATCATGGATTTGAGTTCCAGACAAAACTTTGTTCAACCAAACTTTCTCTTAATGAAATTGCGTCACAGATACGAACTAAACAGCTGTGGTGTCCAAGATAAGTTATTCATATTTCCAGGAAAATGTATAAAAGCCAGTAAAAGCCCTGTTATCGAAGGGGCAATGCTGTTTATCCAGAACAATTACATTAATAAGCATTACACCACATAAAATGGAATAAAGTAACAGACCAGGTAAACTAGCGAGATTTCTCGGGTAGTTTCGTCTGTGGCCCGCATCCGGGAAGCCCGGGTCCAATTCCTGCGCCTGACCTACCTGACCCAAGGTCTTTTGGGTGTTTTCCCGGGTCGCCAAGCAAATGCTACGTATGTTAATTACATCCCCCAAATTCCCCGTCCTACCATTTCATCTTCCATATCATTTCACAAAATATTTCATTTGTTGGTCTCTTTTAGGGTAGAAGTGTCGGTGGGTGTCTCGGCGCTGTCGTCACTCCTTGTTCGGCCGCCCTCTGTCCTCTCTCACCTCACCCTTCCTCCCGGGGATGCCCAAATTTAAGCTTAGGTACTATAAACTACAGGTTTCGGTGCCGAATCCCTTCCGTAGTAATCCTAGTCCTAATTCTAGTCCTAGTCCTAACAGACACGGCACGAAAGTGCAGGATCGCTAGAAGGAAATCCATTTGTTGAAGCTGCAACGTATAATTTGTGCAAAATGCGCGAGGGTGATAGACGATTAATTAATCTCAACTTTGGTGATGATCTTGAAGAATCCTTGTAGATGTATGCGTCGGCGCTCTGGAACAATGAGTAATATCGGAGTGAGAATTACGAGGTACGTCCAGAAAGTAAGTTCTGTTTGGTAATAAAATTAAATTGCGTACTGATACAGAAAAATTATTTATTGCAAAAAATTTTACAACTCTTAAACTAATTTTCCACATAACTACCGAAATTTTGCAGGCATTTGTCATAGTGAGGCACAAGTTCTTGTATACCTTCTACATAGAAGTTTACTGCCTGTGTCTTCAACCAGTTGGAAACATTTTCTTTTAGCTCTTCGTCATTGTTGAAGTGTTTATCGCCAAGGAAAGATCTGAGATGCAAAGACAGATGAAAGTTGCTAGGAGCGAGTTCAGGGCTGTACGGGGGGTGGTGAAACACGTCCAAACCAAATCCCTTAGGATGTTTTTCGTCGCATTTGCAGTGTGTAGTCGTGCGTTGTCGTGAAGAAACACTACACCTTTTGACATCGCAAATTTGCCGATAAATTTCAATTGGTTTCACTTTCCTAGCATTCAGAAAACAAATCATAGATCTGATTTCACAAGCGGCGGGATTTTCAATCAACACCCACATTGTAAACAGGCACAACAAAGCGTACGTGGCTGACAGCGATTTCACAATGACGTACGTTTCTTCTCCTTGTTACAGAGCGTCTACCGCGCATGTGCGGAACTGCAATCGCAGCGCCGCAGCGGAGATAAATTGAAACAGAACTTACTTTCTGGACGCCCCTTGCATTTTATGCTGTTACGGTAGGAAATAACAACAATTCCTCTCCCTTAAAATTCTTGGAATTTATTCCGAGAAACCATTAATATATTACATTACAATGCTAAATTTCGTTGATTCTGTCCTTTCGTAAAACAATTATTATTGCATCGTTGAGTTATCAGTTTCTGCAGACTTGCAGAACGACACCACAACACGTCTTGCTCCGACGATGATCTTGTGCAGAATGACGCCAAATTATATGAATATTCTGGATTCACTACGCACGATGTTTCTAGAACATTTAAATTACTTTTATCCAATTGGTCCACATCACAACATCACGTAATTACATTATTGTAATAACCAATAGGAACACTATTACGTAAGTTGCACCGTTCTGTGGCCTAGCCAGTTTTACATTCTATTTTATACAGCTCATATTTTATAGAACAATCCAGAACAAATTTTTAAATGTTTGAAAAAATGTGAAATAACCGTCACAAAGTAGTGAAAATTGTAACTTCCTCTCCTACTGGAAAGCAGACGCGCTGAGTGTCCTACTAAGTAAATGTTAAATAAAAAGAAATAGACTGAAAGTAAGAAACTCAATTCCTTCACGATTTGTAGTTATAATAGCAGTAAATGTTGCTGCAACAATTATTTACCAAGGGTTATAGGTAGTTGAGAAAAATTATAGGTTGCAGTTTAGAAGCGTCGTCATCGAAACGTAATGTAGATTTTGCGGCAGACTCAGACCAAGAAGCTGATTTTTATTCGTAACTTAAATAATAATTATTGTATACGATAATATTCCACATGGTTACCGCCATATAACGTGATATAACGTTTGTAGCAATATATCCAGGGCAATTTTGAATGCTTTACCTTTCAGGCTTCAAACTTCACTACATTTTATATAACTGGTTTTCTTCTTGTCCGCTTTCTTAGCACTGGTGCTTTTTAGGGAAGAATTCGGTGGGTTTTCATTTCACATGTTGGCAAAAATGCTTGCCTCGTTTGTGTGCCATTATCCATGAAGAGACATAGGTGACGTCTATGAAGTGTTGACATCGTTCCACAATTCTATCCCATAATGGAGATTTCACATTGTAATCAAGAAGTAACTAAAACTACTGTAAAGAACAATTTCCGACAGGTTAATACGCAAAGTGTTTTTATTTATTTTTGGCTTACTTTTACTTTAATTTATATGCCTGTTTATATACTGTTCTGTTATACGAAGTTCTCAAAGAGCTTAGTAGGATATATGGATAATCAGTTAACCGAACGATTCTCTATATATTGTAACCTTCACGCTTTGTAGGTACTAGATCTGATGTAACGTTTGGTTCCATTTAATACAGTGAACGTCACTGGGGGGGGGGGGCTGATGAAGGATGTGTTCCCTAAAAAGGTAGGTTAAGCTGAAGGAGTTATTTATCTAGAAGGGTGACATGTAGTTCTGGCATATAGTGGATTTACTCTACATAAAATAAAAGTTAATAATCTGCATGAAACAAACAAGATTGCTCAGGAAAGGACAGCCGTGAGCTTTACCTTGGCGGAGGATCCTGGCGTCAGTAGTTCCATTGTCGAAGATAGTAGACGTGGCCATTAAAGAAACAAGCGACGCAGATTCATCTACCAGCACGTACGTGAGTGTTGCAAGTGCAAATTCCGGGGGTTTAAATATTAAACCTCTGCCAAATCAGCAACTAAGTCAAAGCTTCTTTAGCTTATGTCAGCAAGCCGTCGACCTATGCATGAGAGCTAAGCATGACTTGCAAGTAACGTGACAGGATGTCACGTGTTTCGCTGTTATTCTTTCATCTTCCGAATATATGAATGATTTTTACAGATTTACTCCTTTTATAAATGTTTAAAGTACTATCGTGTAGCTGCTTGGTGGGTAGAGCAGGGTAGAGCAATTTATCCTCAGGGTAGAGCAAAGAGTTCCGTCAAAGGGTATGCGTGGATATGTATGGGAGTACTAATGACACTGGAATGTAAGTCTCAGACTGGTTTAATGACTGCTTCTGTTCATCATCACATCAAACTCGAAGTTGCCGACCAAGAGTTACCAATGTATCACTGTTTAGAGCGACCGTATGTAGAATACTTATTACTCGATAACACTTAATTCGTTATTCACGTAGGAACCGGCAGATATCTTTCCTCATCGCTTCTGGTCGTCTGCCTTCGCCCAAGACAGAACCAGATGACCGTCTTAATGGGCCGCAGCCACGGTCTGTTTGTCCTCACTACTGCTGCGTGTGACTTTCCCCTCTCGAAGCCTCTTTATTCACATCAAAATTCCTTTTGTGACTATTTTGTCCATTGTGATTATTATTCTCGGTCATGCCATTATTAAGGGTCCGAATAATGTCTTTTCAAACGAAGTCAAGTGTTATTCACTGAGAATCCCTGCTGGAAACCCTGTTTCTCCCGTATCTTTTATTAAACGACTCGACCAACTGCAGCTGTTGGTGTTGTAACAAAGATACAATGTTCCTTTAAAACCATTACGATTCTTTATTCACTGCATCCCTTAATTTCGGTATCAATCCTCAAAATATTTTCATACCCCCCAAAATTGCTAATCCGTTTACAGAAAATAGGATAAGGCATGCAGGCAGAAATGCAATATAAATAAAGTCAATATTACCTTTTAGAAGTTCATAGGCAAGGATTCGTGCTACGCATACTCAATACCAGGACTGAGACTAGATAAGGTGCATGTTCATTAAGTACGAATCATGATGCAATACAAACAAAAAATCGTCGCATTCGCCAATTCGCCACCCAATGTTTCTGAGAGCTCAATATACCGAGAGACCCCAAAAAACATAGGAACCGGCTGCGCGGTGGATTGTCTGTCCGCCCCCTCGGCGCTCGTTGCCGTCTGCCGCTATGAGAGAAAGGCGCTGATTAAACCATGCAACATTTTCAAAGCTATCTTTAAAAGCTTTATTTACGCATGTTATTAAACGAGATGCTGAAACTGGCCCCCGCCGTTGCCCATACATGTTTGGCATCTCTTTAGGAAACCATCCATCACTCGCTGTACTTCACGTCGAGAAATTTCTCCATTAGCGGAGAGTTATAGACCTATTTTTTTCGAGTCAACAGTTGACACCCATATATTTTAACGACCGTGGACTGCTTGGTGTTACGAGGCTAGTGAAATCAAGTGTTGAAATGTGCGCTCAAGGAGTAGTTGTACGGTGACAAGAACTCAAGCTAAAATGCTACCTATGCTCTGACTTTCTTCTATTCTAAGGGCCTACGCCCCAGTTTATAAATGAATCTAAGTCATACCTCATTTGCGGTGAGGTTAGTGATTCACAAACTATATACAAATAGTCATTGATTACGACCTGCGCGGGGAGGTTCTGTAACGGGTTTTCCTGTGGCTCGACCTGGTAACTTTAATTTGGTCAGCTATGAGATATCAGCATTCTTTTAAACTAGATTGATCACAGATTTTAGTTTAAACGCTTTTTCGACACTATGGATTCTTTCGCAGCACTGTGGCGTTATAATATTCCTATACAATTGGAAATCTAATAAAAATACATCTTAAGTGGAAATAAAGAAGGAACTTTATGAACATGACCGTCTTACTGCTAAACACCAAGTTAAACCCGATCGGCTAATGGTGAGTTTCGACGTTGAGGATCACTTGTGTAATGATGACAGAATAATGTTAAATGCTTAAATATCGATATCCCGGTTTCCATCGATCGTGGACTACGTAGTGTCTCTTGAAAATAAACGACCACTTACTCTTAAAGTCACCATGTATGCTGCATCTCACTGAGCTTTCAGTCTCAACTGACGCAACAATTGAAGATTTTCTTAGCATCTAGCTAAGAATAGGTAAAGAAACGCTTAAAATTCTTCAAGTGTGTATGTCAACATTTTTAATAAGACTAATAAAAACAGCATAAACCTAAAAGGGACCCCAGATGTAATGTTATCCACAAAATGTAAATACTGGTATACTTAAATCTAAGACATCTGATAAAGACCTAGAATACGTGAAACCACGATTATGCGAACATTTTGATTTTGAAGCATTCAAACAATACAGCTGGTGATTTTTATCTGTGAATTGCACTCGGGGATAACGCAAAAGAACTAACTGTAATGCAACTGTAAAGCATATTTTCAAACTATGAAATAATTTATGGCAATACCCATGTATTTTATTGTCCTTGGAATGCATTTATGATAACGTTAAGTTATAAAATAAAAGTTAGTTATTGGGACCATTCCCATGCACTGTCTGACTATGTATTTCATCAAGTTCCACTATTTGATGTGTTACTGAAGAATAGGAAAAATTTGTGCAGGGAGCACAAACGCTTTACAGTTAACTGGATTAATGACCACAAAGTTATTTATTATCCTCTTTTTTGTAAATCCTTCATTTTGACAGCTCGCTCATAAAAATGGTGCCATCGTCTTAACACATGTTTAACGAAAGCAGGAAGGTTAGGCATCTTTCTTTTCTAAAATGCAAAATGCTTTTATCTAGCGTTTAAAGCACTGATAAGACACTGTGATACGTGAAACGAGATGGTAATTGGCCTAAGCTTAGAACACTCTGGTATTTAGTAAACATGAGGACTGAGAAAAACCTGAAAAAGAAACCTCAATCAGGGAGGGCGGTCCTGGCTTAAATTGAACCGCAGTCCTCCCATTCACGAATACGTGCTTTAGTGACCTCGGCCAGCCAGCGATTTCTTTACCTCTTAACTGCATTTAGTTTGAAATTTACAATGAAACTGCACAACCTTTTGGGGCCTTTAATCTGATATTATGATAGAAATAACATTTTTCATAATATTATAGGTGTTTACAAAAATAGCCTTTTTTCCACTGGCAGATAGTTATAAATTTATAACTATCTTAGTAGATATTTCATTATGGTCGGTATTGTCCTTGATCTATTCAACCAAGTTTCAAACATTTCACAAATGCAAAGGCAAATATAAAATTTAAGAATGAAACAAAAACTATTAGCTTTAATGTCGTAGACAGACTCCTAAAAAATTAAAGCCAACTGTGTAACCTGGTTTTTAACAACAGATACGATACGAATTATACGGATCACAAAGTTTAAAATCATGCTTAGTTAAAGAGAAAGATAGCCCATAGTTTCCCCTTGAAGGGCAAGAGCTTCTCCTAACTGCGCAGAGGCGCAAGTATGACAATTATCGGATTGTCATTCTTGTGTCTTTGGCTCGCAAGAGCCAAATAACAACAATAAATAAATTAGTAACTAAAATACAGACAATACAGATTTGGAGAATGGGGAGGAAAAAACAGCAATGTGTCGTCGTTTCGAACCTAGCGTTTGCATTACCATATTTATTGCAGCAGCTAACTAACCAACTCGTCCACCTGTAACGTATTCTATGTTGCTCTTTGGGAAAGCACACGTTATCGCCTTGCTAATATTATATGCATGAAAAACCGTCGCTTATTTAAGCTTTTCGCAGCTTCTTCGTCCTCACTTAGGGCTATAAGTATTAATGCTGGGTGCGATAATACTGATTAGAAGGTTAGAGCTGCAATAACGGCTTTTGCGCTAAAAGAGTCAATGTTTTCACATTAGACTATAAACTGCGAGTTGTATGGATAAGAAAAAATAGGGGCATGTGACACACCTGGTAGATGTACGTATATATGTTTTAAAAGTACCCATCAAACAAATTCAATATGTTGTCTTGGAGTTAGTGCATAGAATATCATAGCATAAATTCTGAATAGGTTATCCTGTCTGTTTTTATATAGAGTTAGAGTAAACTAATCATGTGCAAACACGGTCTTTGATCTCTTCCACCATTCACCTATTTATGACATCATTGTGCGTGTCTTCTCTGTGTGTAATGACTTTGGTACCACGTTTATTAATTCTCGGTCTGTTGTAATTAATGTGTGGTGTACGTGTGCATTCAAAACATTCAAGCGAATGACTGCAAACACAGGGTTGTGCATTTCGATTGAGATAACTCTTAACACGAGCAAACTGTAAACAAACACAGAAATGCAAAATACGTATGGTTTTGATTTCTGAAGCGCATACAAAACTTAATGGATGTGGAGAAGTGATTCCAAAAAGTCTTCGTTCATTGAATTGCTGGTATTCTTAATGTGTAAATCACCATCCAGAAGCAGGTAGAATAAATAGGGGAAATCCGTCCGACTTACAGACAGAGAAGAACGGCACCACTCCCTCAAATATAACCACTAACCCTGGCTGCCATGAGAATAAACAAGTTGCTTAAAGGCGTGTAAGAATTTTCAGGAAATCTATATTACCCACTTTCCATTATCTCTGGTTTAGACATTTTCAATAGTTTTAATAATTCATTTATATCAAGTAATGTAAGTCAATTTACAGAGAGAGACATTTGAAGCGCACGGACATACCAAGCGTATTTTCACGTCTGGAGTTTAATTTGTCTAATGTTACGAAATAAGTCTCACTTTCAAACCTATAAAATTTATTTTAGAAAAGACGAAGCTCTGAGCACCTAAAGGGACGTTAAATATTACATACTTCTGTTAATAATTTTAGGATACTCACACAGCCTAAAACACAATTAAAACAAAATAGCTGAAACTTCATGCATCTAAAGACTAAAGCAATGTTTAATAAGTAGAGTGTTTAGTATCGTTAAAATATTTTTTTCAATAATAACATATAAAATAATTTCATGACACTTGAATCAATTATACATACATATTAACCTTCTAACTTAATTTTGAAAAGACTAAGCCTAAGCATTTAGTTAAATGTTTAAACAGGTTCAGAAGAGGAATGATGGTGGAGCAATGGCTTATCACCCTAACTCTGGTGGTGGTGACTCTAAATCCTGGCTGTTGGGGTGAGATTTTTATAGAAAAGTCACTTCATGTCGGGAAGGGCATTCAACATAAAATCCGTGGCCAGAACGTGCATACAATGAGCACCCCACGCAAGCGAGGTAAGCTCAAAGTTTTCAACACCTGCACAAGAGACACCTGATATAACTATTAAAATTGCACAGCTCTGGCTTCTTAAGGGACAATCAATTTTATAGCATTATCTGGCCTAATATAAAACTCAACAACGATACAGCTGTGTGCAATAATAAGATTAGGGCTATTGTCGTAGATCCTGCTCTATATCGTAAGTTGTCCAGTTGGGTAGAACATCTTATCTTCAATTAAAACAGTACACTTTTTCTTTTCGTTATTTTGTATCGTTTTATGTAGAGTTTAAAAAATATTTAAATTTATTTTATGCTTTAACTTTCCATATTCTCAGTGAAATAAATATTTTCAGTTCAGCAACGTAAGAGCTGAATGCACTGCTTTTATATGATAAAATCTGCCTCCACTGATACGAGGTAGGTGTGCTTATAGCATATTGCACATCACATAGTTCGCACTGTCCCTAAGAATCAGGCACATTTATCTCATTTTCCCATTAAAAAGAGATCAACTTTATCACACAGAGGGAATTTGATATTCTGGGACATAAAATTCTGGGCTATGCTTCGAACATATCCTTTAGTGTGACATGCCTCATATCCTCAAAGATAACAAAAGTTCCAGACAAGCCAATTGACTCTCAGAATAGTCATTAACGCAACCTGGTAAAATATTTTCTTTACAAGATTATAGATTTTGAATATAGCTTATACATTTTATGCCTTGCTTAAACCACCGTATGCTTGTCAGCGAGATCTTCTCTGTGCTGGGAGCAAGAAACAAGAGGTTTCTGATGTTACATGGCTTCCAGTTAGACTGTGCTGGCTTAAAGCCTAGCCTTCCATAGGATTCAACTGGTTAGCACCATTTTCTCATTTATTTTCAAATATGCACACCTTGGCATTAAACTTAATGGTATTCTAGCCGTATTAGTTTGTTGGATAGAGTAACCGGAGCGGAGGAGGGCCTAGAAGCACTCGAAGTTCAAATAGAAATATAGAGAGGCAGGTAATGCTCACTTACATACTCCAAGAAAGCTCCTCTCTCTATATGGAACATATATATGTAAGTATCTATTAATATTAATAGGTCCAATAATTTTCACATTTAAAAAGCTTATCCTGAGAGGAATATTGTAATTACAGGAATGACGAAAAGCAGTTGATTGAAAGAATAAGAGGATGCTAAGAGAAAATATACAATATATTTCCCAGATGCGCACACAGTAACGATAATCAACTTAACAAATTTATTTATTCATTCATTTGTGCTACAATAGAGTAAAGTTCCAATTACAGTATCTACATAAAATATAATAATACAAATTTAACTGCAATACAAAAGGAACTGTAAAAAAGCAACAAAAAGAAACTAAGACTAAAAGTGATCTATCTACTAAGCTATTAATTAAAGATCAGTATTATAAACTGTATACTGAGTAAGCGGGAAACCATAAATCACACACTGAATAGACACTAATTCACTAATTAAAAACATCTGAACGTAATACAAATAGAAAAAGAAAAGAGCATCGTAAGAAGCTAAGACTAAAAATGAACTATTAAGCTACATTTAAAGACTATACATTGCAAATGTTACACTGATCCAGCAGATAACTTTAACTGATACAACTGAAAATCACATGCGAATAATTCATACATTTAATTTTTTCTTAAACTGCTTGTAAGGGAAGCTAAATCCAGCTCTGTTTTGGTTGGAAGTTCGTTGTATTTGACACATAATTTCAGAGCGGGTGAATTCTTATGAGATGACGTTTTCGGTACCCTAAATTGTAACAACTGGCGATTTCTAAAATCAGCAGTACTGATATTAAAATGTATTCTATCAAGCAGTTTTCACTAGATGCCAGGCCATTCGTGGGTTTATATTAAAGCAGTTGTTCAGATATTATTCAAGGAAGGCATAATGATCCTTATACCAGCATCCTCAAAATGAGCTTGCAATCCGGTGGTTCCATCTTGCAGTCTACAGAATTTGTACACATTGTTCATAATTTCATCTCTAATACTTGTATTGGGACTTCTCTGTAATGCGAAGTCTGAAACTCGCCACTTAGAGGTAACGTTATGACATTCAATGCTCACGTTGCTGACAAATCTTGATCTTACTTTCAGATCGTATCCATGACATTAAGTGAATTGAGGCACCACGAGCTTTGCTGTCGGTGATGGCTCATGTCGTCTTGGACTATATGGTCCATTTTATAACTAGATTGACATCGTAACAGCAATAAAGTGAAACTAGCTCCTATCAGGTGATTTTCTTCAGGAGGGGAGTATATGTTAGTGTCTCTGATTGAATGGAAGTGGGGAAGAATAATATCTACTCCAGCAAATGAATGGTGCTTTATTATAGCCAATGCGATAGCCTTTCAGAGTTCATATGATGATGCTTCGGCATCGATGGCTGCTTCTGAAATATTATAAAATTTGAAGTAAGATTAAGTTTAATTTTCTTGGGCTGTGTTTTGATCGACAGCGGAGTGATAGCCCAAAGGCTTGTGGTTTGGAACTTTTTGTAGGCTCCGTCAGAGGGCGGCCATTCGACTCTGCACTGCTGGGTCCGTCCGTCTTCCTGTATGTCTACCTGCCTGTCTGTCTGCCTGTATTTCGTGCCAAGATATTTCATTCATTTTTGTGGCGTTATTATTTGGTCGTCTTGTTTCTCCAACATAATCGAGCCACACGTTCAGGAGCCAAATTTGTGGCGTTATTCCTCCACTCGCAGCAGATAGGAAGCACGCCGACTGTTTGGAAGATCCAGGTCGAGATTTGATTAAATAAGAGTTATGAGATCTTTTCTCAGGTGTGGATTTTTTGGTGACAGAAATAAAATTTTATATGACTCAGATTTCGTAATATATCATTTAATTGTACAATCTGAATTACAATTCACTCGTTACTATTACGAATACCGAATAACTCTTATTGAAGGTTATTCACTTTCCGTTACAAAACTTTTATATTCACCGCGACATTTTTCCCTCGTCAGGAAACAAGACTGAATAACATATCTCTCTCAAGATTATTGATTTTCCGTAACTATCGTTACTCCTCTATTAATTTTGTGATTGGCCGATTTACTGCTACATCACCGCAGCTACGGCCAATCACAATATTACACATATAAATGTTTTTAATATGTCATTACATGGCCTACTAGGTCAAATCAGAAAACAATATTCATATAAAAAGTTCTAACTGAAACATATCGTTACATTTTATATTGTTTTTTCAACACCACATATTTTTTTCAGATGAAAGTAAAATGGCACAGGAATCGATGCCAAAATTTTTCATTATTTGAAATATCTAAAATCTGAACGTTGAGTTGTCCCTCCAACACTCAGTGATCTTAAAATAATTAAAGTGCGGTGTAGAAAATGCTGCTGAGCGAAATAAGACAAAATAGGTAATTAAGCTTATTAAAACTGAATTTCTGATGAATATTCAACTGCTTCTGCGTTAATTTTATTTGAGTTCTCAAAATAAAGTTTCGCTTTTATAAACTTCCCACAAATAAAACAAGGAGTAGTTACTATTGATGTAGTGGTATGTACGAGGGCTGTTCAATAAAGAATGATCACAATTTTTTTTGACAACGTACCTTCACTCATCCTCATTATTTTGATGGTCCTTCTCAAAATAGTCTCCCCTGAATGTGGTGCACTTGTCCCAGCATTTCTGACAGTCTTCTTCAGACATGCTGGAAACCATTTTTGGAGATCCTTCAAAATCGCCTCCGCAGCCTTCACCACTGCTTCTGATGATGGATAATGCCTCACACGAAGGCGTTTCTTCAAGTCAGGGAATAGAAAAAAGTCACATGGGGCTGAATATGGACTGTAGAGAGGGTGAGGGATGTACTTCACGTTGATTTTTTGCAAGATATTCAGCAACAACATTGGCAATATGCAGCCGCGCATTATCGTAGTGCATCATCCAGCCTGCTTCATGGAAATGTGGTCTTTTGCGCCTGATATGGGCTTGCAAAGTTTTCAGGACATCCCTGTAGTATTGTCCAGTTACTGATGTGTGTGCAGGTACATGCCGATAAACCATTCCATGAATATCAAAGAATGAGATAACCATAGCTTTCCCAGCAGAGGCAACAACTTTCGCTCTTCTGGGGGTTGCTGATGAAGGAGATTTCCACACTGAGCTTTGCTGTTTACTCTCGGGATCAAAATGATGTAGCCAAGTTTCATCATCAGTGATTACGTTTGAATACGCTCCGGATCTTCCTCTAACATCAATTTTAACTGCATGTTACCTCCATTGCAGCGGTAGGCATTACTGAATATGTCTGAACTTGCCTGGTTCGCACAGGTGGGAACCAAGAGTACTAACAATGAAACTACTATGGCGTATTTGTTTCACATTAAGCTAACAGAATACAATAAGATTAAATTTTAGTGCGAAAAATTATGACCGTAAAAAAATTATGATCACTCTTTATTGAAAAGTCCTCTTAAAATGCACAATCTTAAATTTAATTTACGTCTCCAGGAGATTTTGTGTTTCTCGTTCTCATTTCTTTAATATGCAGCATTTGCTCACTGCACGGTCAGTCAAGAGTATTTTGATATGAAAATTGTGCACAGGGGTTTTTGGTTGTAGTCTACAACGTAGAAAACATTGAGACATGCCCTTCTTGTTTCAAAATTACTTGGACTTTACGTGCATTTTCACCTTACATTTTTGTTATATAATATATTAAGATCCGAAACTAATGAGTCGATTGGAAATTTATACATGTGTCATATCAGGTTAAGTACCATTAGGTAAGATATGCTTTGAAGTTATTGAAAACCTGTTGAAGTTTATAACCGCTGGAAATGAAGTATGTATCAATTTTTTCATTGTATTATTATTTTTTGTCTTTCTTTCCCTTCAGTATTTACAAGCTGTTTCTTGCAAATGTAAATTGAAAAATATATCCTTATAAATCATCTATTAACGCAAACTATTCTGATGCTGCTCAGCACCATTTATTCTACTATAGGTGTCTGACGATAAAACATCTGGGGTGTTGTACTTTCTGGAAGAGTGAGGGGAGACGGTACCGCATGTGAGCTTTCACGACGATATCATAAATAGATCTACTAACTACATTAAGTGCATCACACAGGTTTAGTGTCCAACACTGGTAGGCTCAGGCCGCCTCTTAGAAAACACATGTTTGTGCTAGGAATGCTGGGATAGAAGTTAATGCAGATAGTAGATTTATTTATGGCATCATCGTAAGCTGGCATGCAGTACTACCCCTCGCTCCTCCAGCGAGCAGAATACCCCGCACGATTTCCGCAGAGACCCACAATACCGATAACTGTTAAACTGCTTAGGGATCTGCTGTATAGACTGCGGCTACGTAATTCGAAGTTGTGGAGAATAGAATTGAGGAGGTGTCACTGTCAGTGGCGTAACATCTTTCTGTTAAACGATGGAATTGTCGCGGGTGCACGTGAAGTTGCGTATTAACTGGTACGAGAATATTAAACACAAACGGAAGCATAGAACTGTGTTCTTTCTTGTTGAACTATCATAGGCATAACTACACCCTAACAACTAACGAGAAAGGTCACACTTTAGTTCACCGTACTGAAAATGACGAGGATCCGAGATCATAACCACACCAGTTCTAGATACCAATCTCCTCCATTCTTCGCGTTCCTGACAAAAGTCCAGCTCAGAATAACTATCAAACCTATAAACTATTGTCCAAATAGCTCGATACACATTATGTTGTATCTATTCAATTAGGTACATACAGAAGACTACAACGAGAGTTTGTAAACAGGTCGTCATATTTCAATCTTGATATGCAATATCCTTTGTATTCAATCTCTCTCTCTCTCCTCGATAGTATATATAACATTATATTGCATATTGCGTTGTGTATTATATATACCAGGTAGCCCAACTGCCCCCGTCCTTTGCGTAAGCAGATATCTCTTCCTGCGTTATAACAGTTGCAGACGCAGCGAGGAAATTCCAAATTTACGCACGGTGTGAGCGGACTACACAGGTTAGTTCAATCCTGAGAACTGCCTCTTGTCGTTCGGAGTGGAACCAAATCCGCTCACGCCACTTGCCCTGCAAACGTTCAGAATAAATCGGAGCTGCGAAAATTCCGAAAATCTTCAAATTTCATTTTCGAAATGTGCTGAAGATAAAAATAAGCTTCACATGCACCCGACTCTTCCGTTTTAGAGTTATGATGTTCACTAATACTCATACACACATACACGCTTATACCTATATAGTTTCTAAAATGCCTTCTGAGTTCACGGGGTCTCAAAACACTGGTGAAATTTTGGGTATAAAATTGCAGATGCGCGTTGCAGAAAGAAAATTTGCTGTTATGATTTTCAATTTATTTTTAATTCTGTTCTTTTTGGATTAGCTACTTCACTGTTTAAAAAATGTCCAATTCTATTTGATTCACGAAGTTCCAGTGTGGTTACATTAACCATCCGTGACATATTCAGAAAGATCACAAATAACCATCCCTAATTCGGAACGTCAATTCTAAGCTCGTAGTTTATTTTCCCGATTGTGTAATATTTTCAGTCTCTAATTTATTTTTTAAAATATTTTTGAGACACTATACAGAAATTATAGCTAAATTCATAGATTTAGGCTGACCTTAAACCGTGCATTCTCGAGTCTCTAGAGGGGATGTTATATCTAGGAAACAGTGGTCAATTCAATCTAATATAGCCTTTTATTTTAATTTAAGTAATTCATGCTACTTATAATAGCGACTAATTTCAGTGGTGATGCAATACCTATCATTCACCACTCACATAGCCGGCAGTGCAGTCGGTGTTAAACATGCTTAGTTATATACAGAGTGTCCATAAAGTCTTTCTAACATTACAGCTTCCTATTAACTGAAAACTATTTAAGTCAGACTTAAATGGTTTGTGGCAGATGAAAGACAGACTATCAAAGTTTGTAATACACACTGCCAGTACTTAAGCGTGTGCGCCGGTTGTCGTCCTCAAAACATCTAGGCAATATTCAATTTTTCGCTGCACATTCTGCAGCATTCGTGGGTGATATTAGCAACTGCATCAGTTATCTTTCTTCTCAAGGTGTTCATATCTGCTATACGTGTTGCATATACCCTGTCCTTTACGTAATCCCAAAGAAAAACGTCAAGTGGGGTTGTCTGGGTTTCGTAGTATTGGACCATCGCGCCCAATCCATCTGTTAGGAAAAGTATTATTCAGCAACTCTCTGACTTTAATCCACAATGTGGTGGTGTTCCATCCTGCTGGAATATCACTGTAGGTTGCAGGTCTTTAAGTCGAGACACAGCGCAAAGCTGTAAAATGTCCAGTGAAATGTTAGCTGTTATTGAGTTCTCAATAGAGAAAGAAAGGTCCAATAAGCTTGTCATGCATTAAGCCACACGAGATGTTCACTTTTGGGCTATTTTCATGTTCCATGACAACATGAGCATTTCGTGAGTCCCTATTATCACATTGTGCCGGTTGACCTTCCCAGAGGTATTGAGGGTAGACTCGTCTGAGAAGCAGACACACCGCAGGTACTCATAATCGTCATCAATCCTCTGCAAAATGTGCTGTACAGCGAGGGTAGTCATACAGTTTCACAACATGAGTTATTTTAACTTTATAAGCATACAGATGAAGTCGCTTATGTAAAACTTTATGAATGTGGATAATGGGATTCCGAGTTCACAAGGTGCAAAACGAGTAGACCTGTAAGGGCTTCTTTGAAATGCTTGCTGCACAATCTGAACGCTCCCTTCAGTTTCGGATGGACGTCCTGAGCGTGGACAGGTCACCTTCCAGTCTGCTTAAACTTCGTGTACCAACCAACGATAGATTTGCAATCGGGTGGCACCAATTCATATTCCCTCTTAAACCTCTCCTGAACAGTAATGGGTGACCGTGTCTAATGGTTCCATAAAACACATTATGCTTTCTCCTGTTTTCACGACATTTTATATTATATTAGAAGCACAAGAAACAAAATAAAAATAAAACTTTAAGAGCTTCTCTGTGATCTTCCACAAATCTCACAACTCTAGCTGTAATAGTTTTCATTCTAC
Source organism: Mantis religiosa (assembly GCA_030765055.1). Classification (NCBI taxonomy): domain Eukaryota; kingdom Metazoa; phylum Arthropoda; class Insecta; order Mantodea; family Mantidae; genus Mantis; species Mantis religiosa. The sequence goes on from CM060948.1 coordinate 69,490,752, forward strand.
AGGAAGTTGTAATGTTGGAAAGACTTTATGGACACCCTATATATTCAGGTTGCGTTTTGTGAAACGGCTGTCTCGGTCGCATGAAGTTGCATGGGTCCAAAACGAGAAATGTTCGTTGTACGCTGACTGCTATTCGCGCCAATGTGATACTCGTAAATGGCATGCTTTTTCTGCTCTGCATTTGTAGGAGGCAAATAGATGTGAGGCCAAATTTAATAGAGTTATCATACTTGCAGTCAAATTTGAAGGAGAACGGTAACACCTGAGTGTATTGCGTATATCTAACCGATGATATTTTATTGAGTATACGAAATCCAAAATTATATCGGAAAATAAATAATAAAATATGGTGCTAAGCTGCAAAAGTAAATCATATAGTGGAGACTAGTAAATCCTATAGCATATTGAGATAACCATGAGGGATGAAAGCAAAACGAAACGCTGCTGACTACCTCGATAAAGAACAAGAAGGGAATTTTTATACTGTACTGTTATTGCAATAAATTGTACTGGAATTGGCCTAGGGCTATCCTCTAAGATCTCCGTCTGTCAATCTCAACTAAATCCAAAGGTAGTACCTACAGCAGCGAAAGGGTAAATACTGAACTGACCGCTTTGTGGAGCTAGAGGGGAAGTTTTAACACGCTCATTGCTGCCTGTGGTGCCACACCTGTATGGGAACATGCGCAGGCTCCTGTCTACTTCGATTTAGCAAGATATGAAGTTACGTTTGCTTTAGATTAGTGGTGCTTAAGTAGAACCAGGAAACCAGTAAAACGCTTGCGGTGAGTGAAGAGAGGTTGGAGGGGCAGAATGCATTGCTGGTTACCATGGCTGCGGATTCAATTCATAGAAGCCGTATATTCCGCACCAACTCGTGTTACCAACATAATACAGGAGCGTCTTTCTACTTTTTCGTTTATTTGAAGGGTTCTGTTGGTAGAAGTGGCAACCCGCTTGAAGCAAGCCCCACGTGTCATGTGCTACTGTTTATTATCAGTTTGTGTCCTGTGTAAAAACGTTATTTTTATATGATCAATGATTATTCTCTGATATGTGAAGTGTTTAATTTTTCATATTTAAGGGATTTACAATGAATCCAACACACGACTTGGTGTGCCTCCAAACAGTCTTTTCTTTATGGAAAAAATGATGACAAACGCGTCGTGGTAAATGTCGGTAGGCCAACACAAATGCTATGTTTAGATAAACTTTGCAGCAGAGCATCTTCAAAATACATCAGGACATTTAAGACTCTTTGGTATGAGGAACATAGTTGTGTCGGATTGAAGGAGCTGGAAAAAACACTAAAAAGAATTGCAGACGCTCTTCGGGAAAGCTCACGTCTATATATTTTAAAATACAATCAGAATGTTAAACTTAACAGGCTTTTTATGCAATATCCCATAAGGGAAGTAGACAAGAAATGACATTTCGTGGACATAACGAAAGCGAGGATTCTTTAAATAACGGTAATTTTAAGGAACTGCCGAATTCATATACAGAGAGAAACCTATCGAAATTCAAAACGACTATTCCAGTATAAAATCCATGTTTGCGATGCTGATTTTGCGAATTTAGGTTAGGCAATTTTTCGAGTCACCTAATCAATTCGCCCAGAGCCACGCCTGGTTTAGGGGAAGCGAGCAAGTGCTGCACTGTTGAGCACTCCTGCTTTAGATTGCATTTTACAAGGCTCTGACTATGTAACCGAAGGCTGCAAGGTGAACATGTGTTTGGCTGAAACACTCGTAACTGAGGTGGGTGAAGTCGCAGTATATTTTATAATAATAATACTTCAAAGAGAAGAAACCTGCAAGTTAAAGCTTGAATGCCACATAATATAGCACCTTTTTCATATTTTAAAGCCTCCATGGGTCACCTGAAACACCGTAGTATTCTCATCACATTACAGCTGTATATACCGGCGTTCATGTCATACTTTGGAACTGATTTCTTTCCTGCATGAAGGTAGGAAACAGTGTTTGTGTTGTTGCAACGTAGGCATTAAATATAACAATATAGAGCTTTATGTCACTAGAAGCTTGCATTATGCAATATATTTAAGGAAATATAGACGTTGATGCACTTCTGTTAAAGTAGTACATAGATAGAATTCTCTCCCACTCTTTGAATTGGTTGTTTCCTTACTTTTTCTTTGGATATTTTAGCTCCTTTGATTTAGCTTTCTTCTACATTCGGCACATATAGCGAAGTAGCTGTACAAGAATTCAAGCTATCTTAAAACATACTAAGATTTATTTATTAATAGTTTTGCCATAATAACTGCCATTGGCGCATGTCACTCTTCATAGTATTACTTAAGACTTAACTTCACCACCAGATCAATTGGCAAAAGTGTATCAAACGTTTCTCTCTTAGATGATTGAACATGGACTGTCTTTTTCGGAGCAATATACATTTCAGTCCTTTCGTGATTCAAGGTATGTGAAATATGTGCGGCTTTTCTTTCCTATGACCCAAAAGACTTCAGTGATTTACAAACGAATGTCTGAAATATACTAATTCAACTTATAATTTTCAATAGATAACGTTTCGAAAAGAATCACAAGTTCGGAAAGGTACAATCTCAATACTACAGCTACAGTAGTTAGAAATCCAGTGTCCCAAAAGATGATTCTACTAGGTAAGTTCTTAAAAGGTATTCCATTGAATTCCAATTCGACATCATGATTTGGGCAATCAGGAGGTCGAGCATTCCATGAAGTGAATTCCCCTTCCACCAACCCATTTTCGTGGAAAGCTGTAATTCAGAAGTTACGTACTATCCCATTGAAATGAATTGGTGCGCCACTGTGTAAAACAAACGTTGTTGGACGACATCCGAGACACACCTTGAATTAAATTATGCAGCTCTTTGTTGAGAAACTTATTTAAGTAACTGTTCTAAGCATTCAGTCGCTTTTAACATACAAAAGGAAAAATGTGTTAGGTACTCACAACTCTGCAATTAATGTTAACAGAAAAATGCTATCGCATAAGCATTTAAACGTCTAAAACGGCAAAGCAAAACTTTGCATAGAAGTCAATTGATAGCGCACGTGTTTGCCAAATGGCAATAAAATAGCGCGAATATTCCCTCCAATCACAGTCGCCGGTGGAGTAATACATTTTCCCGTTTGGTTTGCATCGCCATATAAACTAAGGACGGCGCCGTTATAAGCAGAATCTGTGTTGATGTATCTCCTTTTGTACTTCACGAGGATTTTCATAAACCCAGTTATGGGTATTATAAAACTTGACTGTACGTTCCAAATAAACCCAACCTTATGAAGTACGATAAGACAGACAAGGTGCGTGCTAAGAACTTCATGACTTACGTAGCATAATTCTGTAATGTGAATGGCAGGAAGTTTCTCTTGACTCAAAGTCTACCACATCAAATGCTGGTACCCGCTGAAGGTGATACTGATACAGAAGAATTTCGTATACACTTCTTCAGATTGTCATGTGCCTTTCTTCATATCACGTACAACAAACAACCAAATAAAAACAATCAACAGACAATTCATTTTTAGTTAACTGTTTTGGTGTCAATGAAGAGTACAATCCTTTAATAACCTTCTAATAAAGGATTTTTAGATCCTTGTTCATATGGTCGTTTTTACTGCTTGAAGACGTTCTTGAAATATAGGGTAGTTAAGTTATAATTGAACCCACTCGCAGCCTCTCTCTCTCTCTCTCTCTCTCTCT
>CM060948.1:69495465-69572968 GCA_030765055.1 Mantis religiosa
GCAGTGAGAGCAGCAACGACGTGTGCGTCACGCTGTCGGAATTCGCAAGTATAGGTCACACGCCGTGCCGCGTGCTTTAGCTGTTTGTAAACATAACAGCATACTCCGTAGTAGCTCGCTACTATTAAGAATTTCTTTGGCTTATGAGACCGCAATGAAGAAGCTATTGCTTAATTATTGCTTATGAGTGTTTAACGTGTTCCAAAATTCCGTTATAGCAGTCCATGATGGCAAATAAGCTGGTGGACATAGGCAACTTATACCTTTCAGAGGGAAGTTAATGTTAGTGAGGTTGAGGTTGGAAGCATTAAATAATAAACAGAACAGAAAACAATAACAAATAATTGTAGATAAGTTAACCAAAACTAAATGGCTTATACAATGAGGCGAGCATTTAATTTCACGTGTTTGATAACACTAAATAAAGCATTCGTAATTGAAAAGGAAGCTGTTGACATTTACAGTAAGTGGTTGAAAGTATTGTTCAATTAAGATCATAACAACATGCTCTGAAGTTAAACAAATAAATATTGTCATTCATTTAACTATTTTTACAATTCATATTTTAATGAAACTAAATTAATCGTGCGTTCGTTGAACACCTTTTATCTTTTCCATCCATCAAAACCATATTCTTATTTCGGCGTTCGTATAGCGCTCCATATTGCGTGGATTTGCTATCTAAGTAAGCGCAAAATCTTCGTTGTTAGGAAGGAATATGTAGTTTTACACTGAAGAGCAGCCTTGCAACTGTCCGAGTTATTAGTCGACTTTTGCACAAATAACTGTCCTTTACTCCATTACCTGAAAGGTAGGCTGGGGTCACTGATAAAGAGCAAGGAGTAGTGTTTTTGTTTTCGTGGCACGCGCGTCCCAATAACAACTATTAAGGTTCGCATGCCAGTGGTTATTGCGCTGCCTAATCACAAAATCATGTAATATTTAATTCTGCATAAAATTATACCTAAGAGAACTTCGAAGCTGCGACACCGAAATACGGATTAGTTAAGTTATAAACTACGCAGCTGTTAGAGTCGTCCGGTGTCGTTTTGAAACAACCTGTATATATAGTCAGCTTTCCCGCATTACAAAAAATGCTACGGTTTCCCATACAAGTGTAAGCATAATCACATTTCTCAAAACATTCTAACTGCAACTCGGCATATAGGTGACTCAGATTACTTTATTCAGCAACGTGCACATCCGACCACCTCCGCGAGTGGGCATGAGTAAACAGGAAGCTGATGTCATAAGCCAAACTCATGTGGAATCTCGTAATATGCAGTTGTCATAAATCAGCAGAACTAAGGACTTCAGAATATGCAAAATGTGCCAATAAATTACGGCAGAGTAAATTAGCATTGGGTAAAAAGGTTCCAGAATTTGATATGTTCCTAAGTATTCCTCAACCATACATGTGACAATATTTTCATATATTTGCGAAAAAGTTCCATAATTTTGGCAAGTTTTGCTTCATATATTATCGGCCTCTAGTTATAAACAGCTGTTTAATATTTATCATTTAGCAATAAAAAGAATAGACGGGTGGAAAAAGGAAATATAATCACTTGCTTGAGAGCGCTAGTACCTTTAGGAAAGAAAGAGAATTTCTTCTTGTGATGGATTCCGATTCAGACGTGGTCAATTAACTCCCCTCCCAAAGGTCATTCACGACGGCGAATGCCCACCCTAAAGGGATTATGTGTGATTCACCCCATTCCATCGTAATCGTTTTTGTTGTTTGCCGCCCGATTGGTACAAAATTGAAATTGAACAGCTGACTAGCTGACGTCACGAAACCGGTGCGTGCGCCATTGTTGTTCCGTACTGTTTTCCAGACCGTTTAATTTCGGCAGCTTTAGAAGATTCGTCTTCTAAGATGTTCCATACCTTCGATTCAAGAGTTTTCGCTTTCTACAGTACGGCCGCTGGATCTCCGTCTCTGACGTTTTGTGGTTGCAGGAGTCGGAAGGGGAAGGTTAATAGTACCAACGTACAGTAATGAGCAATTGAAAACATATCCTCAAAATTATCCTTAGAATGAAAACATAGGACTATATATTAGCTTTAAAACATTGAAATCCTACTTTCAATTTCACTATCTTGCAAGATATTCATTACAGCGCCACTCTATTCGAATATTTCTTTCACACATTTGCGCGCGCTAACTGCTTCTGTTGGTAATACTGGGTGTCTTTACATCAGCATTGTCGCTGCTAGGCATGGCTTCCCAATAGAGCACCGTGTTGCCATTTTAATTTTGTGTGGACCACGTGGCTACACTTGCTTTTGATGCTTGCGTTGGTGAAGTTTGTTTGCTATTTTGTGCGTGCGCAGTTCCGAATTTTAGTGTTTGTAAATCCTATTATTATCGCTATTATAATAATATGGCTACTGGTTCGTGAAATATACGAATGCGTGAAATACTTAAAATACGCATTGTTGGAATGCTAAAGAACTGGCAACAGCCTGCTTCCCCCTCTCGAGAAATGTGGGAGCCGGAGAACGGCCGGCCGAACTGAAGAACATTTCTTCCGTGACCTGCAGGGTACAAAAAGAGGGTCCAAAAGCCAGGCTCATGTGAGTCAGTTGTAAATATTTGAATTGTGAATCAGGTGGCCGGAGGGAGTTTTAGAGTTGTGAGTCGACCACGCAGAGCAGTGAACGTCAAAGTTTGTGAAAAGTTTTAAGAGTTGGCAAGAGCAGTGTAAAAATATGTATTGGTCTGCGAACAGTGAAAGTTACGAAATGCACAAGTTGGTGCGTGAGAGCAAGATAGCATTTGGCTTGCGATTCTGTTGGCAAATAAAGTGAGTCTGGTGCAACTTCATGTTGTCATTTATTCACAATGTGTAAAAAATAGTAATACTTACCCAGTTTTTACATAATCATTTTTATTCAAATGAAAACGAAGTATTGCCCAGTATTGCCTCAGAAATGTAATAGGCATCTGCCGTTCACAAGCAATTCATTCTTCCCTCTTTGACCTTTGAAATAGCAGCAGCCATATTAATTCGGTACCATTGCCCCGTAGAAGACTTTCTGTGTTAATAAAAATGTTACATCAAAACTGGACAAATGCCACATATGGTAACAGGAGAACTCTCAACCGAGCGGGATGGCTCAGGTGGTTTCATCTGTGGCCCGTATTCGGGAGGTCCGGATTCGATTCCCGTGACCGACTTACCTGGCCCATTGGCTTTTTTCGGGTTTTCCCTGGTCGTCGTCTTCCATTTAATCTCCATTATCATTTCATATCAGCTTTCATCTCTCATCTGGTGGTCTGTTTCAGGGTTGCAGTGTCGGCGGGTGTCTCGGCGGTGCATGCAAGATTATATGCTCTGAGATTACCAATTCCTCCACCGTAGGAACCCAGGTCTCGTGGTGGGACTGTTTCCTAACCACAGTAGGGTGGGATGTCCCTTGTCCTGGTCTGCCGGGGAGGTTTCCATCTAAGTGAACTGTAGGGACGCTGCCCTCTGCACTGTCGTGCATCCATGGTACGGCTGCCCACTGTCTTCTCTCGCCTCATCCTTCCTGCCCTGGGATACCCTATTTGGGGCATAGATACAATAGACGAAATTTGGACCTCCATCACAAGTCCCCTCCAAAATATTCCAGTTCCGGTTGCAGAACTCTCAACTTTGGAAGAATATAACCTCTATTAATGAAAACAGATTTTGAGATACATTAATTTACTATAACCTAAAATCTTCAACACAATAAAAACTTGATTACCTACTATTAAATATAATTTACGTAACAATATATAAAATAATAGTGCAGTGTGTCTGAGCCCACCATTCGTCTCGTGGTTTTTTTTTTTTTTTTTTTTTTTTTTTGCTCTTTTGTGTCCTGCGTTTCAAGAGTTTTCATTGCGATGACTCGAATAGGTGCTGTATTTCCTTTACATTGTTTTCTTAAATTAAAAACCTAACTACATATTATTGCCACTTATTTCACTTATTGTCGTTGTGCATTTTTTGAACAGTGAAGACAGATGAAGTTTGCCTAGTCTGGTGTCGGCTGTTGATATGCTATATTGTTATTTGCGTGAACTTAAGTTAATATAGGTACGTAAAGAAAATGCACCTGCTCTCCTTCCAACACATTTATCTATCCTCTTCCAATTTGAAGGAAAAATAGTTTTTCCTCGAAAAGACAAAGCTTAATTATAAAGTCAAATCAAACAAGCGTAAAGTGGCTGCTTCTTCTGCTGTTGAAACAACATCCAAAACCAGTGACTTTTTCACACACACACACACAAAAGTAAGTTTGTTTCACACACCCTAAGAAATTCTGCTTATGTCTTCCATTAAATATGTAAGTAATCTAAACATTCCATGTGTAGACAAATTAGACATTGACTGGCCACGTAGCTCAGTCGGTGGAGCACCTGCCTGCCGTGCTAGGTAGGGATGCCAGGTTTGATTACCGGCGGTTGGGGTGGGGATCTTTTTCCGACCAAGATAATTCCTCATCTTCCCCAGAGTCTGGAAGTATGAATTGTGAATGCAAATGTGTGAGTGATCTAATGATAAAAAGCCAACAAATACGAGTTAACACCTTCAATATGTTCCAAAGCAGAACGACCACCAATATGAGCATTGCAGGCGGGGTATAGATTAAAAAAAAGTTAGAAATGCATGATAAACAGTTACTCAATAAGCAGTTATGTGATCAAATTCACTCAGATGAAAAATACAAACAAAATTCTGGTAATATGAATGATTGAGAAGAGTGCTCCTTTTAGGGCGTTAATAAACATCGTTGTGATGAAAAGTATATTTACTCAGTATCATGTCTCCATTATTCTAATATTCAGAAAGTTTTGATCAGTTAATCACAACCTTGTCAGGGGTCTGTATTTTAATGTGTAAGCATTTTTGTTACAATAAAATTATCTTGCCCCGGTACCGCTATAAGATGACATTTTTGCATGCTTCAATAAAAATATAAAAATAATTTTGATTACATTACTAATTGGCAACTGTTCTATTATATGCTTCTGTAACACTTGTTTCATCTTTAAATTATAATGTGACTTAAGATATCAACATGCTTTTTTCTTGTGAAATAATAATTCAAAGATTAGAATGGCATTAGAACTGTTTATTTATTTGTGGATGTCAAATAATCTAATGCTTACAGTTTCTCACTGAAATTGTGTTCTCTAAGGTTTTCGTAAAATATCCTCACAGATTTGAAGAAATATACTGGGGACTCCAGTTTACCATAAAGGGTGCAAATCAGCCCTTCTCTGTTATAAAAATTCACTAAATATTTTGTTTTTTAAGAAGCATGTGAAGACTACAGCTTTAAGTTTGTATGCAGTGTTATAAAGGTGTCAAATTATCTCAATAATGGTATTAAAGATGCCGAAGTGGAACACACAACCCAAAACAATAAGTCACAAGTGCCATAAATGTTTCAAACTATGCCATAACAGAATGAAGGGCCATATTTGGAAACTTGAACAGTGACCCTACTGTACTTACATGTGTGATGTGATGATATGGAGTATTAAGAAATTCCTTAAAAGCCATCAGATATAAAATAATGCACATTTGCATAAAATTAGTAGGTGACGGTGAATATTATGGGTAAGCCAATAATTGATTTGAGATCATCAGTCGTTTACTTCATGTCTTTGATCAGCTTTGAAAGAAATGAAAGACAAAATTAGAATTAGCTGTTTGACGAATAATGAGAGGTACTGATCAAAATGAAAGTGTTCCTAACCATACCTGGGTTTTAGCATTGTGATGTTAAAAGAGGATGCAGGTTTATGAAGCCTTTTGTATGATGGATTGCAAGGCAGTAGTATTAATTTAGGCACGTAACATTTGAACATGACAGAATGTTATACATTTATTCACGGTGTGCAATGTTATCCATGATTTCCTGCATAGGAAATGAGTTGACCATGCCATTGATGAATAGGTTTAGTGCTGTCATTCTAGCAGTAGGAATGCATATTTGATGTGATACCAATCGTGATGAGGTGAGTATAATATATCTAGTATGAGTGAGTTTTACAGCAAGATGAATATTGCTACTAAAATGCAGTGATTGAAGGCTATAGAGGCAAGTGAGCAAGTGCAGCAGGGCCTCTCAAGACAGCAGCACTAAAGATGTGGATTTACAAATGTTCCTGATGAATGGTGAAGGAAGAGGACAAGGAACCTTTGGTGATTTTGCTCATGTTTGCTATCCATGGATTTGGCAAGTTCTATGCTACTAGTGCTGTATATGTAAAATCTAATGTAATGCAGTGCAGTGTTAGTAAAAGGAAGGAATAATGTTTAATTCAGTAACAATGATAGTAAATGTTGTACTAATAAAAGTTGACAAAGACAGTAAAAATAAAAGGGATCAGTTAAGTAAACATTATTGGAATTTTTAAATTAAATGCTCAGTTGTACATGAATAAGTACACAAAATATTAAGGAACTTTAGTGAAGTGTTTAAAACGGAATTTATTGCATTGACTATAATACTAGTTAAGTGAAATACACTTGAAGATAGTACAATAAATATACAATTTAAAGTAAAAGTGAATAAGTGAGAAGATATTAGGGAATCAAGTAAACTATGTATGTAAATACAGTATAGTATGAGTTGAAAGTAGTATGTGATTTAACAACTGCGTAAGTCATAATTATGAATCAGACACTGATGCCCAATTAATAAAGGTACAGAGGTGTAATAATAAAGGTAGAATTAATACTAAACTAAGATAACACAGAGCAATTGATATTGCACATATAAGTTTAAAAGTAATCATTAAAAGTTGCTTCAATAAAACTGGAAATATAGAAGAAATATAGGCTACTAGGCTAGTGGAACTATACATTATGTGGTTATATAGGAATAATCATCGGGTTGGTAGAGAGTAGGGGCGGCTCGTCCTTACATGCTGCAGTGCTGCAGCACACTCCTTTCTGTTTTATAAATCACATTGTAGACATTTTAAAAGACCATGTAAATAACAATACATTATTGTAAGTGTAAGAAATTGAGTATGACCAATAATGAACTCTTAATGCATGGAAAACCCCTGCGTAACTAATGGAACACATCCTTGACTTCAACATGCTGAGAGCCAGCAAGCTCGATAATCAGTTATTGAGCATGTGTACAACCTTCCCCTCTTGCCTCCCTGATGTCCTAAGTTCCCTAGACATTCCCACAAATGTGTGCTGCATCTGGTTGTTGCGTGGTTATCATTCGCTGCACGATGAGGCAGGGCCACCAACACTCCTAGTTACAGCTGTAGAACTTGAATATGCATTGAATATCATTTAGCAATCTATTATTGCTTTATATTTTAGTTCTAGAAACTAATTCCATCCTTCTTACATAAACAGATCTAATACCTAATGGTTATTAAATCACAGGACAGATTGTTTGTGATGCACCTATCATGTTGGCACAATACTGCATTTCCCCTACCATAATGAGAATCCCCCCGTAACAAGTGCATGTGGTTCGCATGCTCGCATTATATACAAGTATTCTTTTGTGTAACGTTATTTAGTGGCTGATATCAGTTTCTTTATTTTGTTTGAGAGTGTGAAACGTGTTATAAATTCACTTTATTCAGTGCATGAGGAATTTAATATAACTTTAACCAATAAATAATGATCACGGTTAATGAACTTCTAAAAACTCCCTTTTCAAGGAGAGCATTAGAGGAATGGCTTAGTATAAAAATGTTAGAGAGACCAACACCCCTTGGGGTTTTCCCTTGTCCTGAAAGACGAATGTTGGGTAACTGTAAGCTCCAGGGACCCCGGACTCATTTGGGCATAATTTCATCCATTTCATTCATCGTCCGATATGACTTAACGTTGGAGGACGTAAATTACAAAAATAAAAAAAATATATAAAAAAACCAACACCCGATCTAAAAATTGAGCAAAAAGCGAAAGGAAGTAAACATCCTGTTTATATCATGAAAAAACATCGGCGCATGGACTTCATTTTTCGACACTTTGTAGGTGAGTTCCATGGACTTTTTCCCGCAACATGCTGTCATTTTTCGGCACAAGCTGCCACTGGTAGACAGAAAAGCCTGGAAATGAGTTAACTTAGTCACACGTTGCCATTATGAGTAGAAATTTATGTTGTATATTAGTTCATTTTTATAGATATTACTTTTACTTTATTTAATTCCTTTATAACTAATCCTGCAATGCAACAGCCCTTTCCTAACCAAAGCCTACTGCCTGGTCATTGCAACTACTACGTATCACCAGAGGTGTGGTGTCATACTGGAGGGTGGGATGTGGTTAGCACTCCTGTCACTCCTGGCTGGAATATGCAATCTTTGTATCTAGGGGCCACTACTTCTCCATCAAGCAGCTCCTCAATTGATCCACCGGGGATCTAATGAGACTAAGTCACCCTGAAACAGATTTTCCAGGGAGAGAAAATCCCCAGGCCAGTATCAGGAATTGAACTCAAGTCTCCTTCTTGGGAAGCAGGTGCTTAACCATTATGCTAGAGGAGAGTCTTATTTCATTTATCATTTATTTTATTCCTACCATTTAGATTTAGCAGATTGTAAAAGTATTATTTGAGCTACTTAATTATCTGCAGAATTATAATGAAATTAAATATGTAACTACAGGAATAAAATTAATAAAGCATTTTGAACATATGTTCTGACTTAGAAATCAGATGCTAGGACACTATATTGTAGATTTATTTAATTTGTTTAAACCTCAAGTAACTGAAAGAAGGCTGTGCTATATTGTAAACATGAATCCAGAAGAACTTTCAATTGCATCTACCTCAAGCAGAAGCACTTTTACAAAACATGCATTATTTAGACATAAGAAAATCAAACCCAGTACATAAATGTATGAAAAGATCAATAATTCCATGTGAAATTCTGTGCCTAAATGTCTTCAGCCTTATAGTTGATTATTTTCCCTCAACATGGTAAATACTGCTCAGGTACAATAAACACTGGTGCCTGAATTATGATGGAAGGTCAGGTCTGTATTCCTCTTTCTATGTAAAGGTTTAATTTTTAATACTTTCATTGTTACAAAATATACACATTTGCAAGAAGCAGGCATAAATAAATAGTGTTTTATAAATTTGTGGTATGGAAACGTAGAGTCAGACTGAAAAATTCAATGCCATAGCCGGGATTTGAACCACGGATCTTCTGGTTTCCGTCCAGCCGCACTACCATTGTGCTACTATGGCCAACGTGCCGATATGACATTAAATTCTCCAACTGACTCGTATTTGTAGTGCGGCTGGACGGAAACCAGAAGATCCGTGGTTCAAATCCCGGCTATGGCATTGAATTTTTCAGTCTGACTCTACGTTTCCATAATTTAGCCTACACACGGCCAGTGTGAAAGAATAATTAATTTCCACAAATTTGTGGTAGTTTAAAATATTTATTTATCTTATAAGCTCTTAATTATTATTCAAACTAGATACAGTCCATAATTGTGGTCTCCGGTTAGCCATTGGAGTCTTTCCGACTAGCCCTGTCGTCAGCCTCTACGCGGAATCTGCAGAACCTGCTCTGCGGTTCCGGCGTGACATGCTGCTGTGCAGTTATGCTTGTAGCCTTCACTGCATGCCCACGCACCCAACATTCTCCGCCTTTTTCAACACCTCTCTGGACGCGCGCTATAGGAATACCTCGCTTTGGCCCAGACCACCGGGTTTTCGTTTCCGGGAGCTTCTTAGGCAGCATAGCATGGAGCTGCCTGAGATGTTTCCTAGGGGCGAGAGAGTATATCCACCTTGGCTGCGGGGAATATCCTACATAGACCTGGGCATGACGCGCTACGCGAAATCTTCAATGGCTCCCAGCAGTATCCGTACTTGTTTTTTAGAATATTTATCTTGTTTTACTGATCGGGTTTTAATCTACACTGATGGCTCCAAGAGCTCGAGTGGGGTTGGATGTGCTTTCGTCTATGGAACCGAACCCTATACATTCGGTTTCCATAGCAGCACCTCTATTTTTAGTGCTGAACTTTATGCGATTTACCGAGCCATTTTATATGTACGTCAACGCAACCTAGGCGACAGCCTTATTTTAAGTGACTCCCTTAGTGCACTTCAGAGCCTACAGCAGCTGTACAGTTACCATCCTGTTGTGCAGCTTATCCAGGACGCCCTCCACGTCTTACACGCCTCTGGCGTTAGCGTGGTGTGCGCTTGGGTTCCTGGACATGTAGGTCTGGCAGGAAACGAACTGGCGGATTCGGCAGCGAAGATGGCAACCACACTGCCGAGGGTAACTATTCATCATGCTACTGCGGAAGATATCAAGTTATACTTGCGAAGTGCTGTGCTGTCCTCTTGGCACAACGCGTGGTCCGCTTTGCGAAGCAACAAGTTGCGGACAGTGAAAGATCTTCCGATTCCCTGGGCCACTTCCTGCCGTCGATCCCGCCGTGAGGAGGTCACTTTGGCTCGGTTGCGCATTGGCCACTGCTTTTTTACACATAGCTTTTTGCTGAACAAGAGCCGTGCTCCAGTCTGCCCGCTCTGCGATGCAGCTGTCTCAGTCCGCCACGTTCTTTTAGAGTGTTCCGGAACAGCGCGTCTCCGCAGATCTCTCCAGCTGCCGGACAGTTTGGCAGAGGTGCTGGGGAACGACGAGGAAGCGGTGGCCAAAGTTTTAACATTCTTTTTAACTGCTAATTTTAGAATTTAGGACCAATCGTTTTATTGATTTTAACGCTTTTATGGTTTTACGCTCTTTTTATCTATTTTAATATATGTGAGCGTCCAATCAAGATCTTGCAGCAGATGAATCTCTGTTAGATCCTTTTTATTGATATTTAACCTCCTTACTTTTTTCAGGGCGCTGATGACCTCGTTGTTGAGCGCCCTTAACCACAATCAATCAATCATTAATTATTATTAGTAACAATAAATCATTCAAAATACATGTTGTTTAGTTAGTTAATGAACATTCAATCTAAGAAGTCTAGTAATTTTTAAATTTCATTTTTTAATTTTTCTGTGCTTACATTTAGAAGGTTTAAACGTTAATAACCATGCATTGCATATTAAAAGATTTATTGAGTCATATTTTATTAATACTTAAAACTTCACTCATGTCATGTTTTATGTTATACTAGAATATGACTCAATAGGTCTTCTAATATGAAATTAGTTTACTTTTAACAACACTTTTAATCACAACTATTTCAAAAATACATTTATTTTGAACTTGAAATATATTTTAAACTGTTTATACTTCTGTAAGTAGATGTTTGTTCTTTAATGGAATTAAAGTCTAACATTATAACTGAAAATTCTATGTCATTTGCAATTTTTAAGGAATAGGGAAGAGGTTACAAGATGGAAGTATAAAAAAATGAGCAGATAGAAAGGTTTATTTCATTCTATATAGTCATAGAGACTCTATGAACTTAGAAAACGTCAACCTTATTTACATTATCATCTACAAGTAAGATTCAAATGTACAATATTTCTGAACATCTGTATTTGCTAAACTTGGCTGAGGCTTTCATTTAGTTCCCTAATTTTGAAGTAATTCATCACTGAATTTTACATTGAACTACTGAATGTATAATATTTTTGTACTCTGATCCAAAAATGCATTCATTTGTGAGACAATACAAAATATAACTCTATTTGAACTGATAAATATATTCATCTCTTGCTGTTGAACTATTTTGGATTTCATAATGGGACGTTGACTGTGTGTGTCATATAGCAAATTATAATGATGAGTTAATGCTTGTTTCATGAATTAAATGCAAGGTTAATTAACATTTATGCCATCATATATGATTCTTCTCTTGGTTTAAATACAAAAAGCACCTCTAAACTCTTGCCATCCTAAGAAGCACACTTTCCTATGAGGAATTTCCGCGTAGAAAACCTACAAAATAAAACCTACTGATAAGCTACTCTTGTGTATACAGCTTGTTTTAACATAATATGTTGTAACACATGGACGAAAGTGTCACTGTCATCTGTCACACTTGTGCACACGAGCGTGGAGTAATACAAAAAGTATGTTTCTTAAGGCGGATGCAGTATAGGTATTTTCTAAAATGTTTTCAGTTGTTCCTTGGAGACCGGTATAAGAATACTTTGAATATACTCAGTTGTTTCTCACTTAGTTTAACTGGTCAAGCAATGATATATGTAGAGAGAGAATAAATTAAGTAAGGTACTCATAAGCACACTGTGAAGAGATAAACAGAACAGAACTTCAAGAAGGTGTAAAAGAATCAGGCTGGTTCTAGGATTACATGTAATGGGTAAAAGCTAGAAGTAAAGGTTTGAGGTAAAACGGAAAAGGAATAAGAAAATTATACATACATAAACAAAGAAAGATGTTGGTAAAATATACCTCTATTCAAGGTTTTAGACAAAATATAATGAAGCAGAGTTTCCACCGATAGATAATAATACAAGAAAGCTAGAGAGTGATAAGGGAAGAAAGGAGGCCTATGTTACATGAAAGAAACCTTAAGGGTAAATAGCACTTTTTAAATCTCCACCAATGCCACCACCACCACCACCACCACCACCGCCACCGCCACCGCCACCGCCACCGCCATCGCCACCGCCACCGCCACCGCTTACGAGAAGTTTTTTAGTATTCTAGTAGAGGTCAATCCCGCTTGCCAAAGGTAGCATAAGATTTTACCTGCACAAAAAGAGATTACTGCTACTGCTAATTAATGATAATGACATACAAGATAGTTGAAAAACATTGGTGGATGTACTGTTATAGCATTAGAAGAATACAATGCTTTTCAGAAGTCATTTTTAAACTTCATTGTACACAACCATTAAGAATAAAAATAATCTGAGAAAAAGATAGAAATTCATGTTTAAATTTGGTGAAGGTATTTCCAAAAGTATGTGTGATTGAATATGCCATAACAATGATTTTGTATGGAGCCACAGTTCATATAAGGATAAAACCAAGAGTGGGAACCTTTGGTTGACATTTTTATATCGAAAAGTACCCTTAAAACATATCTTTCTTACACATTTAAGTAGCTAATGTGCCTATAATGTATAAATTTTCATACAATAACCAACTAAATTTTATCCAGGTATCTTATTCACCTCCTCCAATCCAGGAGGAAAGTGACTTACCAACAACACCTCAAGTGGAGAGTGAGGATAATCAGACAAGTACTACGCCAAGGGTTAGCATAGACTTGACTGCATCTCAGCAACACCCTGCAATTCCAGCACCTGAACATGGTGCTACATCTCCGAGTGGAGAGAGCAGCAGCTCTGGAAGGTACGTATCACATCTGGTATATGGTATTATGAATTTATATTGGAATATACTAGAGACGGAATAGTTTATATGAATATTATTAGATCTGATAATTTTCTACATATTCTTACTGATTTTCGAACATATTAGGATCATATCGAGATTCAACTGTATTGGAACACCACAGTGAAGCGAAAAATTATTAAATTTTAGATGAGTCGCATTTTTTACACATCTGCTTCACTTTCGTACCTATTTTGAGGACATAGCTTCACATGTTACCTAAGTTATAATAATTATACACTAAACTGTCGCTAATCAAGCCATTTCTTATAGACATGGGTGCTGGATTAGCTGAAGTGCTGGATTAGTGATTTGATAATCATTGTCTCTACACTGTATTTATTTCTCCAAAGAAACATTAATTTTTATGTGAAACTTACACATTTGATATGCACATGCAGTATCCGTCACTATGAAACATGTCCCGAATATTTAGTTACCACAATGATGATATGCCATGGCGGCATGCTTATCATGCAACCACTTTACAAGCATTACATTGTTACCATTTTCCAAACTCACTGTTCATTTAGCTTGCGTACTGTCAAATTGCATTTTTTTTTTTTTGATGTCATAATCAAGTTGCTCATTCAACACTATACTCAGCAGCAATGACTTTCTGTGAAGCCTTTCTGTAACAATAAAATCGTTGGCAGATTGTTGCCTGTCATTTTTGCTTTTAACATTATGTGAGCTATAAGAGGTTGGATGTGGGCCACATTACTGAGAGACCAAACGCTGAGGGCCAGATTAGCGAGAGTTTAGTGTAATTTATTCCATGTATATTTTGTTATCAACAATCAATTATTAATTACTCATAATTGAATACATATGGAGTAAAGTGTGTTTGCAGTATAGAAGTTTCTGATGAGCCACACTATTCAAAAGTGGAATTCTTAGCCGTTTCCCATGTTTTAAATAGTCATTTACAGCTGGCTTTGAATGTGATGTTAACTAATTTAAATTGTTTCTGATGTGAAGGATTATACAGAAATTTTACAACCTCTGGTCTATTATTTGAATGTTAAAAACAACTTATAATTTAAGTTAATTGATGGAAATTATTCATTTCTTCACACTAGCTGTATACAGGCTAAGGTATTGGATTGATAGAGTTGACATGACAATTTATCGTCATGACATTAAATTCTCCAATTGACTCATATATTTCCTGAGTATACCACCAGGGGCTCTCGCATCCGAGATACACCGTCTGTGGCGACTTACTATTGTAAGTACTTGAGTCCCAGGCTATGAGTCAATTGGAGAATTTAATGTCAAGATGGCGAATTGACCATGGTAGCTCAATGGGTAAGAGCGACTGCACGGAAACCAATAGATCCATGGTTCAAATCCTGGCCATGGCATTCAATTTTTCATGGCGACTCTATCAATCCAATACCTTAGCCTGTATACGGCTAGTGTGAAGAAATGAATAATTTCCATCAATTAACTTAAATAAAAAGAGTTAAATGATGAAGCCTGGGACTCAAGTACTTACAATAGTAAGTTGCCACAAATGGTGTATCTCGGATGTGAGAGCCCCTAGTGATTTACCCGGGAAATATATGCGTCAATTGGAGAATTTAATGTCAAGATGGCGAATTGACCATGGTAGCTCAATGGGTAAGAGCAACTGCATGGAAACCAATAGATCCGTGGTTCAAATCCTGGCCATGGCATTCAATTTTTCATGGTGACTCTATCAATCCAACTTAGCCTGTATACGGCTAGTGGGAAGAAATGAATAATTTCCATCAATTAACTTAAATAATAAGAGTGAAATGATGAAGCCTGGGACTCAAGTACTTACAATAGTAAGTTGCCACAAACGGTGTATTTCGGATGCGAGAGCCCCTAGTGATTTACCCGGGAAATATATGCGTCAATTGGAGAATTTAATGTCAAGATGGCGAACTGACCATGGTAGCTCAATGGGTAAGAGCAACTGCACGGAAACCAATTGATCCGTGGTTCAAATGCTGGCCACGGCATTCAATTTTTCATGGTGACTCTATCAATCCAATACCTTAGCCTGTATACGGCTAGTGGGAAGAAATGAATAATTTCCATCAATTAACTTAAATAATAAGAGTTAAATGATGAAGCCTGGGACTCAAGTACTTACAATAGTAAGTTGCCACAAACGGTGTATCTCGGATGCGAGAGCCCCTAGTGATTTACCCGGGAAATATATGCGTCAATTGGAGAATTTAATGTCATGATGGCAAATTGGCCATCGTAGCTCAATGGGTAAGAGCGACTGGATGGAAACCAGTAGATCCGTGGTTCAAATCCCGGCCGTGGCGTTGAATTTTTCATGTCGACAATTTATAAGTTTCCCAATTAAGGAATCCATAAAGCTGAGCACTATGTAGGTGGTAGCATGTCTGCCCCATGTTCAACAGGCTTGAATCTCAGTCAGGGTGAGTTATCTGAATAAGATCTTTTTTCCCGGGATTTCCATTATTCTGAAAGATGAATGTTGTGTAACTCTAAACTCAATGTACCTTGAACTCATTTGAGAAAATTTTCAGCCATTCCATTCACTGAAGATTCATTTCATTCCAGAAGATATACAGAAAAATATTAGGTAAACAGCACAGGCTACCCAATATTAGTAATAGTAATGTGCAAATTTAGGTTTGTTAAAAAGCACTACCTTTTAGACTGAGTATTATCTAAAAATAATTTAGTTTGTATTACCTATGACTTAAATTGTTTTATTTCATTGAAGTATTATTACTGAGGTAACACATATATCTATTTACGTTTACAGTGTACTGTATTATCTTCAAGATATTTTCTAAATTTTAGGGCAATGAGATGTATAAGAGTTTTCAAATAGATTGCCATCATTTCATGCTGCATCATGAAACAATGGACTGTAGGGTGGATTCTTCTAGTTATATACTCTGTTTAGTGTTTTATTTTACCTTACTTAATTTTCACACAGTTTTCTTCTCTCCTGAAAAACAATACAGAATGGAATGAACCTTATCATTTGTAGTAGTATCCTCAGTATCAAAAGTGTTTGTTCTAGTTACAGTGTTGATGGAAGTGAGGATGAGGCAGAAGCAAAAGAAGGAGCTACACAACTGCTCGAAAAGCCTCTCTCTGGTTCTGATGAAGAGGAAAGAAGTGCTCATTACTCAAGTTACTATGAATCACCTCCTGATGAAGATGGGGATGGACTTCAAGACCGAAGAGAGTGGACTGAGGAGGAAAAGCGCAGACGCAAGAAAGGGTTCAAATTAGATTTCTCTCCACTCATGGACCAAGAGGAAGCAGAAGCTGTTTCTCCACCATCTGGTAGGCATTCGTTTGAATTTTCATATGTATGAATTACATCTAATACAAATGTGGCTATAAAAACAAAGGTTTCTTTATAAGGAATTTTTGAAAATTCTTTATTTAAACTTATACTATCATACTTAATTAAACTAGAATTTAAAGTATAGTCAGTGTCTGTGCATTTCTTGTACTTAATTTATAACATTAATTACATTAATTACTATTTCATTTTCAATGTTCTATAAAGTATGGAAGCCAAATCAATACCAATTTGACACATTTTCTAGTCATCTCAAGTCCAACTCAATACCACAGCCATTTCAGTATTTCAACTAAATATTCCTGTTGCTGCTAATACCAAAATTATTACTTTTTTCCTAATTTCTTTAAGATGCTTTTATGAATTATGGTAGAAATTCAAATCAGCTTATAAATTAGTACCAAAAGTCCAAACATGGAATTTAGTATGCAGCTGAGACATGTTTGCCATTTTAATTCAACACCTATCAACCATAATCATTCCAACAGAACCTCCAAGTTCCTTAGAGATTGCATTGTTGACAGAAAACCAGTACTCACATTCTTGCATGTTAAATCCCTTCTGCTTTTGAATCCAACAATTCAGTTATAAACAATCTTTTGTGCAGGAGCTTGTTGACTCCATACTTCAGTCAAATACGTATGAATACATGTTATTTTAACTCCTTCCTTCCACATAAAAGCATCCAGTCATCTTTTGTCCATGATAGTTGTCTTCCATCTTGTCTATGGCTTTCCCATTTAACAAAAAGCAAGCACTAACCTTTCACTATATACTCTGTTTATAACTTGCACGTAGTCGTTGCTTGGTGTACCAGTTCATCTTTCTGTGAGAAGATGTGTCTGTAGATTGAGCTACATTTTTAAAGTAATGTAATTTCAATTTTCCTAATGGACCTTTTTATTATATATATCATAAAATATTTTAAAATAATGCTGTATACTTCTTTCCATAATTAAGTTGTTTGTATCTAACTTGCTATTAAAATTAATGTCCTATATATTCCCAACAAAAAGGAATACAATGAGAGCTCCTACAATTTTGGATTTGCCCTAATAACTTGTTTTTTGGAAATTACTTGTTCATTCACACTAACCATGTGTAGGACGAAATATGGAAAGGTAGAGTCAGACTGAAAAATTCAATGTCATAGCTGGGATTTGAACCACGGATCTTCTGGTCTCCATCTGGATGCTTTTAGCCACTGAACTACTATAGTAAGCCACCACTAAGTTAGTTGTCTCATGTGTTTTTGAGAACTCCTAGTGGTTTACCGGGAATAACATGAGTCAGTTGGAGAATTTAATGCCATGTTGGTACGTTGGCCATAGTAGCTCAATAGTTAAGAGGAGCTGGATGGAGACCGGAAGATCCATGGCTCAATTCCCGGCTATGGCATTGAATTTTTCAGTCTGACTCTATCTTTCCAACTTGTCTTTTATTTGGTGTTGGTTTAAACTAAATTTGGGAACTGGTGACAATTGATATTAAGCTCCTAACCCAAAAGTTTTGCATTGTACATGTTTAAGTTAGAAAATTGCTTTATGTACATGGATTTACAGACAGTCAGAGTTGACAGACAGTTAATGCAACTAGAGGTTAAGTAATAATCAACAGAGTTAATAATTGAAACATAAATCTTAATCTCAAAAAATTTTAGTTCTATCAAAAACTTTTACTCTCATACGTCTATGAAATTATATTCTCACTTATATTATTTTTTATCTTGTTAAATCACTAGGTAAAAACCATCAGAAAGAAGGGGAAAGTTGGAGCAGAAGATCTTCAAAGAGTGAACGTTCAGCAAAAGATGAAGTATGGAAGCAAAAGAAAATTGCAACACCACCTGGAGGAGAGGCAACTATGGAAAAGACTTACTCAGTAAGCAGAAAGAGCAAATCTCACACCCGAAGTCCTGTGCAACATCATCGACGTACACCATCTTCAACAGCAGCTGCTCTTCCTGGAGGTCCTCCTCAGGTTGGTAGAAAAGAAAACTTATGAATCCACTCCTCTACTTCATAAGGTTAAAATGCATTATATATTCTTCTCCAGATTGTTTAAAGTTTCTTTTCTAAACTGTCTTTCCCTTTGATTTATTGGAAATTTCTTCTGTTTATTTGTTTTATTGTTTTAGAGAAACAGAGTGATGTGCAAGGATATGTCAAACAAATGAAGCCTAATTGATGAAGCCAGAGGGTTCTAAAACCTGGAGGTGGAGCTTTTGTTAATAAATAAGTAATATACAGCATGCTCCTTTATGTATGAGTACACTCTTATATATTTCCTATTTACTTTAAAAGTTGACATACATTTGGTGGAATTAATTTATTATTGCCTAACATAATTTGCTCTCAAAATGGTTAACCTAATCACAAAGCTCAACAAGTAGGTACATAACTTATTATCTATATGCTATCCTGATAAACCAAAACACAAGGTACGGCATGGGGTAGGAAAGGATGTGTGCCCCAGCAGCATTGTCAGGCTATTCCACTACTGAATCTCTCAGAAGAAGAGATGAAAGGAGAAAGTAAGAAAGATGGCCTTATCTTATGGCAGTATGCACATTGCAGTAGATTCCTAATAACAAAGCATACCTAGCAGGGTGCCTCCAAGACACATCCTATCCATGTAGATGGTACAGATCACAGGTATTGATAGAACATCAACCTGAGATAGCCCTATAGCCAAGGACAGGTACAGGTTGAAGGTATTGATACTAAGGAAGAAATAGTTCTGTCCTTTAAGCACATTCACTACATAGCTATAAACTAGCTTCTGCCAACCCAGTCTTTTACAAAGCTTAAAGATGAAAGAAAATTGAATAAGAAAAAATTAGGGACAAGAAAGTTCATGGTAGTATGTAGTTCACTTCAGCATTCGCCATTCAACCTATGAAAATAATAAAAAGAAAATATCAAGTTCAAGCTGGCAGATACAAAGGGAGTCTATCAAGGTGCTATCATATTGAAGTCCGAAATACTAGCACTTGGGGCTCTTCTTTCCATTGCATCACTCAAAATGTTTTTCTAATTTCCAAACTCACTTGCAAGATTGCGTCCTGTAAGAAGTCACAAATATTGTCGAAACGTAAAAATGAAACCATATTAAATACTCTTTAAACCTTAAAAAATACATCTATTCATCTGAAAAAAAATGAATGAAATATACCTGTAAGTTCAAATGTATTTACTGCTTATACATCGGTTGCTGCCAACATTTCTCCTATAATCACCCTGCTCGTTATTGCCAATGTTTATAAGGTTAATACCTTAGTCAACAATTGAACTTGCTATAGTTTTCACTGATCAAAACTAAAATAATGTAAACTAACTAATGTTTTAACTAAACCACAGGGTAAATCTTCTGGATGTCCTTGATCAGCTATTGAAATAGATTGACTTTTCTGTTCTTGCAGTTTTGCCCCTGAGGTACTCTGCTAAATGTACACACATCTGATTCTGTTAATATTGCGCCTTGAGAGACAAAGCTGAAGAGTTTGCCAGCCCCACTGGATGTTGTTAATGTGGACATTTACTCTTGGGTCCACGAAATGCAGATTGTAATTTACAATTGTGTAGGCAGCAAAACCCCCAGCAATTAAGCTCTTTATCCACCCCAGCACTTGGTGTGGATTGTACTGGTGAACTCCACATTTTCCTCAATTGAAGCAAAGAGGGTGGCATCATCTCTTCCATTATTGGGACATACTGTCATTGGTACTTCATTAGTAACTATAAGATCCAGTTTCCTTCCACAATGCAGGCGCAAAGATACCTTCTCCTTCTGATTTTACATTCATCCATCAGTTTGACATGGCCAGCCCTACCTATTTTGGCCCTGCTGTTGTATTTGTTGTCCAATGAGGATATGCATACCTCCCAATAATAGCCAACCAATTAGATATTGTTCTGTGACTTATATTTGTGTCTCCAGCAGAACAGTATATAACAGTTTGTTTGTAAGGGAATGCGTGGGCATAGCTGAGCATAAGTAGAAGTACTTTGTCAGGTGTAACCTGGAGTTCTTGGACCAAGTACCCTTTGCTATGGACTTCGAAAACTGTTTCATGCCATTGCCTACATGAATATATCTCATACCTCAGATCCCATTTCCTAACAGGGTGAAAGGCGGTATCATACTCCTGACATAACATGCATCCTTAGTAAACATTCATCATACAGACACCATATATGTTGTTCCTCATCTTGACACAATGGTACAAGATCAATAACATTAATGAATCTAGTCATAGCAGTGAAACGCAACTTATACTTACATAGTTTATTTACTGAATGTTGGGAATCAAATAGGAAACTTATTTCCAAAATAAATGGTAAAGGTAGTTTACTTTTAACAGTGGCACATGTGGTGGACACATGTCCACCTGAAACACATATGTCTGAGGCACTGGTGCCGAGGTTGGCAGCAAATGGCTCTGCAAATATCGAGGTTATCTGCACTACTATTCATAGCAATTCCAGCAGGTTCTGTCAGCACTCTTTTCAGTTGGTCTAATGTTGGACTAAGAAAATAATTCTGAGGGATGTAATCAAAAGAATATCTCCACCTGGGCCATTGCATTCGGTAACATAGACCTATAATAGCTCATGGAATACAAACGTAATGAACAATGCAAAATAAGGAAACCTATAAGTCTAATGTTTAATGAAGTAGCAGATTATACTGCACAAATGTTGTACCAGAAACAATGCTATTCTATTGCCATCCTTATATTCCTTTGGAAAATTTTATAATGTTTCATGCTGGGATACTATGCACAGATGAATTATTTTATCTTGACAGGAATCCTGCGCGGTAGGGATGAGTAGCAACTGTAGTGGGGATAGTGCACCTATTGCCACAATGCGTCACACACTTAAGATTACTAGAGGGGAGCGCAGAACATACTCTGCCTAAAAGCAAATGTCGCTTACGAAGCCAGTATTGCGGCTCTTATAAACTAAGTTATAATTCTTACTATGGTAGTAATCTCTATGCTTCTGTTGGATTTTAAATATTTCATAGGCGTTTGAAGCAATATCCTGTTCTCCTCCAGCAGGCATGATAATCAACTGTCGACCTTTCAACA
Organism: Mantis religiosa; assembly: GCA_030765055.1. Taxonomy (NCBI): domain Eukaryota; kingdom Metazoa; phylum Arthropoda; class Insecta; order Mantodea; family Mantidae; genus Mantis; species Mantis religiosa. The sequence goes on from CM060948.1 coordinate 69,517,222, forward strand.
TCACTGCAGAGTCCCTGTAACGAATTTCACTCCAGACATATGGTCTAGTATGTGCTGCATTGATATAAGTTTCATCCATATAAACTATATAAACTTCACTTCGATATCTCCGAATATTTCGTAAATACTTAAGCCTTTTTGCCCGTATGGTACGATGTTCCATTAAAATTTGTCTGTCACACTTAGTGTTTCTTTTTTTTGATTTTTTTTTCATATAAATCCTAGCTTCAAAAGAACTCTTCTTAATGTTCAGACACTGCCTTGGAAGTCAGTTGAATTTTGAAGCTTCATAAGCACTTTCTTCGGAGTTGGTCTTAGTTTTTCTGTGTTGTAAAAATGATTAATATTTCGCCTAACTACTTCTGAATTAAAACATCCAAATTATATTTTGTGCATGTTCTTAACCTTTGTTTACTGGGTATAGAGAAGGACGTTGTTGCACTAGCATCAATGGCTTTTCTTTCCTTAATCTTTTTGTAAAATACGTCCTCCAACGTTAAGTCATATCCGACGATGAATGATATTGGTGAAATGATGCTCATATGAGTCCGGGGTTCATGGAGCTTAGAGTTACCCTACATTTGTCTTTAAGTGTCTTTAAGGATAAGGGAAAACCCCATAAAACCTTATCCAGGTAACCCACCCTGACCGAGATTCGAACTCGGGAACTCTTGAACATGAGGCAGACACGCTACCATCTACACTATTGAGGCAGGCTTTTCCTTAAAAGCTCTCCTAAACTGCTCTCAGACACAACTGTTGCCTCAGATGCCCTTTGCCAGATTTTTGTAGTAGACCTAGACAATTGTTCCTTTTTTATAAATCTATAGATATTGGTTATTACTTCTCGTGTTTTTAAATATAGCACTTTATTTCCTAATGTGCTGCTAGGAGGCGCCATTTCTAAATGCTCACTTGGAACCAGCAGACACACATATTTTGAAACAAGCTGTAGTATTACTGAGTAGCTCTGCACGTGTTTACTTGCCTGCAACTGATACACAACTGTCCCGGTCTCCCCTCTAGCTGCAAGCATTCTGAGGTGGGCTGGTCCAGATACCACTGCACATCGCTTTCCATCTCTCAAGATATAAAAATTCATCTGTAAACATGTATTAATTTTATTTCACCAGAATAGGAAAACTGGTTCAAAGTTGAACATTTTCAAAAATAACTTTTTGGGCTATCACCCAAGTGAGTTCTGGAAAGATTTCCAAACTTCCAGCCAGAAGGAAAGCTTCAAGACGGGGTTGATTATTTTCATCCATTATTTACCATCAGAGCCATTATTCACCATTATTTATACAGAGCTTTTAAACAGCACCAAATATTTTTTAACTTTTATTTAATGAGCAAATGAGTGACTGTGTGCTTTTTATGGGCCCATTGACAGCTGGTTATTTGGGCCTTTATTTAAAGATCATGCCCTTAAAACACAATTATTTATTGAGCTTTTCTCATATTTTTTGCTAAAACATAGTCTAAACATTTAAAATACTGAGACATACTCTGAAACTGTGTCACCAGTGATTCTACAGTTAATTCCAAAATATAATTTATTTAGAGTTAGAATACTGAAATTACAATTGGCAGAGAGCTTCATAAGTCATTGTATTCTTTCTTACTAGTTACATATTTCATGTATCTCAATAAAGTTTGATTATATCAATAATCTTATATCTTTAACTGCTTTCCAAGGAAGTCAAATATGTACCACATTTTCGTTTTTTCTACAGCCTAGCACAAAGAAGAGTTATCGAGAAAAAACAGCTGATAAAGAGGTTATAACACCAGGTATGGTTCGAAGCCCAGCTATGCATGAAGGATTCAGAGCAGAGGACTGGGGTGCATTGCAGAGAACAAGTACACCAGCACACACTCCTGAAGAAGGTACTCTTCTGGGAAATAATATGAATAATGTAAATGCTATGGGAGATGCAGCAGATGGTACTTCAGATGATTCAAGCTGTGGTGCCGGTGCTGCTGCCATCAGTACCAGACGCATATCTGAAACAGGCAACAATAGTGGAGGTGGAGGTCATGTTACACCTACCCAGACTCAACAGCTCTCACCAAGGAGACATCGGCGAGTGCGTGAGTCTCCTCGCAGAAAGGCTGCACCTGGAGGTGGACGTAGTCCTACCACTTCTCAGCAAAGGTTAGCTGTATAACAGAAAATGATTACTTTTCTTCTTTTTAAATTATTTCAGTTTTAAGTCATTTTTAATTACTGTGGTCATTTAGGAGCTTTGGGTTTTCAGGTAGCTCCTGAACTCATTGCCATTGAATTTTATTATTAGGTTTTATTCCTGCAACTCAATCATATTTCCCAATTCAATGGGGATAGTACAAAAGAATGATTTTATCAAAATTCTAAAAAGGTACATAGAACTTACAAAATATACAATAAATTACACAGTTTTATTTTATACCTTCTTGTTTATACTCTCATATACACCAAGTTTTTTAGAATTTGATTACACAAATTTAAAGGATATACAGAAGGATAGTAAAAATTGATTTTGAGATAGGTAACATAGTATCTGTGGGTTTCGAGTTTACTAATCAAATCTAAAATGGGATAGCATGCCATTGCACTGTGTATTTTGCACAAGTCCATAGCCATATTCGATATGGAATAATATTCTGGGGTGTTGCAACCAAATGGGAAGAGGTTTTCAAAATGCAGAAGCGAGCAATAAGAATAATGATGGGCAAGACAAGTAGAACATCTTGCAGAGAGTTATTCAAAAAATTAAAGATTATGCCTGTAGCCTGTGTATACATGCTAGAAGTAATTTACTATGTTCAACAACACAAACATACATTAATCAAAAACAGTCAGTTACATGATCATCAAACAAGACATAGGGAAAACTTACACATTCAGCAATATAGAACTCTCGATTCACTTTTGTAATAATTTGTGCTTCACTGTCCCTATGCTTCTTCCAAGTTTATACTTTGAATATAGAACTAATTTAGCAAAGAATAGTACACTTCACAATGGTATAAAACTATACAATAAATTACCAACAAATATAAAAATTATCAAAGATAATAAAGTATTTAAAAAACAGCTTGGGTCATTCCTATTACATAACTCATTTTATTCAGTGACTGAATTCCTAGACATGTAATGTACAGCTATTAGTTTGAATCTCTAACCAAATCAGGAATCTTAATTTTAAATGTATTTTAGTAAATTGTATATTAATCATTTTAGTAAATTGTATATTTATCATTTTAGTAAATTGTATATTTATCATTTTAGTAAATTGTATATCAACTTGACGAAGCCATGAAAATGTAAAAATGTTTTTCAAACGGTGAATAAAGAATACAATACAATACAATACATTGGTTTGGCAGCCACTTACACATTCTAGGTAAACAGTAGCAATATATGGAGCATGGATTAATAGCTCGACTCAAAATTATATTAATACTCATCTTACTTTATTTACTTTATTCTTGTTGAAATTTTCAATAAATTGTTGATTCTATTCCTGTATCTGAATGTAAAAACAATACTGCATCTCTTGGCTTTTAGTTCAAGTGGAAATAAGTGAATGTTTTGATTAAAACATTTATTTTCTCATACTGTTTAATTTAAATCTTAAGCAAGTGTTCTTCAGTATTAATTGTTTCCATTAAACACTAAATTTTACTGAAAATATGTGAAAAACTGCAGTGGAGATAAATTGTATTGTGATGCACCAATATCTTTGCTTTGACATTGAAAAAGAGCACATACTTTTTTATGTGCCAGACTTGACCTTACTCATTCACTGTGATTCTTTCACCCATCTGTAAGCCTGTTGTTACCAAATGTCTTATAAATTCAAAGCACCTTTCTACTAACATATGAAAGATGGAAAAAGTGTTCATAATTATTTTAAATGTATTCATTAAGATCTATCTGAAGCATAACAGTTTTGCCCCACCACATAACTCATATGATTGCTTTAGGCTAATTTGAGATAATATAAATAAATATTTTTAAATAGCACTTCTAAGAATGTTATGCTTCAAATAGATATAAATAGAACCCAAGAAACCACTGAATATTCCAATATTCTGAATCTATTAAATATGGGTTCCAGATTACGACGACGCAGTGGAAGCACTGAAGAGAAAGGCCTAAATATAACAGCCGCCATGGCACGCAGACGTTCCTCTATTCCAGCAAAAGCTACACTTCAGCAAGTTCATATAGGGGGCAATGGCATTACAACAACAATTGATGGTGCAGAAGAAGCACCATCCTCAGCACCTGCCACCATACCACGTGGTTCTCGCCTTAGTCCACATCGCTATTCCCGTAGTCCTGGAGGTTCACCCTCACGCAATAAACATAGATCAAGGGGCTCACCTAAATTACCTCCCATTGATGGATCCTCAAGCAAGGTAAATAAAATTTAGGCCTGGTGTAATACACTACAAAATAAAATAAATGTAAATAAATTTAATATCATTACAAAATATGCAGAAATCTGTGTTGTTTATTCTCATATTTTATGCATATAGTACTGTCTGCCCAGCACAAGAAGGCAAGAGATGAGTGAAGGGGAGAGGGGCTTGAATGTTAATCTACTCCCTTAATGGATCTGTTTACTTCGAAATGAGTGTATGAGAGTGCATATGAGTCACTCATATTGCCAAAGTTAATGCTGATTGCAGTAATTGTAGTGATAGGTATTATGTGTTGGTGAGTTATTGACAACACTTGCATATTTTAAACGAATTTAGCATTCTTGTCATACTCGGAAGGTGAGCATATACACTGTGTGGACAGCAAAAGTGATTATGTTACACATTCCTCTAGCTTGCCTTGTTCTCCTGGGTAGACCGTACTGGTAACCCCAAGTTAGCACTGAGAAAGAGTTTTGTAAATCCCAAGAATTTTTAGCTAACACACTTATATTTAAGTTAATCGATGGAAATAAATCATTTCTTTATATTAGCCGAATGTAGACTAAGGTTTTGGATAGATAGTCAAATTGACAAATTCAATGCCATGGCCAGGATTTCAACCATGGATCTCCTGGTTTCCATCCAGTCGCTCTTACCCACTGAGCTACCATGGCCAACGTGCCGTCCTGATACTAAATTCTCCATTTGACTCATATATATTTTCCCAGTACACCACGAGGGGCTGTTATATTCAAGATACACCATTTGTGGTGACTTACTATCGTAAGTACTTCAATCGCAGGCTTCAATATTAATGCCATGGCATTGAATTTTTCAGTTTGACTCTATGTGAAATACATAAACTTGATGGAAATGTGTTCATAATTACAGTATGTTTTAATACCATTAACATCTAGCTGTCTATTAATAGACCATGGGGTTTTGGAGACACTGGATTAATAGACAAACAAAATATATAGATATACTGTATGCTGAACTAATACATTGCACATTTTTTTAATTACTAGAAGAAGAAGAAAGCTGGGCATTAATGGGTTAATGTAACACTTTTGCAATTCAATATGATAAAATTAATACGGGAATCTTACAGCACTTTTTGGGGACGCTGGATTATTTAGCAGTGGTTGAAACATGGTTAAAAGATGAGGTCATTGACATACGGGGTTTTAGTTACGTAGGAAGAAAGGGAGAAGCATATGCAAAGAAAGGGAGACTATCTGGAGGCCTAGGTTTCTTTATTAGGAAGTCTCTGTGTAAAACAATGAAAGAATCATGGTCCAGGCATAAAGAAGTGCTTTGGGTTGTAATAGAAGATAAGGAGCTAGATGACAGCATGATATGTTTAGGTATAGTGTATAACCCGCCAGCCTCCTCACAGTTTCATAATCCCGAAATATTTTATCTGTTAGACAAAGACATTGAGAGGTTAAGGGATAAATACATTAACATTGAGATTATACTAATGGGAGATCTAAATATAAGAATTGGGGAAAGTGACGTAAATCTGACAGATGATTGGGAAAATAATAACCTAACAGGGAAAAATGATAATATTAGACGTAGCAAGGACAAGATCGTCGAGAGAGGAAGTGAAAAACTCATTGAATTTTGTGAAATAAATGCGCTTGACATTCTTAATGGGAAATACGGTGAAGATGAGCAGGGGGAATACACCTTCATAAATGCAAATGGCCAGAGTGTAATTGACTTTGTTCTCTGGTCCAATAATATTAGACATATAGTGACTAATTTTAAAGTGTCTAACATAAGTACCAATAGTGGTCATTTCCCATTACTAACATGTATTAAAATCAAATCTCAAAATGTGGAAGCTGACAAAATAAGGGAGAAAATAACAGCAAATAGAGAACATGTTAGATATAGGTGGAAGGAATACCATAAGGCAAACTTTGAAAATCTTTTAAATTCCGAGCGAGGGAAAATATGTCAGTATGGGGTACTATATAATTCGGAAACCTTTGAAATTGAAAAGGCGATGAATATCCTAAATTTCATATTGCAATGGGCAGGGGAACAGATGAAAGTTAGAAACAGGCAAATTATTGAAAGTGACACATGGTTTGATGAGGAGTGTAAAATAAATAAAGGTATTGTAAAAGCGGAGTTGGTAAAATGGAGAGAATCAGGGAATATCAAACTGAAAGAACAATATCTGCTAAGCAAATATTATTATAATAAGTTGCTGGAAAATAAAAAATCTCAATGGAGGAAAAGAAATGCCAGCAAACTAATCAGTACTATTACTGAAAATAATGTAAGTAAAATATGGAAAGGTATTAAGACATTATACAAAAAATATATTGTCAAATCTAACATAACTCAAGAAGAATGGTTAGGGTATTTTGCAACTTTATATACATTTGAAAGCTTTAGTGTAGGGAGGGTAATCCCAGAAATAGTAAATAATTTCAATGAAATCTTGGACAGTGTCATAACAGATGAAGAAGTAATGAATCAAATTAAAAAAAATTAAAAGGAACAAAGCACCAGGTATAGATGGTATACCCGGAGAGTTCATTAGGGAATGGAGCAAAGACGTGAACCGAGTTAAAGTTATAACATCATTGTTCAACTCAATGAAAACCAAAGGGTATACACCTAAGAGTTGGAAAAAAGCTATTATTCAGCCAATTTATAAAGGTAAAGGGGATATGGATATACCCAATAATTACCGAGGCATAGCACTGTTATCGAATGTGGGAAAAATTTATACGGGTATTTTGGCAGAAAGGCTGCAAGTCTGGGTAGAGGAGCATAATATTCTTTCAGAATTCCAAATGGGCTTCAGAAAGGGGAGGCGGACAGTTGATAATGTATTCATCATAAAAACACTAGTAGATAAATACCTAAAAAATAAGAAAGGTAAATTATATATGGCTTTTATCGATTTGGAAAAAGCTTTCGATCGGGTAGAGCTGAAACTGTTGTGGTATAAGCTGTTAATGAAAGGAGTGAGTAATCAAATGGTAACTATACTAAAAGAATTGTATAATGAAAATACATTTTGCATAAAATATGAAGAAGGGGCACTAACTAAAGAAATACAACTGGAGGGAAAAGGACTAAGGCAAGGGTGCAAGCTAAGTCCAATTTTATTCAATTTATTTATTGATGATGTATTACAAAATATAAGTAAGAATAATAGTCTCATACCAGTAATAAACAACTTACAAGTCCCAGGTTTACTTTTTGCAGACGATTTGGTAATAATGTCCATCACTGTTAATGGGTTAAAAATATCTTTGCAAGAGGTGGAGAAATACTGTTCAGAGTGGGGCTTAAAGGTAAACAGCGAAAAAACCCAAATTGTAGTATTTAAAAAAGGAACTAAATTGAGTAAATATGAAAAGTGGAAGAAGGGAGAAGCTGAATACAAAGTAGTGCGTGACTGTACTTACTTAGGATTAAAATTGGATGCAGGAGGCAAATGGGAAAAACAAAAGAAATCAGCACTGGCAAAAGGGAAAGCAGCAATGATGGCTGTGAGAGGGTGTCTATATAAAATGCCAGAGATGGAGATGAAATGGTTGGAAAGAGTATATAGTTCTGTAGTCGAGGCCAGAATGCTATATGGCATTGAAATATGGGGGCTTGAGAATGGGTGGGAAGTTGTGGATCAGATACACAGGATGTTCTGTAAGGAAGTTTTGGGGCTGCCAATGGCAACAGCAAACGAAGTTGCTCAAATTGAAATGGGGAGAGTAACAAGGAAAGGGTTAATAATGGAAAGAGCCTTGAAATACTGGCATAGGATCTAGAATTTAGATGAAGGACTCTTATTGCAACAATGTTTAAAATATCAAGAAGCAAGTCTGCAAAGCTCGGGCTGGGCAAGCACTCTACGAAACAATTTAGAAAATAATGGCTTAGGGGATATTTGGAGAAAAAGAGAGAGAAATTATAAAGGTTTCTGGAAGGGTGTTAGAAAAAGATTTGAAGATATAGAGATTCAAAAACTGTTCAGCCAGTTAGGTGAAAAGAGGTCACTGGTATATTATGTTGAGTTAAAAAGTGGCTGGGGAAGGGAGCAGTATATAGATAAAACCATTAATGAAGAAAGGAAGGGGATAGCATGGCTGAGAGCAGGAGTGTGGAGGCTAAAAGGGCAGCGGAATGGGCTTGTGAAAGACAAGTGCCCATTGTGTGGGGGTAAGGAAGATGTGGAACATATCCTTTTCGAATGCAGGGAAACAGAGATTTGGCGAAAAGAATATATCTGGAGAAAAATTAAGCGAAGTCCTGATATATGTAAAATTATAGATAAAAATCTCAAGAATGTAGGTCAGTTCTTAGATAAAGTGAAAAATAAATGGAAGTGGACTGTGAAAAAAGGAAATGAACAATAGTGTGTAAGCAATAGTAGTAATGGTAGTAGTAATAGAAATGTAAGTAGTGTACTACACATTTTGTAATTCAATGGGCTGCTCACCAATTAATGGCCTGGGCCAAATACTGGTGATCAGCTCAACAGTTGTAATAGCTTAGTACACAAATAAATAAATAAAAAAAAAAATTCAATATGATGTTACACACGATTAAATCCAGTGACAATGCTTATAATACCTCTATGTCCATGAACTTTATGGCAAGAAATGAGACAAAAACTCTCTCACATAAATGACAACCTTGGCATATATATTTACAATTTCCCTCCCAATGCTTTGCCACTGTCAATATCACCTGTTATCTGCAAAAATAACTTGCAAATGCAAGACAAGTAAATCAAAGTGTCGTGTATTTGGATAAGTACAGTAATTAAAATAAAGTTGTTTTTACTTCTTACAAGAAGAGCTACTGCACAACTGCTCTAGCTGAGGTTTCCCATTGAGGTGAATTGAATCTATTGTCTGCTATATAATACATCCAATATTTTTTAATATAATATTTTACAATCTCTTAGTAATATAAAAGTAAGATGCCACTGCTCATATTGCATAATCACACCTGTAGTAGTATCACTATACCACTATTGCTATGTAGTTTGGTGGCCTAGCTACCTTTAAACTATGGCTTTTCACTTACCAGAATCACTTTACCAATGAAGATAAGCTCAGTGCCTCTCCATTTTTAATTAGTTTACAGAAACCTCTAATATCTTATGTCCATTAATCTTCCTCGTCCATTTTCTCTTTACTTTAATTAAATATTTCCTATACTTGCTAATGTCCTTCCCTGATTTCAAGTTCAGAAACATCATCTTCACTATATCTGATAGTAGACTGAGCTATTTCTTTAAGTCGTAGTTTTTCTTTCATTGTTTTGTTTTCTTCAGATTAAAAATTAATGTGAATAATTTATCTTTCATTTCACACATTCCTCAAAATTTCTGCCCCTTTTATTTATTTCAATGTTCCAGCATGTGCATCTCCCCCCCCCCCCCCTTTACTATCTGAAGCTTCTTCTATTCTTTCCCATTCTTTCTTTAGTTTTCTATGGATCCTCAATAACCTTTCATTGTTGAAACTATTAAATATTTCCTGAATTTAAATATATTTGATTCTTTGTGTAATTCTTTCCAAGAAACCTGTTTCAGAGATGCTCCATTAGACTTTTGTGATGATTGTAGTTTTTTTGCTAACATTGTTAATTTAGTTCAGTTTTATTAGTGCTCTAATGAGACTCTTATGAGGAAACATTGCATCTATCAAGAAGACATCCATATTTTTCAAGTAAAACAGACCAATATTAAATCAAAATGCTCTTATTTTAGTTTAACCTACTAATGTTGTTACTTTCTGGCTGGTGGTGCCGAGATGAGGAGCACATCTCCTCCCAGTATCACCTCTGCCTTCCATATATGAGTGTGAGATTGGCAAGTCCAGGCCTGATTCAGACTGTTACACATGGATTACTTTTACTACCTTACTAATGTTGCCTTTGAACAAAGAATGCTTCATATGAACAATTTTTGTTGTGAAATATTTGTTTGTGTGCTTCAAATAACGAATGTGATTCACGTAGAGTCTTGATCTGAGTCTTATCATTTTCTGCAAAGCTGTTCCATGTATGCAAGTTATGAATCCATACAAAATAAAGGAATATATTAAAATTACTTTTTATCTATATGTTGATAAATTCTTTTAAACATGAGCTTTTCGAAAACTTTGGAGAAAGCTGTTAATAAAGACACTGGTTTATAATATGATATTTGTGATTTTTGTTCCTCTTTGTATAATATTTTAAAATGTCTGGGAATGTCCCTGTCAAAATGATATATTCATACATGACTTAAAAGTTCATAAATAATGTCAGCATGCAGTTTTAATATTGGTGCAATTACTTCATCTTATCCAAATGACTTCTTGCTTTTAAGGGGTTATATTGCTCTCTATATAAACCTCTTGAAGGAAAAAAAAATGTATGTTTTACATTTTAAAACCTAGTCTAAAATCTGGGGAGGTGTATACAGAACAATCTCTTTATGTAAAATTATGTTAATGAAATAGAATGATTAGCAAGATACATACACCTTCATGCTTTGTATGTGATTGGTCACTAAGTTCTCCTTGGTCATTAAATAATAACTACCCAGCATGACTTTTGCATCATAACATCTGATAAGTAATTATGATTAAATAAGGTCTCCTGATGTCAGAAATATCACTGGTTTTCCTGTATCATGTCTAGTTTTCATGCTAATCGTGATTTACGGTCCTTGAATGTGTCACTGCAGCTTCATGCTGCTTTGCAATAACAGTGAGTCAGTTGTTATTAGTGTAGCCTGATTTGCTTTGTTATTCTTGTGAGTGCTTGTCAGTCCAACTCCATTCCATTGAACTGTCTAATATCATTATATTTTTGGAATTGTTACCAATGAAATGCACTGTGGAAGTGCAGAGTTACAATTTTGTAGTTCGCGGTAGTGGCAAAATTCGTAATGTTGCCTACTCCACTGACAATCAGTTACATCATCAGTGTGGTGAACATCTGACCTGTTGTTTATATTTCGTTCTGCTGTGAAAATTGCGAGTGTGTTAGGAATTAGAAGAAGATGTGTGAATAAACCAGACTCATTCTGTTACATGTGCTGGTGTTACATAATGAAGGAGTAGAGGTGACCAATAGCTGCATTGGGGAAACATTTATAATATGCATATTTTAAAGAAAAATTAGGAGACTAGGACAAGGTATGAGCTCCCCACATAATTTGTAAAATATGCCTTGAAAACCTATGATAGTGGAGCCAAGGGAAGCTAAGGCTCCTCCATTCAGCATAGGGATGACTTGATGTGAATCTGAGGACCATTGCCGTGACTACTACTTTAGCATGAGTAACGTGACTGGATTTAATGAGAAAAACAATGACAGTATTGTGTACCCGAATTTAAAGTCCAATACCTTCACCTGCTAGCAGTTTATTGATGCTAGAGCCTCCACAGATTCTGCTGATGAGCAAGCTGTTATGGATTTTTCACTAGCAACAGAAACAGCAATTCCAGAATTCTTTAACCAGTTGGAGTTGAGTAAGCTGATACGATACCTGAACCTCACAATGGATAAGAGTGAGTTGCTACATTTGCGATTGAAAGAAAACGTCTTCTTGCCCCTGGAACTACCTTCTTTTGGTACAGATATAGAGTTAAGGAGTTCGATAAGCATTTCAAAAAGGAATATGAACTGACCTAATGTTGTGACATTCCAGGACTGATACAACAGTTGGAAAGTGATTACCTGTCGGAAGACTGAAGACATTTTGTGGATACCTTTAAAAGTAGTTTGAAGGTTGTACTACTTCATAATGGAAACATTCTAGCTTTGATACCTGTGGGACATTCCATTTCACTGAAGGAAAATTATCTCACAATGGAAAGTGTTTTTAACAAAATCAAATATCATGAGCACATGTAGGATGTATGTAGTGTAGGAGGCTACACTAAATTCCCTTGTCATTTATATGAATGGGATAGCAGTGCTAGGGACAAGCATTGGTCTACATCTGTCTGGCCTAAGTAACAAGTATTGACACCAGGGGTAAAAATGTTACAATTGTTGCCTTAATTGCCACAAAAAGTTAGATTGCCACCACTACACATCATACTGGGAATTATGAGGCAGTTTAAGGTCTTGGACAAGCAGCCCATTTTCAGTATATTACAAGCAAGTTTCTACATTTATCAGATTAAAAAATTAAGAAAGGCATATTTGATGAACTACAGATTAGAAAGCAACTGAAAAACCCAAACTTTGAACAGACAATGAATACCGTAGAACTTGCTGCATGGATTCCAATGAGACATGTCATGGGGAAGTTAAAAGAATGTAAATAGTGAGCAGTACAAAACAGCAGTGAAAATGATGTTGGATCACATGAAGAAGTGGGGGTGTAGAATGAGCCTGAAACTGCACTTCCTTCATTCTCATCCTGATCACTTTCCTAAAAACCTTGCAGCTTTCAGTGAAGGATGGGACAGAGATTTCATCAAGACACCAAGGAGGCACAAAGAAGATACTAGGGGTGATAGGATGTACCAATGACGGTTGACTACTGTTGGTATTTCAGCAGCTAGACGCTGGGAAGGCAAGCCGTCATTCTTGGATGTTCACACTAAAGGTGACTACAATTTTGTCCTCTAAGAATGTAACATGTTCTGGTGTTGTTTCATGTATACATTGCCTTCTGTGTGGAGTCCTTGTTCACATTTAATTGCTAGGGCACAAAAATAACGAAATTGTGCATTTCAGCAGTACGTGATCCAAGAGATTCTGGTGCGAACCTAGGTATTGGCACTTATATAGATGAAACTTGTGTTTATTTGGCCCCCTTTCACAAAAATAGTGGAATAGACTGTCATGGACTTTTACAAAATATCACTATATTTTCTCTATGATATTTCCAAACTTATTTTAATTTGTTGAGTACTTTTTATTTCTATATTTATTCTACATTTCTATTTGGGAGTACCTATTGCAGGAAAACCTGACGTGATACATAGAAATGAATCACGGATTCGTGTTCAGAGACCCAAAATTAGTTGAGATCATTTGCCACATCCCTTGCTACAAGAAAAAGGTTTTAAAATGCTGGATAGTATAATCTATGATCGTATAACAGTCTCTGAGGGTAGATGGTTAGCCATTCCAGCTGTCAGCCTCATGCTCACATATACACAGCAGATGTGATCAATCATTCAAATAATACTGCAAGGTAGGGGTTAGGCATAACTGGCTCCATTATTGTTCTTGTTTGTTCCAAAGACTGCAATAGCTGTTACAGCTTATCATATCCCTTAATGTGCTGAGTGGAAACATGTCTAAAAGTGGCTAAATTGTGTAGGTGGTGGCATATGATCCCAGGGTCTAGGGTTCAGACCCAGCACAGGTTGATGGTTTTTTAAATATGCTTAAAAGCAGCAGCCTCATCAGTAGATTTACTGTTATTTTAAAGAACTCCTGCAGGTCAAAATTCCAGCACACCTGCAGTGTTGATATGATCCTAGAAATTGTCAGCATCATTAAAAAAACAAACATTAAACATTACCAGTCAAAGAGGCCAAAATTTGTATTGATGCTTGAGTCTATGACTGTGAAATGGAGCACCAGCCTCCAGTGTACTGCAGGACTGAACAATTATATATTAGAAAGCAGTTTCTGATCCTGTTTTTGTCTTAACTGTGGTGTAACAGTTAATGATGGGGTAATCATTATCATCAGATAATAATGATGTAGTATAGAAGAAGGTACTCTCCTAAATAAAACTCAAGTGAAAAACATTAAAATCAGAATAGACAGGGAAAGTGAATGAAGCAATAATTTAACTGTGGGGTATTATACAAATAAGCTGCTGGTTAAATAAAATTTTGAAATGTTCCTACACACTTTATATAGCATAGAGCATAATAGCATTGCATCTAATCTATCAGAATCTTTCCTCCTTAACATCAAAAGTGATAACATGAAGTGAAAAAAGTACATTGATTTATAATCCTGTATTTTCTTGTAAAAAGAAATAAACACTTGTTTGATTTCAGGCACAAGGAGCTATGAGTCCAGAATCAAGTCGATTGAAGGCGCTTAGTGCAGAATCATTACGTAGTGTGAGCCCTGGAAGTGATAGTGTATTTTACAGTGAGGGAGCAGATCATAGTAGCAACACTACAACATTGTGCCATCATTGTGGTCGGGAAGTGGACAAAAGTGCTACCCTCTCTGGTTTAGATGTGAGTTACATAAAATAATTCTTATGACAAATATTAATTTATGTATGCATCATTTCATGAAGAATCATTGGGTACAGCTGTGACATAATACTGGAAATCAATGAAAGTAGAATTTGAGATATGAAATGAAAAATGTAGAAATTTATTAAGAGTCCTCAGCTTTTCTACCAGTTTCAAAATATTTGCTATTAAACAAGGACCTGCTAACTTAAGGTGCAACTTTCGGTCACTATTTTTAGTATCAATTGTTTTGTGGATATCTTGTAAGTTTTCCTTTTTTTAAAGTTCTGCAGGAAAATGTGGTGATACATAAGTGTCAGTGGAACCAATTCTCATTAATGTGCAGCATTATTTTAATGATACAGGTTTCATTTTCCATGAACTTCAACATGATAATGAGTTTCCCATCAGGTTATTGAATAACAGAAATGTACTCATGCAGTACAAACTATTTTTCTAATGTTATATTGACAGCATACTATATTCACTAGAATTTTTGAGCTAAACGCTTGGCACATCATCATGTAGGTAATTATAAACCTTTAGCCAAGTGTCTCATGACTAAAGTTAAGCTGTAAGTGAGCATAAAAAATCAATCATAACATAAGTCTTGGAAAATTTTTAATATATTCGAAAAGAATATTCTAGAATTAAATATTTTTACATCAATAAGAGAGAAAGGGAAAGACTAGATGGAGATATTTCTTAATATAAGACTGAATCATTTCTGCATAGGTACAATGTTATTCCAAGTGAATGGTAGTATATAGGTACTGTGTGAGTATAATCTTTTTATGCATATCAAAAAGTTATATGAAATTATATAACTTCATAGATCTTAAGAATGCTCTATATAGCGCATATTCATTAACAGAACAGAAAAATTAATATGAAATAGTGACTTCTCATCACAAATGACACTTCAGTATCTTATTTAAACACCCTCATTCCTTCTTCACCCGCCTCGGTAGTGTAGATGGTAGCATGTCTGCCTCACGTTCAAGAGGTCTAGAGTTCGAATTTCGGTCAGGGTGAGTTACCTGGATAAGGTTCTTTCTGGGGTTTTCCCTTATCCTTCAAGAGGAATGTCAGCTCCATGGACCCTGGACTCATTTGAGCATCATTTCACCTAATTCATTCACCGTTCGATATGACTTTCTGTTGGAGGACGTAAATTACAAAAAAAAAAAATCATTTCTTCTTCAAAAATATGATTTAAACCTTGTACAGCTAATGATGATTTTTCTTTTACCCATAGACAGTATAACAGGGGAACCAAAAACCTAGGAATCGGCTGTGCACTGTTTTTCCACTGTGTGTATGGAAATATAATAATGCACTTCTACTCTTCACAAGGTCACGCTGCTGATGTGGTTTTGCTCTGCTGTATGAAGTAGAGTAATGAGTAGGCAGTGATGTAATGTGGATCAGTTATTACAAGTGATTTATTATTTTGTCCTGTATAGAGTCACAACATGTATTATGGCTCAGTAGGTTTTCTAGTGGATAACATGTGTATATTTATGATTCATATGTGTTAACTCAGTTCACCAAGTGAAAGTATGATCTGCAAAAAGATTTTCGGGTGAACATTTTCCAGGCTATACAAACCATGAACTTTACAGGCCATAGTAAGTGCTTATACTAAGAAATCTAACAGAATCTATGGTTCTTACTGAAGAAAAATTAGACAATATCGATCATTGTTTGGAGAATTTCCCCCGAAAAACACTTTGGCGTCTTTTACAATATGCTGTCATTTCTTATGGCTCTGTGCGAAAAGCTACAAAATTTCTGAAGTTAAAGTGATAATTAACTGTGACACTTACTCTTCAACCAGGTGTTCCTGTAATTAGGCACACATTTTGTGAGTGTAGTCTCAATAGAAATAGACCACATTTAATATTTTTCATGGACGAAGCTTAGTTCCACCTTCATGGATATGTGTGTACACAAAATAGTTGTTATTCTAGCTCTGAAAAATCTAATATTGTACTTCTGCATAATGGAAAAGAACCAATAAAATGTATTTCCCGGACTTGTGGGCCGTGGTCCAAAGGATGAAACTTCTCCTGAATGACAATTGTCATTCCAGCAAGTACCGAGCTAGAATCATCCTCTGAAGATGCTTATCGGAGTTATGAGCGAAACGTGAGGAGAAGTTTCATCCTTTGGACCACGGCCCACAAGCCCAGGAAATACATTTTATTGGATTGATGCCTGCCATGAAAGCCTAAGCAAGTACATAATGAAAAAATGTTGTGTATGGTGCACCATTTATGCAGAAAGAGTTATGGGGCCTACTTTATTCGAATCAAAGTTGACACCCATACATTCATGAATACAGTTTTTCCTCCTTTCTATTAGAGAATTAACAGACAGAGAGCATGATGTTGCCTTTCTCTCAACAACATTCTGCAACAGATAATATGACCAATATTTCAATGAGAAAAATTGAAAGTGTTTTTAAGGCCAAAATTATTAGATTTGTGACCCCCTTGGTCACCCGACCTAAGCCCTGCGATTTCTATCTTTGGGGTAACTTAAAACATCAAATGTTTAAGACAAACTCAAGCACTATGGAAGAATTAAAACAAAATATTGCCGGAAAATAATTAGCATTTCACAATGTGAACTACAACGAGTGATGGATAGTTTCCTAAAGAGATGCCAGAAATGCATTGAAAACAACAGTGGCCAATTTCAGCATCTCCTTTCATAAAGTTATAAGCGGGGTCTATAAAAGTAGTTTTAAAAATGTACAATTCCATCCTCACCTGAGGATGAGTGCAAAGAACACAGACAAGCTAAATACTGCACAGCTGGTTCATAGTTTCTTGTTTGTCACATTATAATATGTTTTGATCATTGTCAAAACACAACATACCTTACATCTTCAGTCTTAACAGTCATTCTCTTATGATGATAGCATCAGTAGAAACACCATCAAGTGACATTATATGTCAATACTCCTAATAATTTATCTATACAATATTAACTTTTTGTTATTAGATGTTCCTCTAATTCTTGTTTGAAGTTTACTCCTTGTTAGACTTCTACAGTAAATGGCAATTGGTTATATAATTTCACAACACTTATAAATGGGTCACATTCACTTGTACTTATTATCCTATGTATATATTATTTCCATGTATATTATAACTGTAATATTGGTTATTACAATCTGTAATGTGTACACTTTTATTTACAGTATATAGTATTACTTTATATACATATAAAGAAACTACAGTATACAAGTTGTTCTGTTTCAAAACACTACAACATGAATTCCTAGTACTTAGCTTGTAAATAGTTATGGCTTCCAAAACTAGGCGCTCAAAAATATAAAAATGTAAGTGACGAAGTGTCAAAAAACTGACTATAAATATCTTTTTCAATTAATTTTGACATCACTGTTACTAAATTCCTCCAGTCACACATAATATTTGAATTATGTTTACTTGAGCTTCCCCAAACCTTAGTGTCATGTCAGGAAAGTAATGTATCACACTAAAACATAATAATTCTTAATTCTGCAGTATCTAAATGAGTGGATAGTCTCCCTAATAAGTAGCATAATCCTAAGCTTACTCTACTACAGGAGAAGTCAATGTAAAGGTAAAATGACAGACATTTGTCTAACATTAATCCTAAGAATTTAATCGGCTGTACCTTTTCAAGTATTATATTTTGTATACTTATATTTACAGAATTATTCAAGTTGGGATTATAATACTCAAAAAGCATCAGTTTTGTTTCGCCCATATTTATATTTAGGTTATCTTCTAAATATTTCATAATAACGTTTAATGGACCACCATTATTTTTTCCAAGATATTTAATGATATATTCCAAAACAGAAATGTGGTTTAATAAGCATAAGTTATATTTTTGCAATTTTCAAGTCAGGTATGTCATTTATATACAAAATAAATAAGAGTCAGTTTAGTAGTGGTCCCTGTAGCACTCCAAACCTTACAGGGTCTTATGTTGGTGTAAAATGTTTCATCAAATCATTAAGTTTAATTGTTATCATTGTATATTGGCCCGCCTCAGTAACGTAGATGGCAGCGTGTCTGCCTCACATTCAAGAGGTCCCTAGTGACAATTTAGTTATTTGATGCACCATTAAAATCAGTATTTATGAAGATTTACGTCCACAGCTGCTTATTTTAAAATATTAAATATTGATTCAAACAATGTGTTTAATACTTTTGCTAATTATTAAGGTTAATGTGCTGTAATCAAGTGTGAACATAGTTAATTCCCATGTGAAATGCAAGATGCCTAAAATCTTACTTCTTAAAAGAAGTTGATGGAAGTTGACATTGAAATAATTTGAATACATTTTAAACTGGTAATATAGATAATAATTTATTTTTAGGTAGCAGTTATTACTTTATCTAATCTGGATTTGGAGACTATAACATGTAATATACTTTGAGAAGGTTCCTTGTGTCATTTTGGCAGGATACAGAACCCAGTGGTGGGGGAGAAGGTACAGAGCCAGAACCGCCTGATATTGTTCAGCCACCTGCAGGTTTTGCAGATTCTCCTGAAGGTCCTCGCACCAAACCTGCAGGAGGGGGAGGTCGTCTTTATAAAAAGTTGGAAAAGAGATATAGGTCTGAAGAACGCAGTGGACATGGTGAACGCAGACACCATAGTCGTTATCGTTGTGATGGAGCTCGTGCAAAATCAGAAGAGAGGGGACGAGAGGACCGTGTTAAACTCAGGTAGTCACATGTTAAAATCCCCATTATCATAGAAGTAGTAACTTAGGCATTTAACAACAGATAGACACAAAACCTTAACTGGAAAAAATTTCACAAGAGCTCAGTTCTCTATTTGTAGAGATGGAAGATGGGGGAAGAGTATCATTATAACCTTGGGTTTATTTCTGATTAGAGATGATATCTGTTACCAAAGTGAGATGTTACCAGTTTTTGATGGGTACAGATTAGTTTATCATTGATTAAAGATGTCTTCCGTTACTAAATGCAATACTATCCATCAGGCTGACCAGATAAATTATGGGCTCCCTGATAAATAATGACTTTGTATCTCTCTAATTCTGAACTCATGAAGTGTTTTGCACAATACCATAATTATTATATAAAATAGTTATATATAGTAATGGGTATTCATATACTGTACTAGTAAGATAAGTGATACAGTATCTTTTTAAAAATGTATTAATTTAATATCTAACAATATGAAGTAAATTACACTAGGCTGGGAATTTAAATTTTTTGTTTGTTGGATAAAATAAATAATATGATTCTGTATAATGCTCATGTGTTGAATTTGAATTTTCAATCCGTTTACTTCTATCCCTTCTTTTCTTGCAAAATCACTATATATATTTATTTAACCACAAACTTCCTCATTATACTATTTTATTTTAAATGAAAACAATATATAATATACAGAATTTATTGAAATTATGTGTATGGTTATTCATCCATGTCTTGTTCTGTTTTGTCTTATTTACTTAGTTTTGTTTCGCCTTATTTACTTTACTTTAGAGTACATCACACACATTTTATACCCGTTACTTCTTAGTTGAGAAAGTGATACTGTTCCTTTTCCTTTTATGTTTATCTTCAGGTATTTCATGCCTAAATATCCATTAATAATCAGCAAGGGATATTTATGCTCCAGCATCCCGAGTATATCACACACATTTTATACCCGTTACTTCTTAGTTGAGAAAGTCCTCCTGTTCTTTTTCTTTTATGATTGTCTTCAAGTATTTCATGCTTAAACATCCATCAATACTCAGCAAGAGATGTTTATGCTCCAGCATCCCTGGTACATCCTTCTGAACCCTGCATATCCTTATGAAATCAATTACCTTTATCTTCACTCAAACATCCTAGATTTTGGGAGATGAGAAAACAGGAAATAAATTTTCATGCTCATGTTACAACCAAGTTTCTTATATGCTTCAAGCATGTTAGCCACAATGTTTCAGTAATTAGGATCCTTACTGTTGCCAAGAAATTTTGAAACAGCTTCACAGAAAGATATCCATACTGCTAATGCTGTATCAGACATCAATTTTCTTATATCAGGACCAGTAAATATACCTTCTTTTAATTTTAATTTTGCTTCAAAGAGAAGTGGGAATTTCTCAGATTTATACTTGAAGCAGTCTCTTTCCTTAGTTAAAGCCTTTAAGCCAAGCTTAATGAGGAGAGGTGGCAGCACAACTTTAGGACTCACAAGGCTTTGGCCCACAACATTCTTAAGAGCCGACTTCCAAATTTTCTTGAGGTGGGCAGTCTTTCTTAGTCCAGAGATTAACTTGTGCCCTGCTATACCATAAGCAAAAAAAAAAAAAAAAAAAAAGGAAATAACTTTAAAATCGCCACAAACTTGCCAGCTGTGTTCAGCGTAATTCACTTTCAATAACATTAGTTGCAAATTTGCATATGATTTTTTTAGGATCACTGAATGGGCAAAAATAGGCACTGATTCAAAAATGTTTCCGTTATGTAGGAGGACACTTTTTTAAAAGCATCAATGAATAGTCTCCATTCACTTGGTTCATAGTTTGAAAGTCTAAGTTTTAGAATAAGTTCTTTTACATTTTGCGGTGTACAAGATAGCCATCCTCAGAGAAAAAGGGTTTAAAATCTTGTTCGAGTTGTCAGTACCAATGGAATGGTGCTTCTAAAAAAGGCACATTCTTTTCTTGGAGTCTAGAGCCTAACAACTCAGTGAACTATTTAGAGTGGGCAAGATCCCTCAATAAGTTATTTAATTCACTCTGGTTAAAACACTCATGTCCTGTAGCAGACAATTTTGGTATATATTCTCTGTCACCTGTCATAAATTCCCCAAGTTCCACATTACACTCAATGAACACTGTTCAAGATTTTCTGGTTGCACAGGATTGGTACATCAGGTCTATGGGACTCAGGTAAAATTCCTGACCGTATGACTGGATACATAATTTGTTTTTTATTTTTAGAATTGTACTCCTTGACATTATGCGAATATAAGTAGCAATCATTACTATGGCTTATCTGCTCTCTCCAAATCATAGATATTCCAAAAGATAGCAACAGTCTTGTGCTGTTGACCGAATGACATGAATTTCTTCAATTCATGTTCTACATATTTTGTATGGTGTCCAAGCTTTACTTTAGTCTTCAAGTTTGATTGCAAAGTAGGCAGGATATAATGTAGGATACGATTTTTTCACAAAATCTGTACTATTATGCCTCTGCTTAGGCAAAGTGTATTTCTCGTATATATAACAAAAGTGGTCTGGATCATTTTTACATGAGCAATGCTGCATGGTAAATACTTTCATATTAAGCTAATAGATCACAACATTCTACTCCATAATAAAGCTTGAAACTGATTTTGTTTCCAGTGAGAGGAACTAGGCCAGATGTGTATGCACTCACAAAGATAAGATAGGAGTGGATCTATCACCAAAGAGTGGCCAATATTTATCTATCTTCCACAAACATACATTAATGGCAAGGCAGCAAGTTAATGCAATCTAAATTCCTAAGCACTCGCACCCTGTATCAGATAAGAAACATCCGGTGTCTTCAAGTTTTATTATGAACAATCTTAAATGTATTTTAAATACATTTTGTTTTCAAATCCTGAGATAATAAAATTACACATGTTAAAGCATTGTAGCATATACAATGATGCTGAAGGTTCTTACAACCATAAGAAGAAAAAAATGAAAAAATGGTATGTGATAGGAACTTAAGTGGATTTAGTAAAGAATTAGAATCAATCAAGTAAAGAATTAATTTAGTAAAGAAGTTAATTGTTCTATTACTAGAGAGAAGACCAATTCTGCTTCAAAAATATTGTCTAACCATTTTGCCAATCAGTCAGTCACTTATGGGATATATGGCATACTAGTTTTACTTCTTCTTTATCATCTTCTTTGCTTCTTGTTCTTCAATCGATTACCCTCCTCTGTGTAGAACTTCCCTATTAGCCAATGGATTGAGTTAGTAGCTCATTGAGGAGCAAGCAAACTTTGATCATAGCAGATCCAGGATGGATGATTAGCCATTTTTCTTAGGATGGTTGAATCAGGGAATTAGTTTAAATTCTGTCACACTGGGCAGTAGCAAGGTGCGTGGAAGAGTTTCAGCTAGAATATATAGCAGATTATACCAATGCCTGATATGGTGGTAATGAAGAACTAAAAGAAAGTTAGTGATGAAAGGGATGTCAAGAAAATGTGCTGATAGAATTATCCAATACGGCATTTGCCTAGCGACTGAGGACAACTGCAAAAATCCCTTTGGTCAGTTTGGTTGGCCTTGGTGTTTAGAAATCAGTTTCTTGAATGCAAGTGGCACACATTACTATGATACCACCTCACTTGATGCAAACTAGATTATTTCTGAATAAGATGTGTTTTTGCTAAATTATATTTATTTGTTTTGTTTGTTTTGTCTCATCACTTAGCAGCATTCTGAGACATTGAACACGTCATGCAGAAAACAGCCTTACCAAAGCAACATAAATCAGTTTAACTATTACCATCATACATCAAAGCATGCCCTTTTTTAAACATTTTTGTCACCACCAAACATACATTTGTAACATTTGACTGAAAGAGGAAAACATTTTAAGAGCTACTATTACTTACTATACACAATATTATACAATTACTCATCAAGTCATCACCAATATACCTGAATACAGCACCTAATCAACATACCAGATTAAAAAACGAAAGCAAATTATATTCAAATGAGTCATGCACAAACATATCACATACTCCAAGAAAATGTGACAACCATTTGTTTACGGATCTAACAATACATTAAACCAATGCAATGATACATTACATTCCCTTTATAACACAGAACATTTTAATAATCATTTGCAAATTTCTGTACAAAGTAATAAGCCCTGCTACATAGATAGTTTTAAGGGTAAACTTTCCTATACTTATCCATTTTCCATGAAGATAGTAATTTTAAGTATTTTAGAAGGGCATTGAGTATTCTGACACATTCATAATATACTCCTTTTTGGAAACAATCAATCTAGCACTGGGTTTTTGTAAGTCCATTCTTTGTCTAATATTTATGCTATGTATATTTACAATTTATATAAAACTGACTCTTGTAATCAAAGGCCACTATTAAGTGCATCACTTTTTTTGTATCTTTCATAAAATAGGTTACCATGTTTTAATTTAAAACAAAGCAGTATTGAAATACAATGTAAAAGGTGAGTCATGAGTTATAACGTACAAACCATTAATTTCTCAAGAAAATAGCTTTTCTCCTGTATAATCTGTAACCCTTAAATCCCTTTAAATATTCAGTTACACATATGTCATCAGAATGAAGCATTGCTCAGAAACTGAAAGGGTACTTAAATTTATTCCCCAGCAAGATTCCATTAACTTGATATGCATATAACTTAATTAAATTTAAAGGGAGTCGATTAATGACACTAAGCAACACTTACTATTAAATTCTCCCGGAACATGTTCCTATTTTATGAAATGAAGATTTGTTCCCATGTGAACAGTTCTTGTTTTCCTGATGTATGCTTTAATAGTTTTAGTTCTGAATTATGTTGTGATTTTTTTCCCCAAAATGCATGGCAACTGCTGATTTTTCTAATTGTTTATATTTTATGTTCCTAAAGTGTTCCTATGCTCATGTTTCTAAATTTATTTTGGTTTTTCCAATATAAATTTGACTACAGTCACAGAATTCAATTTGATATAAAGAACCAATATATACCAAGATTTGATATAATAAAACCAAAAGAAATTCCGAAACAAGAGCAAAGGAACACTTTAGGAACATATAAAAATTAGAAAAATCAGCAATTGCCATACATTTTGGGGGGGGGGGGGAAACACTGCATAATCCAGAACCAAAACTACTAAAACATACATCAGGAAAACAAGAACTGTCTGCATGGGAACAAATCTTCATTTCAAAATATAGGAACAAAGTATTCAATTTCGACATCTCCGAGAAAGATTTGTTTAGCAAATTCCTCAAACCGCCACCAGAGGAGACCTATGACAAAATATCGCCAGCTACACCACGAGAACTGGTTGATGTCCGGTTGACGATGGAGGCAAAGTCTCTGAAACGTTGGAAATTAATTGTTCTTTCAAACTGGCCGTGTGTAGGCTAAATTGTGGAAACATAGAGTCAGACTGAAAAATTCAATGCCATAGCCGGGATTTTAACCACGGATCTTCTGGTTTCCGTCCAGCTGCACTACCATTGTGCTACTATGGCCAACGTGCCGATATGACATTAAATTCTCCAACTGACTCTGAAACGTTGTTTAGTGTCATTAATCAACTCCCTTTAAATTTAATTTATTACAACAACACTGTTTTCAACACTTCCAAGAAAGGAATATAACTTAATGCTAATTTGTACATACATAGTCGTTATGCTTACAGACCTCTGGCTAGATCAACAGATGCCAGCATGGAAGTTTTAAGGGCAGCTAATTCAAGCCCTAATGTGATGGTAAGAGACTCCAGCTTGCCCAACTTATCCGGAGAAACAGGATCCACAGATGAGGAAGAAGATGGAGGAGTCTACGCAGAATCTTACAAGAGTTCTACTTGGATTTACATTGGTGATTCAGAAGAAATGCATGTCTGGCAAAAACCAGAAACTAAATTGGAAGAGAAAGGTATTTTACTACAAATCAAGACTCATTTATATGTGGTACACCGTTTTATGGGATGTGAAACCTTGAAAGCCTGTAATTAGTGTCGCCATCTTAGTCGTTATCATCATCATTTCCATTGCCACTGAACTCAGCATCTAGTTAGTGCCATTGATAAATATGATATTTAGTCGGTATTGTCAAAATATGACTTTATAGTCAGAATTTTAGTAGATTAGTTACCTAGTCAATATCTTCAAAAGAGTGACTTCTAGCCAGTTTCGTTCAGGTAATGGCTATCCATTACTCGTGTCAAACTTACTATATATATATATATATATATATATATATATATATATATATATGACATTCAGGGCTTTACAGCTCTAGGGAATCACTGGTGTGCAATGTTGGCTTAGTAATTACTAGATTAGCACTTGATATTAATAATATTTTACAAGCTTTAGATGTAAAGAGAATAACGAGCAAGCATGTAAGAAAAACAAGTGTACAATAATATTTTACATGTATTTTGTCAAAATGAAGCAATCGCTATCAACAGATGTGTGATTAACTTTTGTTAATAAGTGCAGTTATACTTTACCCTTTTCCTAATACACCCCTAAACACTCTGACCAAAGGAAAGAACAAGTAATCAGTGCGCAGTTCTATGAATTTCTAAAAGATTGTACTAATATGTTGCTAGTATAGGAAGATAAGTTAATGCCAGAGGTTCTACTCCCATTAGTCCTGGACCCGTAGGACCAAGGACCTGGGCCTCCCTTGACCAGGGAGTTACCGAGCTGTCCCAAAAGGGCACCCGGCGCCTCCGTGGGGCTTTCCATAGGGCAAGACCTAGAGACTAACAAAGCCCCCCTCCCATCTGGTCCTGTGGACTCAAGACGGGATGGAAGTGGATACGCCACTTATGCGCGCCAACTCCAAAATGGCGGGGCCATGGTGGGGCTGCCTGGTGATCTAGCACACCTTCTACTAGCTATGCTTGCTAGTACGCGGGAATATTAATGGCTTCCCTCAACCCCGTCCGGAGACGTACCCGATCTCCCACGGGTATCGGGAACCACTATCCCCCTCGAGTCCAACCCAATCCGAACAACTCCCCATCAGGGAGGGGCTCGAATGTTCGGCCCGATGTTCCTCTAGTAACGTCAGAGGTACCACGAGTGAGAGGGGACCGCAGCGCCCGCACCACGGCAGCTGAAGGGGATGGATCCCCTCCCCTACGGGAAGTCACTTATAGGATGTATGAGATTGTAAAAGTAACTCAAATGACTATGGAAGATGCACATTGCATTTGAAACAGTACCAAGGGTTGCTGCTGCAGCATGTGGCGTGAAACCACTGATTTTCATATCTGCTTAAAGGAAAAACAAAGGGAAACAAATTTGTTTCATCTACAAAACACATAAACATACTGAAAAGAACAACACACTCAGATGATTTTTATAAACACAGTGTTTTAGAACAATCCTGGAATTTTATGACCGAGGTGAATTTCTTACTGCCGAAAACATAGCGCTGGAAAATCTGGAAAAATCTGGACTAGACTATTCTACGGAGGGGATTCAGCACGGAGGTCCCAACTTGGTCTATTGTATCTATGCCGCCAAGTGGGACATCCTCGGGAGGAAGGATGAGGCGAGAGGATAGAGCGGGCAGCCGTCCCAAGTAGCCACGACAGTGCAGAGGGCAGGTTACTTCCAGGCAGGCCAGTACAACCGACATTCGAACCACCGTGGTCCTGAAATGGCCCACCAGGCCGACCTGGAGACCTTCCTCCCGGAGGAAGTGTTTACCAGGAGCATATCATCCTGCCCTGCAATACCAAGGCACCCGCCGACACTTCTACCCCCACCAGATGAGAGATGGTGTGAAATAATAATGGAGATGAAATTGAGCGAAAGGAAATTCGGGGGATGTAATTAACCTACCCAGCATTCTCCTGGGGACCCCGGAAAATCCCCGGAAAATACATGGGTTAGGTAAGCCGGCCGTCCCGAATGCGGGTCACAGACGAAACCACCGCTCGGTGACATAACCGCTCCTTTACGAGAAAAACACGTGCCGTATAAAGGTTCTGCTTATTCCACATTAGGAATATTGAACAAATTTAGGCTTCGGATTTAGGAAAACCAAAGCTGGTCGGAAATTTCTCGTGAAAAGGAGTGACGCTTTTTTCGTCAAGATTTGCCTGATATCGTAACCGCGGTCGCTGAAGCCAATGTCCGAGGAACTCTGCCGCACAGAGGGTCGTGGGTTCCAATCCCACCTCGGAAAAAAAAAAGACAACAGAAAGGCACAGAATAAATTAAGCGGGGAAGCAAAGGAAGGAATTATTTAAATTGCTTCGCTCAGAAATTCCAGTCTCTGGGGATACTTAGGTGAGACTGAAACAAAATCATACCATGAAATCTATTTGAGAAAACTCCTCAAAAATAGTGGACTAAAGGTGCCTTTAAGAAAAGGTAGTTGCCCTATTGGGTGCCATGCGCGTTCACCAGAAAATTTATTTTTATTGGAGGATAAAGTGGGTGTTTCGGTCAAAACAGAATCCAGATTACCAAAATGAAATGACAGCTTATACTTTTAAAGATTGGTTTTAGAATAGTGATGCAATAATTATGGGTGGCGCACAGTTCCACGTTGGCGGGACAGTTTGAAACAAATAGTGTTTAGCGTAGGGTAAAGCAATGAGATCTCTCTCAGGTTATGCGTATGTATGTATGAGAAGGATAGTTTTAGTAACACTGGAATGCCCGTTTCAAACTGGTTTAATGACTGCTTCTTTTTATCATTACATTAAACTCGAAGTTGCCGATCAAGGGTTACCAATATCACTGTTTAGAGTTACTGTATGTGAAATGCTTATTACTCGATAAAACTTAATTCGTTCTTCACTTACATATGAACCGACAAATATCTTCTCTCATCGCTTCTGGTCTGCCCTCGACCAAAACAGAGGCGATGACTTTCTTAATCGGCTCCAAGCCACCAACTGAGTATTCTCCACAGCTGCGGGTGGGTGTTTAACTTTCACTTCTGGAAGCCCTCTTTTCACACAAAGATTCCCTTTGTAACTATTTTGTCCATTGTGATTATTAGTCTCGGACATGCCATTATTAGGGATCCGAAGAATACCTTTTCAAACAAAGTCAAGTGATATACCTTAGAATTCTGTTCCTCCCGTGTCTTTTGTTACACGAATCAACCAACTGCACCTGTTCGTGTCGCAACAATACTCCTTTGAAACCCATTACGTTTCTTTACTCATTGCAATTCTTAATTTCGGTATCAGCAGGTTCATTAATTACTTTGAAGAAGAAAGAATAATTGTTATGGATACTGTAAGAAACTATGAAAAAATGATTTAATACAGTAAAACCTCTCTAAAACGAAACGCGACGGTTCCGTCATTTATTTTCCGTTTACACAGGTGTTCGTCTTGCAGAGGTTTATGTTTGAAATTACGGAATAGTCACACAGGTTTACAGTAAATGAATAATATAGAATGAAGTGTAAATAATAATAGGCTGATATATATTATGTTCTATATTTTTAACTTACGTAAAATGATTGCAGTTTATCACCTAGTTTCTCTGTTTTTTCAATCTTCCCTTTCCAATCTGCAACTTTCTACATATCAACATCATTTGGTTCACCACACACAGCTTTCAAAACAATGTTATGGTGATGTCTGAAACTCTCGAGCCATCCACTGGAAGCTCTGAGATTGTCTTTGCCTAATTTTCTTGCTGTCACTGAAGGTTGAGTCTGAAGCAATTTACCAGAAAAGGGAATTCCTATAGCGCGTGCACACTAACCAACCACTCGAACACCGCGTGATTTATCTTGTAGATTTGTGATGCGTTTCAGATGCTCTACCGTTCCTTTTTAAACACTCGTCTTTAATCTTTATTTTTTTCAAAATGCATAAATCTCAGTTTTCACCACTTTAAACAGCACAGTTAATTTTAGTTAATTTATGGTAATTAATCATTTATTCACACTAGCCGTGTGCAGGCTTAAGTTTTTGATACTTAAGAGTCAACATGAAAAATTCAATGCCATGTCCGAGATTTCACCACGGATCTCCTGGTTTCCGTCCAGTCGCTCTAACCCATTGAGCTACCATGGCTAAACTTGCCGTCATTACATTAAATTCTCCATTTGACTTGTATATTTCCCCGGTAGACCACTAGGGGCTCTCACATTCGAGATACACCGTTTGTGGCGACTTACTATTGTAAGTACTTGAGTCCCAGGCTTCATTTAACTTATTATTTTAGTTAATTGATAGAAATTAATCATTTCTTCACACTAACCGTGTATAGGCTAAAGTTTTTGATAGATAGAGTGTAGTGGAAGAAATGATTAATTTACATAAATAAAATAAACTAATAAGAGTTAAATGATGAAGCCTGGGAATCAAGTACTTACGATAGTAAGTCACCACAAACTGTGTATCTCGGATGCGAGAGCCCCTAGTGGTCTGCCGGGGAAATATACGAGTCAAATGGAATATTTAATATCATGACGGCAAGTTTAGCCATGGTAGCTCAATGGGTTAGAGCGACTGGATGGAAACCAGGAGATCCGTGGTTCAAATCTTGGCCATGGCATTGCATTTTTCATGTTGACTCTATCAAACACAGTTAATTCTTTAGCTGTACGTTTGTTCTTTTCGTGTTCTTCAGTAAACATAATTTTGTCCTCTAATGATAATGTCTTACGTTTAGAACTCATTTTACAGAATTTGTGTACACACAGATTATATTTTTAAAAATCACCAAAGTTCTCAGTTTTCTTCCACTCGTACTTAATCAGTTGTAACAACGAGGTTGAGAATGTACACACTGCAGAACAGTTGTACCCTTACCATGTGTGTTGGAAGAGAGTTGAGAGAACTAATGGTTTGTTTTCCATTTTCCTCGAAAGATTACAGTTTAGGTATAACTTTATGGTTCATAGAACTTCGTTGGAAGCACAGGCCCTCAAAATGATTGCACTTTTTAAAATGCGTACGTTGCAACCCATTACACATGAAGTAATTCGTTTTAATCATATTTTTTAGGCAAACGGTGTGTGTAGTGTTTAACGCCCGCTTTTACTACATACGGCACCGCAGGCGGTGACACTGATGATACATGAGATGAAGATGGAGCACCGGTGGAATGAGATGGCGGGGGGAAACCGGAGTTCCCGGAGAAAACCCGCCCCAACGCCGTGTTGTCCACCACAAATCTCACTTTACGGTCGCCTGGGATCGAACCCGGGCCGCCTTGGTGAGAGCCAAGCGGTCTAACCACTGAGCCACGGCGAGGCCTAGACAAACGGTTCCCGAAATGTATTTACGTTTCAACGTTATACAGTTTTCCGGCTTAAAGTATAATTTTACGTGGAAAATAGCTCCGTTCCGAAATCCATTCTCCGTTTGAGGCAGGTTTTTCTGTATATTTCACACAGAAACTGAAATTCAAGAGTTGTTAAAAAAGGGGAAAACAAAACGAGAGTTTTTGCAACCCATATTGCCGTTCAAAAGAGGACACTGAAAAAGACGAGTACTTCTCTATCATTCCCAGTGCAATTCGATTCAGCTTGTGTGGGCTCAAATAAAGCGTCCAATTGCTCTCAGAAACAATAAAACAACTGCAGACATTGAAAGACTTGTTAATAAAGAAATTGGCACAGTAACAAGAGAACAATTGGCCGCATGTGTTAACAATATAGAAGTGCCACAGGGAAGTGATTTCATGAATGTAATTGGAAGGGAGGAAATTTTAAGAACCAATTGTGAACAATTTAAGATAGTGATAGAGAATAAAAGCAGTGCGACAAGTGACAGCGATGGTTAGGACTGTGCTGGAGTGATGATAAGCCCTTGGCCATCCCTCTTAGAATAATCAAGTATGTTAATTCATATTGCTGCTTATTTAGTTTTACCGAATAGCCAAATTTTGCTTAAGTTTTAATCCCCAGCTTCGGTAAATAGCTCTTGGTAACAGGTGCAAGGAAGCGTTGTTATTATGCTGCACCTCACCCTACTATCTCATTCACCGTCACACACACACACACACACACACACACACACACACACACACACACGCGCGCGCGCGCGCGCACGCACGCACGCACGCACACGCACACGCACACGCACACACAAAGTACACAAAGTACACAGTATGCCGCTCTTTTTGGATCCTGTCATATGCAAGAGGTTTGACACGATAAGAGTTATACCGCCTATAGAGTGGCTGTCTAGTCACAATCATTGCTAGATTGGCTATTTAGTCATTATCGTCCTTGAAGTGTCTGTCTAGTGAGCACACTTGATAGATTGGTGACGTCTGAGGTTACAAACCACCCATATCCGCCGTATTTACGCTCACTTAGCTTTTGCAGCCATCACTCTCACCACTTCACCAGGCTGTTTCTCTGCCCGTCTCTGACTCCTGGTCGCTGCCACCTATGTTATATATTTTCAATTATTTAAATTTAAATAACTTGAAGCCAACTGCTAGATAATTCTCATTAAGTCTCATTCTCGTTAACAGAATGACTATCTGGTCACTATCATTTTTGGAGTAATATATGGAAGGACAGGGCAAGTGAGTCCAACCTTTCGTTATTTCTTTCTAAAAGTACAGGAGAGATTAAAAGGTCAATTGGGTTAAAAATGACATTTTCTATTTTTAGGGTTATATTTTTATTTGACGTTTTCTGAACATTTTTATGTATAGTTTATTGTTAGGAACGCCTTACAAACATTTTAAATATATTTTTGAAAATTCTGCTGCTCATTTTCATCATGGACAGTGGGACGTGTGAATGCCTCAACAAATCGAATTTTTGTTCTTTGTCTTATAAAAATCTGCTAGATTTTACGAATCCAATGATATCTTGTATTATGGGTATTCTTAATATTTAAGCCCTTTAAATGGTGATTTAAATATAGCGTCACCATGTCCACGTCCCCTTTTAAATACCTACATAACCATTGAAATTAAAATTGTTATAACTTTGTGATTTGTGGTAGCAAAGCTATGCGGTAAATTTTATGCTTGTTGTTGGTATCTCTGCTGCAGATACAGCTGCATGTGTATTTGCAGAAGGCTCTTACAATATGGCGAATTGTTTACATTTCAAATACATGTGGATTATAGTTGCAGTTTTGTTTACAGTTCAAATTATCGACTTTAGTGTTATTTATTCAAGGTTATTTGAAGCTTTGCTATATATATATTGGTAGAGTAAAGCGTTTTGGTTGGAGCAGGCAGTGTTTTGTGGTAAAAACACAAAAAACAGTGACATTGAAAGTGAATCTAACCTTGCTAGTTGCAGTAAATTTTCAGCTTCTAGAAAAAAAATTGTCTCACATTCAACCATATGATGACAATAGCTTTACCGTAGATAAGAGTGGAGCTCAGAAGAGTTTTGTAATTGTAGATCTATCATTGTTATCTAAACTGGTGCAGAAAAGTGTTATGTGCAAGGACTGTGGAAATGTTGATTGTGTCAGTGTACTACAAAATACCAGCAGGAGAAAGGGGCTTGCTACTAGATTATCTGTAGTATGTTCAGTATGTAGACAGCATAACTCTGCAATGACCTCAAAAGTAGTAGGTGCTACTAAATGTTATGAAATTAATTTAAGATTTGTGTATGCCATGAGATGCATTGGTAAAGGTATGAAGCCAGGAGAGTCATTTTGTGCTCTAATGGATCTGCCACCACCAACTGCAAAGTTTAATTTCTATTTGGCCAAACTACTGAAGAGTCTGGAAGAAACTGCTAAAGAATCAATAGCAGTTGCAATTGAAGAGGCAGTATTCATAAATGAAGGCAGCAGGGATATAAAAGCAGCTTTTGATGGAACTTGGCAAAAGCTAGGACACACCTCACTCAATCGTGTTGTTACTGCCACATCATTAGATACTGGCAAAATAATTTACATTGAGTGCATGACAAAACACTGTCACCTCTGCAGCAGTGGTAGGGAGCACTCATGTCTGAAAAATTATACTGGGTACAGTGGTGGCATGGAATGTAAAGGTGTAGTAAATATATTTCAAAGCATTCTCACAATCCAGCTAGACACATTCCACAACTTCATACATGTCATTGAATATTAACTCCCTTTTTATACATAGTGGAATTAAACGCTTTAAACTATCTAAGTTAATTGATGGAAATTAATCATTTCTTCACACTTCACATTTCTTCAGTTTAATGGTGAAGACTGGGATTTAAGTACTTACAATGAATGGTAAAGTCACCACAAGCGGTGTGTCTCGAATACGAGAGCCCCTAGTGGTTTACTAGGAAAACATATGAGTCAATTAAAGCGTTTAATGTCAGGATGGCACGTTGGCCATGGTAGCTCATTGGGTAAGAGCAACTGGACGGAAAACAGGAGATCTGTGGTTCAAATCCCATGCCATTGAATTTTCCAGGTTGACTATCTAAAACTTTAAACTCTCGTCAAATGTTTTAACTAAGTAACAATATAAAAAATCATAGAATACAATGAAAATTTTCTCATTAGTAGATTTTAAATTTTAATCCAGATAAATGGCTAACAATTTATGAGTACCACTACAGAAAAAAAGGTATCTTCCTTCCTCTAACTTTACTAATTACTTAATTAGCAACTGCTCAGCTTCATGAGATTCCATAAAATTAAGATCAGAATTCTCCAAATACTTTGCTTTTTGAATGAAAACATTTCCAGTATTCACAAAGAAACCAATATAAACCTGAACAATTGTTTCTACTTCTGCAGTTTCATTGCAAAAATACCGGAAGGAACTATTGAAAGAAAGGAAGTGGAGGCGTAGAGCAAGCATTCATTTCGTTCATTAATTTGTAGACACGCGCAGATTTCTGCCGTCTAACGCTTCAACGGATTCTGGCCGTCCACGCGAAATTTAAATCCTTGAGAAATATTTGTAGATATGTACGTAAAATGACAAAAGAATATTAAAAACGGGGAAAAACGCACAATGAGCGTGAAAATACTGTAGTCGGGAGATTATGAAAAATGAAGCAAAATAAAGGAAGGTGGCGCAGGGTTGAGCAAAGAGGTTACTCTCAGGGTATGCGTGGGTATGTATGAGTAAGGTTTGTTCTAATGACACTGGAATGCAAGTTTCAAACTGGTTTAATGACTGCTTCCTTTTTTATCATCACATCAAACTCGAAGTTGCCAACCAAGGTTATCAATATTTCACTGTTTAGAGTGGCCGTAGGTAGAATGTTCAGTACGCGATAATACTTAATTATTTATTCACGTATGAACCAACAGATATCTCCTCTCGTCTCTTCTGGTCTGCCTTCGCTCAAGACAGAAGCAGATGACCGTCTTAATGGCCTACCCGCCACGGACTGTGTGTCCTCACTGGGCACAGCTGCGTGTGTGTGTCACTTTCACCTCTCGGAAACCCAAATATTTTGTCCATTGTGATTATTAGTCTCAGTCATGCCATTATCAAGGGTCCGAAGAATACCTTTTCAAACGGAGTCAAGTGCTACCCATTTAGAATTCTTGCTAAGAAAACCCCTTTCTCCCGTGACTTTTGTTACACAACTCAACCAACTGCACCTGTTCGTGTCGTAACAAATATACAATGCTCTTTTGAAATCTATTACAATTCTTTATTCATTGCATCCCTTAATTTCGGCATCAAAAAATAATCTGAAATACGGGAAATACGGAGTTGGTCACCCTATTGCGAATCCTCAATTTGGCACTGTTTTGACTCCATTAAATATCTCTGCCAAGGATAATAAGCTGAAGGAAAATACTATTTTCAACGGAAGCATGTGTTGTGTTTCAGAAGAAAAGGGAGCAGAAGGAGGAGACAGAGAAGAATCTAGTGCGATTCGCCGTGGATCTGGAGAATCAACTGCTTCTGAAAGAGACTTCCGGCGCAAGTATCAAGCCATTACCCATCGCATGGTCCACCGGAAATCCAGCGTAGAAATGTATAAACGTCTAGCTTCAAAATCTTTTGGTAAGTCACAATTTTGAATAAACTCAATGTGTTATCAAATTTCAAGCATGGTTGGTGTCTGTGTTCCAGAATGTCGTTTGGTGAGTTAAAGAATTTTGTCACTTAAATAATTTCAAAAACAGTATGCGTACGTTTTGTCTTTTATTTGCATTTGTTGGTCCAGTTTTTAGCTCAAGCGCAATCGTAAGGAATTGTTTAATCTTTGTGTGTCTTTTAAATGGAATAAGTTGGGACAGGAATTCTTTATTCGTAGTTAATTTCTTTCCATCTTAATCAGCCACACGTTCAGGCGCAATTTGGTGCGGGATTTCTATGTTTGAGATGGGATGCACGTTGACTTTTCGAAGACCCACGTCGAGAAGCCAGATATAACTGGGTTAATTCGTTGTATTTTGATTTGTTTCTTGATGATTGTGCTTGGTTAAATAAGAGTCATGAGAATCTTGGTTTCAAGGCGTGGTTCGGAATAAAGTTTCGGAGAAGTAAAATTTTGTAACTATTTAATTGTATTATTAAGATTACATTTTACTTGAACTTCTTTCCCAGTCACTTCCAAAATATCGACATATTCTTACTTTGTTATATTTAAACAGTTTCAAACTATTACTTAAATGTTCTTGATCTTGCACCACTATTCATCACACTCACCATTACAAAACATCTCTATACAGATTATTGATTTTTCGTAACTATCGTTACTCCTCTCTTAATTTTGTGACTGGCCGATTTGATTCCACGTCACAACATTACGTCATACAATTATTACTACGGCCAATCATAAAATTATATATATTTTTACATATCTAAATTATTAAATATATTTACATAATCATTTTTTTTATAAATTTATAAACTTTTCATGCCTTTTCTAAATATAACTCAAAACTACTGTTACAACTTTAACTGTAAGTTATTTTTACAATGTAAATAATTCCTAGGAATTAAATTTAATAAATAATTATATTCCTGTGCCGTAGCCTAGTGGGCTAAAGCGTTGTGCTTTGGTTCCCTGTCACGGAATGCACCTAGGTTCGCTCCCATCCTTGGGAGCGCATTTTAAGTTCCGGGTATAGGATCGGTGCCCACTCAGCATAGTGAGGAAATTGAGGAACTACGGTAGTTAGTGAATCCTGGCCAAGGATGCCAGCTTTCCGGCTTGCGGTGTGTGATGCTAACCGCATCTCATACCCGTATCGATTGGATGAATGTCCACCTCTGCCTTGCCTATGTGGGCATGAGATCGGCAGTCGGGTCGACCGGCCATGGCCCCTGTTACGCGGCTGCTACGCCATGGATTACTCACTTACTTAAATAACTTATATCTAATGCATATCTGTTAATTAAAGATGTACATTTCTGTACAATTTTGTGGCTATTAGATCTCAAGGACAAGTGGCAGAGATGATCTTTTCTGCTACAGTTACATCATTTAGTCCACTTACTGAAAATGACGAGAGTTTGTTAGAAGGTTTGAACTTTAGAAATTAACATAGAGTCAGAATGAAAAATTCAATGCCATAGCCGGGATTTGAACCACGGATCTTCTGGTTTCCGTCCAGCCGCTCTACCATTGAGCTACTATGGCCAACGTGCCGATATGACATTAAATTCTCCAACTGACCCGTATTTTCCCAGTAAACCACTTAGGAGTTCTCATAAACACATGAGACAACCAGCTTAATGGCGACTTACATCATGTAAGTACTTTAAGACCCGGGCTTTATAGTTGACCACTATTAGGTCAATTATTGGAAATAAATTGTTCTTTCACACCGGCCGTGTGTAGGTTAAAGTGTGGAAACGTTGAGTCAGAATGAAAAATTAAGGCCGGGCCTTAAAGCTACTTACATGATGTAAGTCACCATTAA
Organism: Mantis religiosa; assembly: GCA_030765055.1. NCBI lineage: Eukaryota > Metazoa > Arthropoda > Insecta > Mantodea > Mantidae > Mantis > Mantis religiosa. The sequence continues at coordinate 69,554,389 of CM060948.1, forward strand.
GGTAGTTGTCTCATGTGTTTATGAGAACTCCTAAGTGGTTTACCGGGAAAATACGGGTCCGTTGGAGAATTTAATGTCATATCGGCACGTAGAGCGGCTGGACGGAAACCAGAAGATACATGGTTCAAATCCCGGCTATGACATTAAATTTTTCATTCTGACTCTACGTTTCCACAATTTAGCCTACACACGGCCAGTGTGAAAGAACAATTAACTTCTTAGAAATTAATTTAGACATATATCTTACTAACATAGCAAATAGCGATCCTTTAATTTCAGTAATCATCTACACAAAATAAACCTGGGGTATGAATAAACATTCATGTATCAATATGTATGATCCATCCATATATGTATAATCCACATATATGAATAAATACAAAGAAGATGAATGGAATTTGACTTAGAACACAAATTGTGTAGCGATGAACAAATTATTCTCTTCAAGAGCAATTTTTCAATAAAACTACATAAAAGAAAACTAAATGGAGAATTAAATTTTTCATGTTCTGTGGAGAATGTGGGCTTTGCTGAACAGTGGAAAACTTTAGGTTAGGAAACTTTAGGTCAAGAGATACAGTTTTCCTTTATTTGTAAAAGAATTGAAATAACATGTACCAGAATTATAATTTCTATTTTGAGGATTGTTTTTCAGATTAGATGCTTAAAGCTATGAAAGGTATGAAAAGGAAGAAGATTCTGGCTGTAGAAACTGCGTTAGAAATGGCTTTTTATTAACGTTGAGTATACAAAAATATTTATACCATTGGTGTTTTACATAGTGGTAACTTTTACATATTTAGAAACGCTAATATTCGATAAGAGATGGGAGTAACTTTGTACATCATTTACTTGTATTCTTGGTGAAAACAACACTTTCTTATTTAAACGTTAGTTAACAAATAATTTGTTGCGGTTTCAGGGTTTGCTATTGTGAGGAAAACGATAAAGTTATAGGTGTGAACTATGTTCAAACTAGGGATGAGACCGAATAGTCTTTCATTTTCACATTAGTATGTATATTCAGGCTAGTATTGTTCTTGTCCTTGTGCTGAGTCTCAGGATATGAAGTCCTGCTCTTTCCAAAATAATTTTGAATAATATGAGAAATTAAAAGAGTTAAAGCTAGTTTTTCAAGACCTCCTTCTTTTCAGATTCCTCCAAAAACAACATGTGTTTTATTTTTCTAAATTATCTGATTATTCTTATAGGTATAGCTGTCGAAAGGAGAAAAAGAAAATAAAGAAGTGATGTCTTGAACGCTGACAACGCAGGACTTTTTGCAACGAAGTGCGTTTAAAAAGTTACATCTGACAGACGATCGCAGATTGTTTCGTCTGGCGTTTGTAGAACATGCCAACCGCGACTGCAATAACATGACATTCTCAAAAGAAGTGACATTTTCTTGCACACACAAGGGAAATGTAAAGGTTTGCCACCTAAAGGAGACCCGATACGATTCAAAATAAGAGCCTTCACAATTTCTGCACAATCGCGTGTCTTGCTGGGGCTAGATATTAAAGAACGGTCTAGGTGTCTTTTGGAATGTTAGAGACACAAACAGTGCGCAGTGGATGGCAGTTCTTGAGAATAGTTTGATGATGCCGTATCTTGAAGGCATATTTTAATTCCAACAGGATAATCATTGAGTCCACATATTTCGAAAGGTTTCATATTGATCCTTAGATCTATGATCAATGATCAACGATCAATGATCCTTAGATAAGATGTTATCTTCATATTTATTTCATTGCTGTCTGATTTACTGTATAAACATGTTCGAAGACATCGATAATTGGTCCTCAGCACTACAGAAAAATACAATGATAGCATTAAAACCCAAACTTATTAAGAAGAATACGCACACACAGTTCTGCTCATCCATGTTCATGAATAAAGAAGTGGTTCATAGGACAAGCATAAACTTGGAGTATCAATGAATCGCTCTGGTCTCATTATACTAGTTCTATGTAATGTTGTGTAACAACGAAGGTTTACAGCAACTATATCTTTATGTTATTGTTATACATGCCACTGTTACTATTTAATTTTTCAGCAAATGATGGGCGCACGTGAAGACACAAATTTAAATACTGGAAGAAAATGCTCCAAGTGGTGCTGCACTTAATTTAACTGGACATACTTTGGGACAGGAATTCTTTATCCGTAGTTAAATTTCTCTCCATCTTAATCAGCCACACGTTCAGGCGCAATTTGGTGCGGTATTTCTATGTTTGAGATGGGATGCACGTTGACTTTTCGAAGACCCACGTCGAGAAGCCAGATATAACAGGGTTAATTCGTTGTATTTTGAGTTGTTTCTTGATAATTGTGTTTAATTAAATAAGAGTCATGAGAATCTAGGTTTCAAGGCGTGGTTCGGAATAAAGTTTCGGAGAAGTCAAATTTTGTAACAATTTAATTGTATTATTTGGATTACATTTTACTTGAACTTCCTTTCCCAGTCACTTCCAACATATCGATAAATTCTTACTTTGTTATATTTAAACAGTTCCAACTATTACATAAAAGTTCTTGATCCTGCTGCACTATTCATCACACTCACCATTACAAAACCTCTGTATCAAGATTATTGATTTTTCGTAACTATCGTTACTCCTATCTTAAATTTGTGATTGGCCGGTTTAATTCCACGTCACAACATTACGTCAATCAATTATTACTACGTCCAATTACAAAATTACATATATTTTTATAAATTTATAAGCTTTTCATACCTTTTCTAAATATAACTCAAAGCTACTGTTACAAAGCAAAACTGAAATCACGCACAGAATATTTTAGAAAATGGCACAACTGTGTACATTACAAAGAAGAATAAACTGCACTAAAAAAATCAAAATTGTCCGTATAATTTTAATAATGTATAAACGTTTATTTATAGAATATGTGAAAATTGACTTTGAACGTACAAAAATTCAGCTAACAAAGAGACATTGCAGGATTAGACTCAATAAAAGAATATAAAGAAATCACGCAAACACTGATGGAGGTTTCTGGCATACTGACGTCGTTTCTCCATTTATTCGTGAGTTGATTACCTTGCCTATGACAGAAAGGTACTGGAAATGCGCTCATGTCCCTGATATTGTCAAATACTGCATTTCAAATCGTGCAATTTTAGCAAGATATTTAAGAATAAAACAAAGGTTATTAAGGACTTATTTTTCAATGAGTTCCCTTCGGGACTCAAAAGTAGCCATCTATAACTTTCTCGTGTGTCCTATTATGGCAAACCTTCGGAAATTTAAGGTAAATTTTGCTTGTTTTATTCCTTTTAAAACCTACTTCTACCCCCATTTTGAAAAATAGATATAAATCCTTACAATTTGACTTAATTACAGCAAACCTTGGACACTGCTGCTATAGAACCGTTCATATGAAATTGTTCATATGATCTCATGCACATATGTCTCCTGTCTGGACATCCCTTTAATAGAAATTAATTGTTATTTCATACAAGCCGTGTGTAGGACGTACTATGAAAGGGTAGAGCCAGACTGAAAAATGCAATGCCATAGCCGGGATTTGACACACGGATCTTCTGGTCTCCGTCCAGCCACCCTAACCATTTGAGCTACTATGGTCAACATGCCAACATGTAGTTGCCTCATGTGTTTATGAGAACTCCTAAGTGGTTTACCGGGAGGAACACGAGTCAATTGGAGAATTTAATGTTACGTCGCCATGTTGGCCATAGTAGCTCAAGGGTTAGAGTGGCTGGACGGAAACCAGAAGATCCATGGTTCAAATCCCGGCTATGACATTGATTTTTCAGTCTGGATCTAACCTTTCATCCCTTTAATAGTTACATCTTATAACGCGCTACGTTGCTGCTTACTATCAACTTCTACCTATACACAAACATGGATTTGAACCACTGATCTCCTGGTTTCTGTCCAGTCGCTCTTACCCATTGAGTTTTCATGGCCAGCGTTCCGTCATGGGATTAAATATATGAGTCAATTGGACAATTTAATGTCATAATGGCACGTTGGCCATGGTAGCTCAATGGGTAAGAGCAACTAGACGGAAACCAGGAGTTCCGTTGTTCAAATCCCAGCCGCAGCATTTCATGTTTCATTTTGACTCTATCTATCCAAAGCATAGCCTATACACGGCTAGTGTGAAGGAACGATTAATTTCCATTAATTAACTTAAACAGACATCTTTGTTTAGGATGAAACTAGGCGGTTATCAAAAGCTACTCGTATCTTATTTTCAGTCCGCTATACAAAATCTTCACTGTTTAAACGATCTGTAATAAACTCTGGATATTTTCGTTTTAGAAAATATTTCTAGTTTCCGAAAGATTGTTTAGCAGTACACTTTTTTCACTCCTTTGTATACAAATCTAAATTGCCGCGCTAATAGTTTAAAATATATACACCCACGTTATAGAACACGTCCAAAATTAAGGGCTACTATATAACTTTTAGGAATTTTCGCCTCACAGTATTTCATTTTCTGACATGCGAATCTTAATTGATTAGAGATCTCGACAAAACCTTAGAAATTCATGGTTTTTTGTCAATAATGCCCAATTTTATGTATAGGTTGAAATATTTCCTACCAATGTACTGTTGCAAGGAGCGAAGTAAAATTTAATTAAATATCGGACAAGGAAGCGTGCTTTTAATTTAGAAGTTTATACAATTTTTATTTTTATTTTTTAAAATTATTATCTACAGCACTGCGATATTTTCATCGCTTTTTGAATAGGCTTGCAGCTTTTTCCCCCATGTTTCCTTACGTATACATTTGAAGTATAAAGATGGACCCACAAAACACGTCATATTTACATAATATTAAAAAAAAAAAACGATATTATATTTTATGTTACTTTTAGCGGTATCATGAAAGCGAATAAAGGCGGTAAACTCTTCAATTAACAACGTAGTGAAGGGAAGAAACGAGGCAGAGAGGAATGATGAAAACGACTACTTTAAGATTCTGCCGTACCACTCACAAAGCATCTAAATTTAGAGCGTTCTACCTTGTGTTAAAGTGCGTGAGGAGGAATCAGTAGAATCTCGAACCCGAACTTGCACACACCTTCTGCTCCAGAGCTCTGTGGACATGGTCTGCGGTATGTATAAACATTTTCATCGGATCTTCAGAACGTTTAGTTCCATCCATAGGTACTGTGCATTAGCTTTAATTTCCTCACGTGATGCAAAGGAACGGCAAATACATGACAGAGAAATGAAAACAGCATGTTTAACCAAATCGATACAGTTATATCGCTTGACAGTCCGATATTTTGTGTGTTGTAGGGATTCGAATTGAAAGTACAGTCGTTAATAAAGGCCACCGATATAAGAGTATTTTATTAGTTCAGACTTGGTGCTTTTGTTACCCTCTCATCGTTAGGTTGATTTCGGTTTCACAACGTAAACACCAGTAATTTGTATTCATTAACTGTTTTCGGACTTTTGAATTTAGCCAACGTTTTTGGGTTGCTATTTAGGTTAAAGCATGTACAAGAGAAAGTAACAATCTACCTGGCATTAGCTGAGTAAGTATATTGTGTTCCTATCTCATAAAATGTTGTGTGTTATTTATCCAAGCTATAAATCCCAAATAAGGTTTTGTTAAACTCGTTTACAAATAGCAGGGACATTGTTTAGTGAACAATTGTATCTGGGATTGAATGTGACTGTTACGTAAATTAAAATCGTAGCCATTTAACAACCAGATAGGCATTAATTATGATAGGAGATATATACTCTTCCATAAGGAAGCAGCAATTTTTCGTGAATATAAATGTTGACACAAATTTTAGGTTGCGATTTTAAAAGAAATCCAGATAATTACTTTGTGAATTAGAAAACTATACAAAAAAATTATCAGCGCATTATGATGTGTGATTCACCAGTGCAGCTATCTATGTACGCGTTGACCTGAAAACTGAATGTCCGGAATTAACCAAATTAACACGAGTTTAGCAATAATTAAAATAAAAATTGCATCTCATCAACAAGTGTTAGCTTAACGCCGTGTTAAATCTCTTGTTAAACTAATAAGCCAAATTTCTGTTGTTAAGTCCTTAACCGTTGTAAATAGTCAAGATGGCGAGCATGAACTCAGCTGTTGATGTCGATTTGCTATATTTAAGACCGTCTAAATGACATTCGTAATAGAGTACGGCCTATGAGGAGAAATTATTTTGAGGAGCTATCAGTAGAACGATTTTTACGGAGGTATAGACCGTGGAAACAAGTTGCTATGAAGGTTACTGCGGAAGTACAAGAGAGGTTAGAACATGCATCGAAAGGAATATGCCGATCTCACCTTTGCTTCAAGTATTAATAACTTGCGATTTTATAATTCACTGAATTATGTGGATAATACACTGTCCACCTCCCGTCTTGAAACATTCAAGTCACTTGTCCTTCTTCGCTCCTCGTTTTAAATTTACGTAATACTGAGTTAGAATATGCATCGAAAGGAATATGCCGATCTCACCTTTGCTTCAAGTATTAATAACTTTGCGATTTTATAATTCACTGAATTATGTGGATAATACATTGTCCACCTCCCGTCTTGAAACGTTCAAGTTACTTGTCCTTCTTCGCTCCTAGTTTTAAATTTACGTAATGCTGAGTTAGAATATGCATCGAAAGGAATATGTTGATCTCGCCTTTGCTTCAAGTATTAATAACTTTGCGATTTTATAATTCGCTGAATTATGTGGATAATACATTGTCCACCTCCCGTCTTGAAACGTTCAAGTTACTTGTCCTTCTTTGCTCCTCGTTTTAAATTTACGTAATACTGAGTTAGAATATGCATCGAAAGGAATATGTTGATCTTGCCTTTGCTTCAAGTATTAATAACTTTGCGATTTTATAATTCGCTGAATTATGTGGATAATACATTGTCCACCTCTCGTCTTGAAACGTTCAAGTTACTTGTCCTTCTTTGCTCCTCGTTTTAAATTTACGTAATACTGAGTTAGAATATGCATCGAAAGGAATATGTTGATCTCGCCTTTGCTTCAAGTATTAATAACTTTGCGATTTTATAATTCGCTGAATTATGTGGATAATACACTGTCCACCTCCCGTCTTGAAACGTTCAAGTTACTTGTCCTTCTTCGCTCCTCGTTTTAAATTTACGTAATACTGAGTTAGAATATGCATCGAAAGGAATATGTTGATCTCGCCTTTGCTTCAAGTATTAATAACTTTGCGATTTTATAATTCGCTGAATTATGTGGATAATACACTGTCCACCTCCCGTCTTGAAGCGTTCAAGTTACTTGTCCTTCTTCGCTCCTCGTTTTAAATTTACGTAATTCTGAGTTAGAATATGCATCGAAAGGAATATGTTGATCTTGCCTTTGCTTCTAGTATAAATAACTTTGCGATTTTATAATTCACTGAATTATGTCGATAATACATTGTCCACCTTCCGTCTTGAAACGTTCAAGTCACTTGTCCTTCTTCGCTCCTCGTTTTAACTTTACGTAATACTGACGCAGTTGTTTGGTGCTTGTAGTAGTGACACATATATTTGAATTAAATTCGTTTCCAATATTTTCCCACGTGACATCTCTCTCTTTTACATCCACCGCATCCGTCCTATTATTTTCCACGATATGCTTACACTTCGTCACCAATTCAATTAACAATTCCTTCTCCATCGATAAGAAATTTGTCTCACGGCTTTTGTTTACGATTTTGTTCACCCGCCACTTTCTCAGCTGTGTGCGGGAGAAAATGAAAACAAAAGCGCATCGCGGTACGTTCAGAAAATAATACGACTCATCCATAGCCTTCTATAGCTGTAATATTTACAAGTTTCTTGGCGTTAACACGTGTTTGTTAACATTTTCATAAAACAGGTTGGTGAAATGCAAGACATTTAACAATGTGACAATTGTTACGTTACATTTGTTAACGTCGATTTTAACATCTGTTGGTGAAATCGGGCTTTACTGTTTTATCGGTAACTATTGGAAGTTAAAGTTTTGGCCTGCACATATAAATAATTTTTCTCCTGCTTTATTTGGTAGTTTAAATTAGTGATAACACGATACCGGTACTGAAAGTATGAGTGCTCGATACTCACTTTATAAAAAGCTGTAAAGGTGAATCTTGTTTACGAATTATGCTCTCATTAATAGTTTTCTGTGTCTAAAGGCATGTAACCAGTTTTTGCTCATATCGTGTTGTTACAGTGACAAGAAACGTCCGCTTTTCCATCAGAAGTTCTGTAAACTTTATTCGGTGTATGTAACATAATTTTTGAATACTTGCTGTATTTGTGATTTCCCACCGCGCGACAAGGTTTTTCCTACTTACCATGGGAGTAATTTTCATAAATATTTTATTTTACCAATTTACAACAACGATATTTCACAAAATATGTTAAGCGTTGTTACTAGTTTGTTAAGGAGGGTGTGGACGTTTGCAGAGAGAAAACCAAGATGTGTGTGAGTGGGTGGGTGGGTGGGTGTGGGTGTGTGTGTGTAGTGTTTAACGCCCGCTTTTACTACATACGGCACCGCAGGCGGTGACACTGATAATACATGAGATGAAGATGGAGTACCGGTGGAATGAGATGGCGGGGGAAACCGAAAGTCCCGGAAAAAATACCCGCCCCAGGGCCGTGTTGTCCACCAAAAGTCTCACTTTGCGGTCGCCTGGGATCGAACCCGGGCCACCTTGGTGAGAGCCAAGCGGTCTAACCACTGATCCACGGCGCGACCGAAAATCAAGATGAAAGAGCTAATGATCCTAATGGGCAAGGTGAGGCAAGTTTTCGTAGAATCCCATGCCGGTACTACTGGAACATATTTAAATGTAAATAGGACGGTAAACACCTACCTCGCCAATTCTATTGATTGCATAATCAAAGCGAAGTGGAAAAGAGATATCAACTGTGCGAAATCTGCGCGGCAAAGCGTGAGCCCCAGCCAAGTTGTCGGGGTAGAATGTCGGGGTGTCAACGTACAGTCCGGTGCACGGAAATGTTCCGATGCTGTTGGTATCTTTTGGTGTGTTACTTTATATAATGTTGGCATAATCGTTTCACCATTCGTGTTTTACACCAGTCCTGGCTGTGCCAATCTCTTATTGGTTTATATCAAAGTCCATTAACACAAGCAATGACCAATGAACAAGGCACGTAGCCGAGGTGCGTAGTGCAAGGGGAGGGGTAAGGAGGAATGTAACTTTAGTGGAGCGATTGTCAACATCACCTCCTGGCTGTGTCTTTCGCTCATTGGTTTGATGTCATAATTCTGGGATTCAGTTTCGGGAACCGGGGAGAAGAACAAGGGGTGGGTTACATGAAACATTTTGATAACAAGCCGAAAGTAATTGCGCTTATTGAATAAGGATATGGCTCTGGAAAGGCTGGGGAACTATATGGAGTATCTCCACGAACTGCTTCAAACTGGTGGAAAATATCCCAAGAAGGGGGATACTGGACACGCAAACCAGGCAGGGTAGTTTATTATAAATATATAATGTGTTCAATTTGCACTAAATTTCTACCACAATAAAGTCAACATAAATTATAATGAAGGGGTAGAGCCAGGCTGAAAAATTCAAATCCCAGCTATGGCATTGAATTTTTCAGTCTGGCTCTAACCCTTCATAGTGCGTCCTACATACGGCTAGTGTGAAAGAACAATTAATTTCTATTAATTGTACCTAATAGTTGTCTCATGTGTTTATGAGGACTCCTATGTGGTTTACCGGGAGAAGCACGAGTCAGTTGGAGAATTTAATGTTATGTCGGTATGTTGGCCATAGTAGCTCAAATGGTTAGAGCGGCTGGACGGAAACCAGAAGATCCGTAGTTCAAATCCCGGCTATGTCATTGAATTTTTCAGTCTGGCTCTAACCCTTCATAGTGCGTCCTACACACGGCTAGTGAGAAAGAACAATTAATTTCCACCAATTATAATAGTTACCTATTTTAGAGTTAGCGGAGGGCATTGGGTATCCATGTGACGAAAACACGCATTTGTATTTTCGGTACATTTTCAGTAGATAGAGCTTAAGTTACAGCTTTAAATTATTTTGTAATGAAATGAGATTGTTCGAAATAAATATACACCTAAACAGCTGTTCCAGATATCGGAAAGTTTCCGTGCACTGGACGGAAGATGGTGAGAGACAACCATCCATTGTCAGGAGACCCTGACTCTGGCAAGTGACCGAATGAAAATGCGCTATTTCCCCCTTTGGTGACCGTGCCGGTTTCACGTAGGTTGATCCCATTTGTCTCTATCATTCGTAGAATATTAAAGGGAAGTCACTCATATTGCAGCGTTCCATGACCCATGTGTGGTAGTCAGTGGCGTTAAACCGTATTCGGCTCAACCCCAAGAGAAGCAATTAGTATTTCATCTTGATCGCCTTGTACCATATCGAGGAGCTAATGAGAATAAACATCTCTGAGAAGCGAGCTATTAGCCAGCTGCTCTGAGCTAAACATGATTTAATTGGTGGTGAGCTTTAGCAGCGACTGGCTGTTCAGTGGAAGAAATAAGGAGATGTTGGAACGCTCGCCCCTAACGTAAATACCGAAGTGATATCCAAAACTTCTGGAGCTTTCTTCTATTTTTCCTCTCGAACATTTCGACAATTCTTTTACTTTCCACTTTATGTCATATTTAATTAGTTAATGTTTATCTTATGTAAACTATTTTAGACACACGAGAGACGACTGTTCATCTTGTTCATCTCTCACGACTGCAACTTCATCTGAATGATATATCTTCTTTGAGCATATTGTCACTCACCTCTTGCAGCGATATTCCACAACATATTTACGTACGTAATATGGTATACTGGTAGGTAACTACGTATCTCAGCTTTACACCGATGCTTTAAGAATTCTTATTTTAATGAGCTTATAGAAATAATTATATCTATCGACATCTTAGATATCCCTGAATCGGCAAATATAGCATCTCAGAATTCCAGCATCTTCATTAATATAGACGGAATGCGCTTACAGGATCTTCAGGATTTGCACATTTCGTGTACCTAACTTAATTGTAATCTTATTTAATACATGTTACGTGTTACGCCAGAGGTTCTACTCTCATTAGTCCTGGTCCCGTAGGACCAAGGACCCGGGAGCCAAAGCTCAGGGGCTCTTTCCATAGGGCAATATCTGGAGTCTAAAAAGCCCCCCCCCCCCTATCGACTCGAAAATCAAGACGGGTGGAAGTGGATACGCCACTTATGTGCGTCAACCCCGCAGGGAAGACTACCGTAAACCTCGGTGGGGCCGCCTGGTGATCTAGCACACCTTCTACTAGCTCTGTAGGCTAGTACCCGGGAATTATTAGGCAACCCTCTGCCCCCTCCGGGCAGCCGCAGCCCCCTCGAGTCCAACCCAATCCGAACAACTCCCATTCAGGGAGGGGCTCGAATGTTCGGCCCGAGGTTCCTCTAGTAACGTCAGAGGTACCACGAGTGCTAAGGGTCCGCAGCTCCCGCACCTCGGCAGCTGAAGGGGATGGATCCCCTCCCCTACTCTGATTTAATACAGATTGTTAAGGTACAATTAATTTATACACATATTTTATTTACTCACCACTCTCGGTTGAATTCGAAACCCAAGCTCATTAGCAAAGCCAATACTAAAGTTCAACACACCAATTTAAATAACAAAACAATTAACTAAAAATTTTCACTTATTAGTAAGGCAAGCTTTCCCCCTCCTTATAAACAACGTTTTGTACTTAAGGAAGCGAGTAACACTTGAAAAATAAAATAGATTATTACGTAACACAGCTCTCCTGAGGTTTACAATGTTTTCTATTTAACATGTTCATCATCGGCTAATTGGTCTATTAATATGTATATTACATATTATATTATTGTTACGTGAATTATAGCTAATGCGCAAGCACTTCGTGTCGAAGTGTCCATTTATATATTACTGAGTGGGCATCTTGTAATGTATAAAGTGGCGTTTCCAATAAGTGGATCATTACAAAAAGTGTCCTGTTGGAGGGTCTCCAAGTACACCTGCCAGAATGTTTATACCCCAATGGAGCCAAAAGGCCGCCCTTCTCATTCAGTGGGCGCTCACAGTATTCAAATAATGAGTGTTGTGACGATTTACTTGACCTTGTTGTAGCCTCCTCCTTTTTCTGCAAATAACAACCTTGACAACTTTTTTGGCTCATCTCGGTCGTTATAACAACGTGCCATTGTTGCATTCTTCTTGGTGTAGCTACACGCATCATTAAGTGCAAAGATCATCATGCGATAACGTCATTCCTTAGTGAGTATTAGCAGGTGTGACCAGGCATTTAAAGGCATCCTAGTGACATACCCGCCTCCAAAAGGAGCCCAAATTAATGTCCCGAGGCGAGATTCTAACTCCAAACCTTCACCATGAAAATCCAGAGCGGTAACCTGCACTCCGCATCGTAAATCGATATGAAATGTTTCTCCCGATTAATGTTTGTTTGCCAGACTTTTCCACCTTACAGACTGTCGAAGCCGATACGTAATAAATACCACTGTCCGTGCAAATGTGAACATAAAGGCTAATCCCGCGGGGCAACTGCTACTTCCTGGCCAAGGCCTACCACCCGACCGCTGCGTCCTTCATTTCTGCCTAATATAAGCGTCATTAGTGGGGCGCTGTACTGAACGTGTCTGAGCCTGCATATGCAGTCTTTGCAACAGCCGGCTGCTTCTTAATCAAGCAGCTCATCAATTGGCTCTTCAGGGACGTCAGATGGCTGAGTGCGCCCCGAATCAGGTTTTACAGCAGTAGAAAATCTACTGGATTCGGCGATCGAACCTTTGTCTACCACGTGGTAAGCAGCAGCGCTAACACCGAGCAAAGCGCATGATCGAAATATGATCTCCCAATTTCTAATGCCTTTTACATATACACTAAATGCCTGCAAGGATTTGGTAGTATTTGGATAGTTCTTTTAATACAGTTGTAATAAGATTTACTTCTAAATCTACGATTTTTAGATGAATTTAAATTCCATTAATGTTCTGTAATTTCAAAACGAAGCAAAGTGGCATCGCGATAATGTGCGCACTCTCGGGTTCGATTTCTGGCGACCGCCCGCTCTGATTCGTGGATTTTCCATGGTTCCTGTTCTGCAATATCTTCCCTGTTCCTCATTTCTTTTTCCCATATTTTCCTCCATTGTGGTCTGTTTCAGAACTGCAGGTCAGGCGTCGGTGTTTGGCGAGTTGCGGCTGGGCGGTGGATGTGCGTTCAGTAATAGTTTCTACCCTGCCATCAGTTGGGACTGCCAAGCTCCATTTGGGCCCCACCAGGGGAAACTGTAGATATAGGGTTGTCCCAAATGGTATCGAACTGAACACGTTAGGTAATCTATCCATTCTTGCGCCCGGTTCGCCCGCCTCGGTAGCGTTGATAGCACCGTGTCTGCTTCACGTTCAAGAGGTCCCAATTTCGAATTTCGATCAGGGTGATTTATCTGGATAAGGTTTTCTTTTCCAGGGGTTTCCCCTATCCTGAAATATGAATGTCTGGTAACTCTAAGCTCTACGGCCATCACTTCACCCATTTCATTCATATTCCGATATAACTTAACGTTGTAAATTAAAGAAAGATGTTCTTCCACCCGTGTCGTCCGATCTGTACACAAGATTTACTCATTGTTTCGAATGTGCTCGTAAAACCATCAACACATTTACAAAAGTAGAAAGGGGGGAAATACTCTGGCCACTCGCTAATGCGCTTACAGGTTAGTTTCTCATCGGCAAAGTTCACGTAACTTAGGAATTAGGGCAGAACATTCGAGCAGATATGGTTGAAGTATAGATATAACAATTTTTAACGTGTTAAGCAGGACGTATTTCACTTCCTTGATTCAGACAACCGTTGACTCTAGAGCTAAATATTGACATTTCGATGCTGCTGAGTGACTTCGTACATAAGATCTCAGTTGCATAGTATGGGGGCAAATAGTGCCACAGATATAACAACTGACATATAAAGAATTCGGATTAGTGGACAGAAAATTAGCATAGGACTTTCTGTAACACATTTAGAAAGAAGCTCTAAGGACCCTCCTCGTACACCAGGAAGATTTATATTAGAAATCTTATTGCTGAAAAGATTGATGGAAATGTTAATCGCATAAGCTAATTTAGAGTTGACACAACGCTTCAGAAAACAGACTGCTTCTGGTGAGAAGAACGTTTTTAGGAGAAAATAATAGGAACAGGGACGTGAAATAAAATCAGTAAGAATGCATTTATATCAAATAATATAAAATATCTGAGAAACTCTGGCGGCTGGGAAAACAAACACCTAAGATATGAATGTGCACATGGCTCTGAATGGCTCAGCTTGTACACTACATTAATACAAAAGTGTATAAAAACCAGAATACATTAATCAATGGCTTATATTGACTCATAAAATTTCTGCAGCTTTTTCATTTATGCTTGCAAACGATGCAGCCACATCCTTCATTTGCTGGAGCAGAGGTCGTTGCTACCCCACTTTTATCGAGTAGGGATCGATACATATTTCACTTTATCCGATCAGAGACAATATTCTTTTCTACGTGGTTTAACTCATCTGAGAGAAGATGGTTCCGCTTTACTGCTTTGAGCACTTTACTGAGATGTTAGTCTAATTATAAATGGTATTAATTTGGCAAAGAACAGGAGCACAGAAAAGCAGGAATAAATATTACCTACTGATGATTACATGATATATTTACAAGGCAGAAATCCGTCAAGAGAAAATTGCCTCAAATTACGCAACACAATATGCTGTGTTCAATACACTTTATTTTGTGCCTCAAAATGATTAGCTTTTACTGCTTTGGAAAGTCTGTTGATCCTGTACTACACATGAACCCAAGAACGTTAGGAGTTACACTAAAATATCGATGATGTGACCACCTGATTTGTCTCTATGAGTGGAGACACAGAGTGGGGTAAAGGATGAAAATAGCAGCTTGACCCATAAAAAAGGTAATGCAGGTGCAGTGGCTTAAATTCTGCCAGCAAAACTGTCTCACCTCCCGGTTTTTCTTCATTCCATTTATAATAATATTCTCTTTTTGTGAAGGTTCATGACAGTTTAAAAGATACCAATAGTTCTAAGGAATCCCCTCTTATTTCTGACAATAAATCGCCGTAGAATGTTTTCAAAACACTACATTAATAAAAACATGCATTAGATTAGATTGATTTGCGTTCAGTTGGTTCACTTGCAGCCACAAAGGACTGTAAATATTGAACATGTCCAGGGGTATACAGTTTAATAGCATATATACTTGAAAATGTAACACAAGAGACACGTTATATACAGGCAATATTTAGAGCAATATGGAAAACAAGGCATTGATAATTATATGCTATTCAAAATCAAATACTTTCTTTAATTAACTTTCAGTTGACTTTTGCCAGTACGTCACACCATTTTTGCAATGGATACTATTTATTGTCATTTCCTCAATAAATGTTACATTAAAATAGCTTTTAGACAGGTATCAAGGATTTATTGGCAATGATTTGTCATTTGATCAGTTAGATTCTACTTACAGAGCTACATACATTACCAGGATAATTTGTCATTCAGATAATCTTGTACAGAATAAAATGATTTTGAGTATAGGTACTCTCTAGCAGCATTTTTAAATTCACCGAAATTATCAATTTTTCTTCAAGAACATTAGGAAGAGCGCCAAATATTTTGATGATTTCATAATGCATACCTTTCTGGAAACAAGAAAGTTTAGCACTGGGACAATGGATATTGTACTTTTGTCTAGCGTTTATTCCATGAATTACGTTATTTGTTATAAATGAGACCCGACTGCATAAAACAATTTTAGGATCGAGAATATACATGCAAGGAAGGGTTAAAATCTTCAAACTTCTAAAAAGATCTTTACAGGATCGTTAGTAATGATTCTTATAACCTTCTTTGGCATAAAAACTATATATTTTCTTTTTTACCTTCTACTGAGTTGCTCCAAAATAATATTCCGTATTCCATGATGCAGTTAAAGTATAAGAGAATACAACCTTATTAGGAAGCTTATATTTGATATCCCTATATGTAATTGGATAATCAAATCTGTTCTTCGTACTATTAACGGCACAACCACACCTTATAAAAATATATAAATATATTTTCTTCTGAATGCCAACAATATGTTAAGACTATATAGACTATATAGGTATAGATGGGTATATACACGGTGTTCATTTTTATTCGTTATCCCCCCCCCCCCTCCAATAGAGCAAGAATGACGTCATAGTTGACTGGTGAGTCTAGCTTGAAATCATAATGCCCTGTACGGAAAAGAAGCGCTAAATTTTGCGGAACAGTAAGCAAATTACAGCGCTCTCAGCGTGGTTGCTTTGTAAACTAATACAACCAGCTCCTCCTGGATGTGAACACAGAGCACCGCGTCTCTATGGTTGAATGCCACTTTCGTACCTGCATTAAAATTGGTGTGACATATATTTATAATTTAAACCACTGCACAGAGGAGTTTATGCAACGCCATCTAGCATTCAGACAAGTGCCTCGGAGCGTAATGTTGTCAAAAGTGTCCAGGTACCGTCAAATTGACATACTTTTGTTTGCAACATAAACGTCTTACTTTTTATCAGTATACAATATAAATTCTTTTGTCATTCTCACGCTTAATTAAATGCCTATTAATGTTGGTATCCTTATGTATTTTAAAACCAATAGGTGTATCAAACATTTCCAAGACACAGGATCAGTTACTCGCAAAAAGAGAGACACTAGACGCTATAAAGTGACTGGTCCCAATCTAGAAGCAATAAATAATGTTATGACAGAAAGGCCTCAAGCATACCTTCTCGCAATACAGTGTTTAAGGGGAAGAGAGAAAAGAAATATAAGAAAATGCACACATAAGACTACGTACTAGAGATATTTTCTTGTTTAGACTTGGATAAAAGCTTTGTGCATATTTTAACACTAATTTATTTTTCATTCCTAGAACATGTTCTGCTAATTTTATGATTTGTTATGAAGTTACATTGTGAGGAAACTGTGGATGATAGAAAAGAAGTCAGATCATATTGAAATATTTCTATTTTATATAACAGGTTTACAATATGCATGTATGTCTACTGTAACAGAAAAACAGATGTTCATTGTGAAATAAGTGTTCATTGACTTATCATTTGGTATATTCTTCATGGTATACCTTTATGGCTGCATAATTAGCTTTGCAGTGCATTGCATTGCAGTATATAGTTCTTTTTAAAGCAGTTATCGTATCTACGCAGGAGGCGAAATTACGCACCTTTATATTACGCGGGCAGATCCACCTCTCAAATAGTACATTTAGCTGCCGGTAGAGGAAGGCCTCAAAGCTGCTGTCAGCACATCAAATACGATCGCAAGCCGCTAGGGGAATCGTATATAAACCTGCTCCATCAGCGATGCTATTGATGACGTCAAATTTTGCGCGGTAAAACTACAGATAAAAATGAACACCGTGTATATAATATCGTTTGGGAGTGTTGTATGTCTTCAAGTCTCAATTCTTTGAAAGAAGCCCGTCATAGCTGTCTTTGGTTTTTATCAATGTATATATTTTTAACATACGTACGACATCACTGAAATATACATATCTAGGAATGTTGATCGGTCGGTTACCAACACTCCCCATATAACAGCCCTGGCCTTCGGGGTAACCTCGCCCCACCAAGTTATATCTGGACCCATTTCTCAGGTGGAGGCACCCAGAGGGCAGTTTCTAATACCTCCAATGATAGGGTGATGGTGAAGATGATGGCGAGGTGAGATATCCAGGAATGTAATTTGCATAATACCAACGACGCAATAAATATACAAATATATGTGTTTATTAATAATTATAGGAAGTGTTGCATTTTCCCTCCAAATTCGATATCGATAAAATACATGTTTTCGGACCTCATTGAGTCTAAAAATGCTGTTACAAAAAGGATCGACGCGCGTACCTTTCGCGTGTGTCTGTACGTCCACATCTGTAAACAGCATAACTCAAATACGATTAGATACCATACTTTGTATTTATGTCAGTATCCTCCAAGCATGTAGTACAAAGATCTTAACAAAATCACTCCCATCCAATGCTATGGTTTATATGGAACATTTTCCGAAAATTTTATTTTCTCAAAGATGGCGCTATTCTCATTAAAAGCTCGTCATGTATTAAATATTTCAATGGCAATTGAAATGTATACTTTGAAATTTTTGGGGATGTTCTCAGAAGTCCTCTTCATTCTGGTTGGCCTAACTGCTAAACTGTAAAAGATCGACAAATTTGTATTGCACAAAAAATGTGAAGGTCGTTGAAACACGCAACTTTTGTCAGATTTTTTTTTCTGGTGTGAACTATTTCTAAAATGTTCCTTGTTATTTTTCTGAATTTTCCAATACTGATACTTTTCTTAAATGCGAATTCATTGGCTTTCTTTCTTTCTTTCTTTCTTTCTTTCTTTCTTTCTTTCTTTCTTTCTTTCTTTCTTTCTTTCTTTCTTTCTTTCTTTCTTACTTTCTTTCTTTCTTTCTTTCTTTCTTTCTTTCTTTC
>CM060948.1:69573968-69613968 GCA_030765055.1 Mantis religiosa
TCTCTTTCTTTCTCTCTTTCTCTCTTTCTCTTTTCTCTCTTTCTCTCTTTCTCTCTTTCTCCCTTTCTCTCTCTCTCCTTTCTCCCTTTCTCTCTCTCCCTTTCTCCTTTCTCTATCTCCCTTTCTCCCTTTCTCCCTTTCTCTCTTTCTCCCTTTCTCCTCTCTCCCTTTCTCTCTCTCCCTTTTCTCCCTTTCTCTCTTTCTCTCTCTCTTTCTCTTTTTCTCTCTTCTTTCTCTCCTTTCTTTCTTTTCATTTTTTTCCAAATCTTTCGGTCATAGAAAGGGTTTAACAAATGCCTAATGGTCTATAAGAGGTGATGACCTATGAATGAAATTTTCTTTGGAATAACAGTACAACAAAAATAAATCCAATAATTTATGCTTTTGATACCAACAGTGTAATACAAAGATATAAGTTAGGAAGATAAAAATGTTGTATATGTGCCAAATCCAAATATACCAGCGTGAGAGTTATTATCATATTAGAATTCTGTTTCATTCCTTAAAAAGTAACACTATATCTCCACGTGGACGGCTATTAACGTTATTTTCGTGTCATACAAATCTCTAATGGAGACAAGTGCGTGCATGTTTCATATACTTCACTTGAAGTGCATACGTATTATTAAGACTTGTAATGGCATATGCATTATGAGGATATTGCTGAAAGGTTACAAGAGTACCAGCAGCTCCAAACCTTAAAATAGAGGCATGGTATTGCTATTCTAACAGGACTGTGCTATTAGATAGCGAAAGTTGAGTTTTCCTTGTGGGAAAAAGAAAATTGTGGAAGGTTTGACTATTTTTGTTTAATAGCAGCAGATGGCGCCACACCCAGTTCACTGCGCCGCTCACTTGAGGACCTTCTCAAGCTGATGATGTCAGTATGGAGTAAGGAACACGCGGCTGTCAAAGCGATCTCAACTGTCCCCCCTGGTAAGAGCTCTGTTGTTTGACAGTACTAACACACTTACCGATCAGTGCTTTTACACATACTGGTATTCACCTCTATTAACGCTAACAGACATGTATTCTCCATTTGTTTAAGATTCCGGTCTTCAGCAATCATATATTTGCGAATGGCATAGCTACTTTTCCAATAATAACTGATCCTAGCAAGTTAATAAAAGTAGTTAAATATATTATTTAAAAATAATAAAAACTTCTGTGTGTATATTCATTAAATATGTCCCTAAATTGTTCACCCCTAATGTTATGTTTAGATCAATACGGAAACATATAAACACTTATTACCCTACCCCAGCCATGTTTGAAATGCGTCGCTGATTAATGATACAGGCAGGTGTGTTATTAATGGTATAATACCGTGAAAGACTTCAGTAGTAATTAAAGTTAACATTATAGCAAAAGCTAATAGTTTTTATGCAAGACGTAATTTAAAATGTGTATAGCAAGAAATGTCGGCAAAGGCACTTAACTTGCTGCCTGGATATGTTCGTGAAAAATGCAAGAAAAAGGGTCGAAGACAGATAAAACTCTGCTTTGTCTCCTCCAGAGAACAAAATATTACCTTTTAAATGTCACATTTTGCTTAATTCTTATTGGATATTTGGTGAACAGGTCAAAATCTTCTATTCCGTAAATTTTGTTGCAATATTTGGGGGCTATAACCATGTCTTAATATCTCAGGGAGCACATGTCCATTGGAATTGTTGAATCAGTTAAGCTTCTACAACTGAATCGCACTAATCCAAATAGAATAGAGTATTGTGAATGAAATTACAGCTTCAGCATGCTGCTAAAATGGTATATGTTTTCCGTTCTGATTCATTTGTTCCGCTGTTATAAATGCCTCGATTCTGTCTAAACAGATATTTAAAACAGCTACACTGGTTTGTGTTACTTGTGTTTATGTCAATAACGGCTTCTTAAAATAATGAATTAATAACACAAATACTGTGACTGCATGGCTCTTTACAATTTTGTTTCAATCTTTCAGTTTAATGGCAGACTTACTTCCTCAAAACTACTACTAACATTATACGGTAGCAAGCTACTGCAGTCTAAATTCCTTCCTGATCATAACGCTTCATCAGCAATACTTCATTAAGAAAAACGTAATTGAATGATTTGAAAATAGTCCCAGCTGATCGTTTGCTTTACTGAAATAAACAAACGCCATACATCACTAAGTCAGCACCTCTGTCCTCTTAAAATGATGCATTAAAATGCCATGATGCATTTAGAACATTCATTGACATGCTCCTAGATTTTCATCTTTCTTTGCAGTTTTATTGCACGAAGTTGATATAACATTTTTACATTCCTTCAAATACGTTCTTTGGTACCAAAAATACTTTTATTAGAAGAATGCATTTACAGATAAATGTGATATAAATCTCAATGGAGGAACCTAATCTAACCTAACCTAACCATGAATATCGACTTAAAACAGTACAAAGAATAATAACGTACGACCGATAAAACATACTTAATTTCTCAGCTAATGATTTCTGAGACTGCAAGCCACACTATCAACTCAAGTGATAAAATAAACTCATTTATATGACAAGAAGTTAGTTCCCAGTGAATTAATATTTACAACATTAACAGCCGTTTGTGTTCATAAAATTAGATTGTTAGAGAAAAACGATTGGCTAACACAGAGGAAGACAGCTTCGAGAGTTGTGACGTATTTCAGCCGGGAGTGAGGCCTGCAGTGCGTGTGATGTCAGGCAAGAGCGGTGTAGCACCAAGTTGCCTATATAAATGGCGCTGTGAGTACAGAATCTGACGATTCAGTCAGGTGTAGCACACTCGATGACAACAATGTAGCTGCCACGTACCAAATGGAACTGTTAAATGTACAATGTGACGATTTATTGAAGGACAAATATACACACAAGAAGGGCTTGGCTCATTTTTAAAAGATTGTCCCCCAAACCAGAATTCCGAAGTTGTATTCATTTTGCCGCACACACATTGTGGTATGTTTGGCTCGACATATTTGTGCGAACAATTATTTTTCTGTTATGAAATTAGCTAAGTCCAAACCCCGAAGTACCTTGTCGAATCACAATCTAACATGCAGTCTTCGATTACAGATTTCCCAGACATTACGTCCTGACATTAATAAACTAGTTAAAGAAAAACCAAACAGAAAGTGTCGGAAAATGTCCACGTAATTCCGTTCTGAGTGGGTCTCCTCTAATTTGCAGAGAAAATTACTTTAAGTTTTAGTTTGTTTCATTTACTTTATAACATGCCTGACATTTGATAAACTACAAGTTGACGTTTTATATATTTTCTCATAGCACAGAGCTAAAATGAAATTGTTTATAAACTGTGAGCAATTGTGTAATTAAACCAGTCAACATCATTATTATTACAAACACCCAAGATGTAAGTTTGTACATATTATTAATACCCGATACGTTTTCTGTCTTTCCCTTTTGGTCAGCAGAAATCAGCGCGGTGACGTCACACGCTAACCTGCCTTTCGTTCGGGAGTATATTTGGCGGTTAGAGCTGACGGAGTTGTCACACCGCCACTACCTGTCTTCCCCTGGGCTAAAACACACATTTATAGTGATTATGATGATCACGATGAAAGTAATGAAAGTGTGTTATTCAACAGCCAAAATGACACATGCAGAAGGGGACACAAATGACCAGAAGGCAATTGCCCAATATGCTATAAAATACATAAATGAAGCTTCGGAGTGCTATTTGCCTCGGGAAAACTCATCCTCTTAACAAACAAACGAAGTTTTCACACAGTGGTTTGCTAACTGCGCTTTAGCTCCCAATAATTATTGTATATGTCATTTGAAATTGGTGAAAAATAATTAATAAACAATAGAGTCCTTAAAAATGATAAACTTTGCGAGATAACCGTAGATGATAATCTAGTACAGGAATGGGATAAAAGACCTCAAAATATAATGATGTATGGTGATAAAGGCAACTTATAAGTGCCCACTGAAGTTATACATATTTAATGAGCAGGTTCAGATACCTGGTCGCAAGCATTACACAATAAAATATTACCAAACGAGGAATAAAAGTAATCGTAAACATGACCAATAATATGCAAGTGTGTAGTACAAATCAATATCTTGGAATAAAGAGAATTATAGAAAGAACAATTGACGCCAAATTACACGTAATTATTACCCAAAGTACACACTAGTGCAGATTCGTCCATATACCTGGAACCCACATTGTTATAGTCTTTCATGATACGTCAAAAGCATTTGACACAATTGGACCTGAAAACATAAAACTGGCTCTCTACCATTTCGAAGTACCTAAAGGCCTATTTAGGCTCACTGAACCGCTACATTCAAAATGCACAATTCAAGTAGAAGCAGATTTGAACAAAACAAGGCCCACGGAAACTTACATATGGTGTAGCACAAGGTTCCCCACTGCTACCCTTACTATTTAATATAGTAATTATTAATCGTGTTTTGAAAAGTCTCTCAGTTCTCTCAAAAACAAAATCTTCGTAATTTAGACTACAGAATTAGACCAGAGTGTTTACAGCATGGTTAAGGTATATATCTCATGTATATGGGATTCCCTAGTGGTTTGGCGGAAAAGTGTGGACTGACTGGAAAATGTAGTGCCATGCTGGCATCTTAAGAGCTCAATGGCAACCGCACGGGGACCGGGAGATCCGAGGTTCAAATCCTGGCTATGGCATTCAATATTTTATTCTAGTTCTAACTCTTAAAGTTTTATCCTACACAGAGTTATTATGAAAGAACAATTAGTTTCCATAAATAGCTTTACTAAGCAAGACAGAAAAGGTTGCTACTGCTCTTTTTAATTTAGCTGAAAATAACCTATCAAAAAGTGGATTGAAAGCTAATTGCATAAAAAGTAAGTGTATTCCCGAAAAGAAAACTCTATGCAAATACTATGACCAGTACTAAGGTGCAATATTGCTTCAGTCACATAGTAAAATGGACGTATGAAATATCTAGAAATAATTTTAGCAGTGAAACCATGCTTGACAGAACAATGGTAATATGCGTACTATCACAAGGTTAATTTCTGTAAGTTCAAAAGTCACTACTCTCTTTTTATTTAAGTCAATTGATGGAAATTAATCGTTCCTTCGCACTAGCCGTGTATAGGCTAAGGTTTCGGATAGAGTCAAACTGAAAAATTCAATGGCATGGCCAGGATTTGAACCTCGGATCTCCTGCTTTCCATCCAGTCGCTCTTACTTATTGAGCTAGAATGGCTAATGTGCCGTCATGGCATTAAATTCTCCAATTTACTCAATTTTTACGAGAGCCCCTAGTGGTTTACCAGGAAAACATATGAGTAAATTGGAGAATTTAATGTCATGACGGCAGGTAGGCCATGGTAGCTCAATGGGCAAGAGCGACTGAATGGAAACAAGGAGATCCGAGATTCAAATCCCGGCCATGCCAAGGAATTTTTCAGTTTCACTCTTTCACTATTCTCTACTGCTGAGTACATAAACGCAGTAATAACGTCGTGTAATGTGACCGTACTGAGGTCGGTTTCTTGGAGAACTTTAAACCCAACCCTTTACCGTCAAATAGATTGTAACAAGAGAGAAACTCTTGGACATATGTTGGGAAACTGTTAGAATACTGAACTGCTGTGTAACAATCGTCAAGACATAGTTACGACATTTATAGCGGAAGTCCGCAATAATGAGGCTGGGAGATTCAGAGGAGGTTTTATATTTTCGTAAAGTTAGCAAAGAACTGTAGGATATTCATTTATTTTCTGCAGCTGCCTTAACAATGTGAATTTCAACCTCTTAACACTGTAAATTCGGTGTGTATGCTTCAGATTATGGTAGACACCACTGAATCTACTACAACATTCAAGTTTACGTAAGAAAACTCAGGTTTCTTTCAGGTTTCTTAAGGTATATATCACCGGCAAGAGCACCCAACTTTGTAGCGTAGATGATAGCGTATCTGCCTCACTTTCAAGAGATTCCGAGTTCGGTTCTCCTCCAGGTTGAGTTACCTGGATGAGGTTCTTTTGCCGGGGTTTTCCCTTATCCTAAAAGACAAATGTCAGGTAACTCTAAGCTCTTTGGACCCTAGGTTCATTTGAATACCATTTCACCCATTTCATCCATCGTCCGATATGACTTAACGTTGGAAGTCTTAATTTAAAACAAACAAAAAGAAAGAAACCGGCAATAGAGCACTGACCGAACACCACATAATTATAACAAGAGTGACCGAAACTGCCGAGCGCTCATTCTCCCGTCCCCTCGCTTCGTGATTCATCGCGACCACCCGTAAATACACATGACGTATCTTCACTGCTGCCGACTAAAACAAATATTACCAAATGCGCCCTGCAGAATCCAGTTCTCTATAATGAAATGTCTAAAGATACCAAACAACAATAAAGAATCAGTCCGCAGAGAAAGTAACAAAATTACCGAAATCTTGGCAAAAGAAATGCATATACGCAACGTTAATTTCATTAGAAAAATAACTCTTAGTACAGGAAATTAATTGTTCTTTCACACTGGCCGTGTGTAGGCTAAAGTATTGTCACCAAATTATCGGAAGGCCCGACCAGCTAGCGGCTGGGAGGGCGGCAGGAGGCATTTACCCCACGCCCACCCATTTATCTTGTAGTGCTAACGAGGGGATGGTTGGAAAAACATCACTAGCCAACTGTTTCCGCTCCCCCGGACGTCTGGAACAGTCGGAATGATTAACTGAACCGCGAGACTTCCAGAAACAGCGATCTACCAATAAAAAGGGGCTGCAGTTGGCGAGTCAGTTCAGTTCTTGGCGAGCAGCCGTGAGGAGCGCAGAGTGAGTGAACGGACCGGAAGGCTGTGTACGTGTATCAGAGGAGATGTACGTAATTGTGAGTGTAGAGTGGACCTGTGACAGACGAACTGGCGAATTGTAATTGTGTGCGCTACGTAATTCTATGTAATCGGCAAGTGTTCCAAATGTAATTCGGTGGAAATAAAGAACATTTTGAGTTTGTGCAACTGGACTTTTAATTTCACGAACCCACAAAGTCACAGTATGAAAAGATAGTCAGACTGAAGAATGCAATGCCATAGCCGGGATTTGAACCATGGGTCTTCTTGTAGCCGTCCAGCCGCTGAAACCCTTGAGCTATAATGACCAACGTGCCGACATGACATTAAACTCTCCAACTGACTCGTGTTTTCCCGGTAAACCACTAGGAGTTCTCATAAACACATGAGACAACTACCTTAATGGCGACTTACAGCGCGTAAGTACTTTAAGGCCCGGGCTTAATAGTTAACCAATTCTCCAATTTGGTAGAGCTGTCTAGCTATTCTATCTGTGGCAGCTTCGTGCCAATGCTCAAGCCACTAGCTCTCTTCGTCGCCCTCTCTCTGGGTGATGGTGAAGGGTCTTCGGTGTCAGTCTATAAAACCATTAGGGGGTTTTCCAGGTCTATGTGGCTTTGCTCCATATCCGCTCTTTGTCTGCCTGTAACCTCCAGGCGCCTCACCTTTTCCTCCCAGGGGATGGTAGCCCACAATATTCCGTGCAGTGTTGCAGTGAACGAGGTCTTTCTCTCTGTTATATTCACATCACATCATTATCAGATTTTGATGACTTCTTTAGAAAATTATACCTATGTCACTATTGGTGAAATGTAAGTGGAGAAATAAACTGCAACTTCTTGGGTACTTCAGCTAGTTGGCAAAATTTGGATAAACACAAACATTACAAAGACAAGTGTTAGTAACAGTGACAAATTTTAACAATTCACGTAGAAATGAAAATACACACGTTATGTCCTTGCACTGTGTGAATAGTGCTGAATTAGTTGGAACATGGCAGAGAAAGTCAATTCTTTTGATGTTAAAATCCTTTTCAACGAAATCTATGTGCAATGCTTTAATATAGTATTATTATGTCATCGTTTTATGGCACCGTATGTATCTATTCAGAAATATGTACAGGATGCGTATAAAAAGAAGGCCCACCGACAACCTCAGTATGTTGTGTAGGACGGCAAACGGATCATTTTCCAAGCAGCAACCCATGTCAGGAGACGCACGATTTGGACGTAGTAGACAATGAGCATGCCCGTTCCACATGTCTTCAATACAACGAACGAACGAACGTTATGCAGCACAAAGCAGTTTAATATGACAAACGGGGTTCAAACTGGGTACCCCCTACGTCAACGCAGAGCCTACATCGGCGGCACTGAGCTTCATCTACATGTTCCAATAACTGTCGTTATCCTGAAAAAATGGCAATAGCTCTATGTACTCGTGCAATGAGGTCCTCTTACATTACAGGGGTAGCGTACACCATGGTTTCCATAGTACCTCACATAAAATAGTCCAGTGATTTCAGATCTGGTGATTGTGTTGGCCATGGAATTGGTTTCCCTCTACCAATCCATTTTTGGGTCCCATTGCTGGGGCTCCGTCGTGTTGCAGCCACACTACCTGCCGAATGTGTTTTGGGACATCCTCCAATAAGGCACACAAGGCACCTCTAAGAAATACGAGGTAGGTAGATCCTGTTAGTATGTTTGGAAGTAAATACGGACCAATGATATGATCAGTAGTTACTCCAGTTCATAGGTTGATACTAGACGTATATTGGCGACTTCGAACGGTCTGCGCACGTCGATTTTCGTCCGCCCAAATACTCACTTAGGACAATCCAATTCACGCCAGAGGATCTACTCCTATTAGTCCTGGACCCGTAGGACCAAGGACCCGGGCCTTCATCTACCACGGAGTTATCAAGCTGTCCCGAAAGGGCGCCCGGCGCCTCCGAGGCTCTTTCCATAAGGCAAGACCTAGAGACCAACAAGGCCCCCCCCCCCCAATCTGGGTCCTATGGACTCAAGACGGGATGGAAGTGGATACGCCACTTACGCGCGCCAACTCCAAAATGGGAAGGCTACCGATATGACCTTGGTAGGGCTGCCTGGTGATCTAGCACACCTTCTACTAGCTATGCTGGCTAGTACCCGGGAATATTAATGGCTTCCCTCAACCCCGTCCGGAGACGTACCCGATCTCCACGGGTATCGGGAATCACTGCCCCCTCGAGTCCAACCCAATCCGAACAACTCCCTATCAGGGAGGGGCTCGAATGTTCGGCCCGAGGTTTCTCTAGGAACGACAGAGGTACCACGAGTGCTAGGGTTCCGCAGCGGCCGCACCACGGCAGCTCCCCTACGGGAACTCACTTAGGATACCAGTTCTCTAACTTTGACGTTCTGGAGCATCCAAACCGTGCGTTTCCGGACATAGGGTACTTCTTAAAAATGATCAGTATGCTACCCCGTGCAGCATACTAAGCGTGGTAGGTGTTTTCTTTGACCTGTCCTGTATATTCTTATTAGAAGCATTTCATTAAATTGACATTTCCGCTTTGAAATCCGTTAGTAATGAGGTTTTAAAATTTCACACCCATCCAATACTACGAAGCTTTCTACACACACACACACACACACACACACACACACACACACACACACACACACACACACACACACACACACAGAGAGAGAGAGAGAGAGAGAGAGAGAGAGAGAGAGAGAGAGAGAGAGAGAGAGAGAGAAGAGAGAGAGAGAAGAGAGAGAGAGAGAATGGCTTACAACAGTCGCAAATAATGTATCGAGTGTGTAGTTCACAATAGAGCTAATAGTACCACTCTAAGTGCTTCTGATAACGTCCGCATATAAATCTTGACATATTTCATAACACCCGCTTTAATTTATTCTTAGATGGAAATAAGTAAAGATCTGGGGTTTTCAGTTCTGAAATTTCCCTGAAATTCTTAATGTTTTCCCCATCATGTCATCCCAAATAGCTTGACATTTGGATCACTGTGAAAATTCGCCACACGACTGGCCTCATTCATTTGTTTCTTCCTTCTACGCATGCCAATATGGTACCCTGCGCAAGCTATAACACAGGGGCATTATTTGTTCTTTCACACTGACCGTGTGTAGGTTAAAGTATGGAAAGATAGAGTCAGACAGAAAAATTCAATGCTATAGCCGGGATTTGAACCACGGATCTTCTGGTTGCCGTCCAACCGCTCTAACCCTTGAGTTACTATGGCCAACGTGCTGACATGACGTGGTAGCCATAGTAGCTCAAGAGTTAGAGCGGCTGGACGGAAACCATCCGTGGCTCAAATCCCGGCTATAGCATTGAATTTTTCTGTCTGACTCTATCTTTCCATACTTTAGCCTACACACGGCCAGTGTGAAAGAACAATTAATTTCCATTAATTGACCTAATAGTGGTTAACTATAAAGCCCGGGCCTTAAAGTACTTACATGTTGTAAGTCGCAATTAAGGTAGATTGTCTCGTGTGTTTATGAGAACTCCTAAGTGGTTTACCGGAAAAAACACGAGTCAGTTGGAGAATTTAATGTCATATCGGCACGTTGGCCATAGTAGCTCAAGAGTTAGAGCGGCTGGACGGAAACCATCCGTGGCTCAAATCCCGGCTATAGCATTGAATTTTTCAGTCTGACTCTATCTTTCTATACTTTAACACAGGGTTTTAATATGGTTTTAATGTAGTCTGAATTCACCAGATTTGATTGCATGAACATTGAATATTTTGAGGTGGTGTATATGTGAACTTAACATGAGAATGCGGAAAGCTGTCGTGTTGTGTCAAACACTCGGTTAGTTTAAGGTGTGACCGTGACTATATGATGTACTTATATATTGCTTCCGTAAGTTTGTGCGATTGCAGAGTGCAAAAATCTGTCGAAAAGTGTCAAATACCGGTTAAGATTACTATTTGGGTGAGATTGTGTGCCATATTATTGGACCATATGTGCTTGTTCGATCAGTGCAACCAAATTATCGTTTTGCATAAAACTTCTGGTGACTTTATTACGTGAGTGTGACTCTATATTTGTTCGGTTAGAGTTCAGCACAGCTGTTCTGTTGCATTAGATACCCGGTTGGTAAAATGCGTGGTTATGATATTTGAACTCTATGTTTGTTCGGTTAGAGTGTAACAAATCTGCCTTTTTGTGTCACACACCCAGTTAGTTTAATATGTATCACATTTATATAATGTCTAATTGGACCCTGCATATTTGTTCATTACAGAGTGCAACAAAACTGTGGCAGAGCACCAAACACCCGGTGTGTTTAATGTGTATCTATATGTTGTACATTTTAACTGTATGTTTATTACAGAGTGCAACAAAACTATCGTTGAGCACCAGACCCCCGGCGAGTTTAATGAGTTAGTGTGTCGATATGGCGTGTAATTGAACTTTGTATGTTGTTTGATTACAGAAAGCAATAGAACTTTCGTGGTGCAGCAGACATCCGGTGAGTTTAATGTGTGAATGTGACTATATGGTGTGTTTGTTCGATTACAGGGTACTACAAAACTGCCATGCTGCATTAGACACTCGGTGAGTTTAATGTGCGAGTATAACTATGTGGTACCCTGTATGTTTGTTGGAATACAGAGTACAACAAGATTGACCTGATACGCCAGATTCCAACAAATGTGTGAATGTAACTATAAGATGTATATTTGGACTCCGTATGTTTTTTGGATTACAGAGTGCGACAAAACTGTCGTGGTGCGCCGGGAGTCCGGTGAGTTTGGATTCCGTATTCATGGTTCCCGTCCCGTTGTCGTATCAGCGATAGAACCTGATACTCCAGCAGAAACCTCTGGCCTTGAGGTTGGTGATATAGTCATCAGTATCAATGGGGTCAATGTGCTGGATGCGTCGCACTCAGAAGTTGTCAAGATTGCTCACGCAGGTATGTCTTATTTCGTTTTGTTTTTGACTACAGGTTTTTGATGAGATATCATGATCATATACGACTTTCTTAATGACCTTGAGATACTGTCATTTCTAACGACTAACATATCAGATACTAAATTTGATTACTACAAATTTATTTTAACTCTGAGATTTACCTTGACAAAAACAGACCTTGGCTTGGGAAGAATCAGCCTTCGGCTCTACAAAACACAATTTAAATAGCTAACCCCTTTCTTGTTACCTGTTAATAATTTGTAGTCACAAAATAATCAGACACGCACTGTCATTACTGCAGTGCAAAATATTCACGTTTGAAAACGTTTGTTTTGTGATCAGCAAGTTTGGTCATGTAAGATTGACATCGAGACATCACACTTTCTATGCGCTAATAAATGGACGAAAGGGGAACAATTGCAGTCCAGTGAGAATTTCATCAATCATTATATTTGTTTACTTAGGAACTTGTAGCGTTAGGTGAAGGACGGTTTACAAACGGACATCACTGCAGAAATAGATATTTAGGATACATTTGTAGAAATTAAAGCATTACATCTATTTGTCTTACTAATTATATATTTGTTCACTGTGTATAACAACGCTTGGAATAGTACTTATAATCCGTATCATGTTGCATTGTACATCCCATTGGGGCAGTATTCTCTCTCCTTTAGAACACCTTACAAACCGATGATGTTTGTGATCAAAGAGTTCAAACTGAGATTCATCAGTGAACAAAACTTGTTACCATTTATACAATCCCCTCATCTCATGCTCTTTTGTCCAAGGATACCTCTTCTTATTTTGAAGGCACAATAGTGTTTTTTTTTAGGAGGCAGCAACACAACCATAAAGGCCTGCTTCAATAAAGCAAAATGGTGCAGTTTCATGACTGTCAGATTTGGGATGCACTATATTTAACTGAGGCTGAATTTCAGCAACTGCTTTCAGTTTTCTTGCTTAGAAGCTAATAATGTAATAGCCTAAATTAGACCTGAGCCTGCCAACCCGACTGTCGGCCTCACGCCCACATACACAAGGCAGAGGTGGGTGATTATCCAACCAATAGGCGGAGGAGATGTGGTCAGCATCTTGGTACCCCCAGCAGGAAATTTGGCTTTCTAGACCAGGGTTTGCTACTCCTGAATTTCCTCACAATGCTGAGTGGACACCGGTCCTATACCCGGGACTTAAAATCCACAGCCCCAGGGGTGGAATCCATCCCGGGTGCATTCTGGGTGCTGAGAACCAAAGCATAGCGCTCAAACCCACTATGCCATGGTACAGGACCCCAGAAACCAATATTTTACCTCTAAATCTGAAGTTACTCTTGGCCTGCCAGAATGTGATAATGTTTTATTTTGGCCACTTTTTCATGTCTCTGAACAGAATTATGCACTGAGACTGAGGAATTTTCACTTTCATACTGATCTGTATTCATTGTGATGATTACAGCTCATTTCTCTACGTGTAATTCCTTCTTCCATTTGCCTATGATTATGCTGCACTGACTGAGATTTTCACTCCATTACACAAAGACAACTGCCCCAGCTACTCTGCAAGTCACAAAGAGCATGTAAACATGGTCAAAAGTACCCTCTCTCCTAAATGTAATAGCAGAATGTACCATTTTAGCTGTTTAAGTACACCTGTATTAAGATTCCTAACAGCTATGCAACAGTTCTGGTCATTTAAAAAACATGCTGCCTCAGTTTTGAATAAAATAAAAGTGATTCTGTGCTGAAATCATTATTGGTGTTAAACATGACTTTATCAGAGGTTGCCCAGAAGCTTTTTGGGGGAAATGTAGTTTTGGTAATTTTTTTTCTACAATATTACAAGACCTTATTTTCAAGAAAATTACTATTGTAGATAATTTATTGTGCTAGTATTGACAAAACTTTATTTAAGCAATATATTTGTAATATTTAGATTGTTAAACAAAAGTCGTTTAAGCTCTAGATATGACTGAAATATAGCTAGGTGCTGTTGTTCTGGAGCTATAGGTAGCAAGAACTTTTCATATTTTGACCAGTTAATCTCTAATATAAGACTAATATATTTTGCTTTAGGATTGAAATCCATGGAACTGGAAGTAGAAAGAACTTGTCTTGCACTGACACAGTTTTACTCTGACCTTTGGCTAGTGTGTTTATTTCAGGATATGCCACTACAGATCTGAGGTAGTAAGGAGTATCTGTTTTAACACAGTGACTAATATCCATATATTTAAGGATCCAAACTACAAATATAGGTAGTTGGAGGTTGCTAGCACAGTCTTATTTTCACCCAGTTTAACTCCAACATGTGACCAACTTGTTTTAGGATGTGGCACCTTGAAGCTGAAGTAGTCAGGAGTATCTGTTTCAATACAGTGACTAATATCCATATATTTAAGGAGGATGTGAATTCTCCATAGTTATATGTAGCTAACACCTGGCTAGTTTTCACCCAGTTTAACTCTTATATGTCACCAATATTGTTTTAGGATCTGGCACTATGGAACTGAGGTAGAAGGATGTGTCCCTTATAACATGGTGACTAACATCCATATATTTAAGAATCTGAACTATATATAGTTGACAATAGCTAACACCTCCCTTGTTTTACTCAGTTTAACTCTTACTGTAACCAATATGTGTTTGTTTTAGGATCTGACACTCTGGAGCTGGAGGTAGCGAGAACATGTAACGTCTTGACTCCAGTAGTAAGAGAACCAGGAGCAGGAACTCCTTTATATTCAGGTTATCTTTGGAAACTTGGTGGTGTTAGCAATGGGGCCAAATGGGTGCAACGTTGGTTCTGCCTCAAGAGAGATAACTGCTTATATTATTATAAAAATGAATCAGTGAGTAATACTCATTACTTTCATACTCTATTTGGTTCTAACTGGTTTCCTCTTCTAAATTACTACACAAATATATGATTATGCTGAACATCTTGAATAGGCAACAATGTATGTTATTGGCAATATCACATATATCCTTAGTTTTATGTAAAAGAAGCCTAGTGATTTATCTGAAGCTTCTAGTTTTAAAATGTAATGCCAAATCATTTTTTTTTTTCTTTAAAAGTGGGTGTTTGAGGTTAAGTATTTTCTAGTTTCTCATGGCAATCTTTTGAACTAAGCCATGCCACTTTGACAGCCACTGAGTAAACCAAGGAATATTGCAAACCTTTTCTTTAAGCAGACAGAGTGAAAATTGAAACTTATATTCTCTAAACCTATATTTACAAATAAGAATTGCTCCAGATGCTTTTTTTTCAAAAGTTCACTTCAATTTTGTATAATGTTATTTATTATATTTAGTTGTTAAAAATGTGTATCGTCAAATTAAAATTCTAATAAACATGTTACATATAGACCATTAAATAGAGAATTTTATGACACCAATTAACATATTTGATTTTTACTGTGCATTCATATGCACATGCGCACAGACTATATTTAGAGTACTATGAGTGATCTTGATTTTTTATAGTAAACGGAAATGGAAGTTGACTACATTTCTTTTTAATGCTTTGTTTTTTACATAGGAAAGCCAACCTCTTGGAGCCTTGATGCTTACAGACTATAGTGTGAATCGAACTCCTGATAGTGGGCATTTATACAGCTTCCAGCTTGAAAAGTCTGGCTGTGCAGGTTTACATCTTGCTGCAGATGATGAGGAGTCAGCAATGCGGTGGCTTGCAGTAATTAGTCATTCTATCGAGCGAAATGCTCAGGTAAGTATTTGTGATTCCCATATTTAGGTTCTGTGAATGTTGTACTTTGAATTACTTCTTTTATAATATAAATATAATATATACATTTTAGCATATCTTGTCGGTTTTTAACACTTCAGTAGCACATAGCCATTTGCTGATTGAAGCACTATGAGTTAAAAGTAACTTTTATGATAATTACCAAGGTCCAAACATGAAGTATAACACACACTTATTCAATTCACTATATTCCCACCACATTAGTGTAGATGGTAGCATGTCTGCCTCACGTTCAAGGAGTCCCGAGTTCGAATCTCAGCCAGGGTAAGTTACCTGGATAAGGTTTTCTCCGGGGTTTTCCCTTATCCTGAAAGACGAATGTCGGGTAACTCTAAGCTCCATGGACCCCGGACGTATTTGAGCATCATTTCACCCATTTTATTCATTGTCGGATATGTCGTAACGTACAAAAAAGAAAGATCTCCATGAAATTACTAATGCTTGGTACACTGATGATTATGATGATGACAATAATGATGCAGTCATTATAGATTAAAATGTTTGTGTCTTTGCAGGTAGATCAATGGCTAGACATTAGCAATCGCAATCTTCGTCTAGCAGCAAGTGCAGTGCAACAACCTGATTGTTTTGGATACCTCATGAAACTAAGTCATAAATGGAAGGCCTGGAAGCGGCGCTATTGTATCCTCAAGGATGCTTGTCTTTATTTTTACAAGGATGGAAGTTCTGATTCAGCTATAGGTGAAGTTATTTTTATTATATTTTTAGATAAGGGCATTCCTAATATTGTTTTCAAAGCATGTACAAAGTTTGTGACACTTTATATTCTATCAACACAATACCCATTTTATTTTTTAAGAAGCCATACTTATT
Source organism: Mantis religiosa (assembly GCA_030765055.1). NCBI lineage: Eukaryota > Metazoa > Arthropoda > Insecta > Mantodea > Mantidae > Mantis > Mantis religiosa. Next base: position 69,590,325 of record CM060948.1, read on the forward strand.
ATTAGTGAGTGTGACTGTGAGTAAAGAACTAATTTTATAGATATCAAAAATGGAATGTATTTTGTTTCTAAGAGAACAAAGGGTTTTTGACGATTATAAGCTCCGAAACCTCAAAATAGTATATGATCATGATTTTAATTTTTTTTTGTGGGTTTGTAACACTATGGAACAAACCTGATGGAAGATTTTTGCTGTGTATATGTAAACAAACACACTTCCATGATAAATTTCAAATGCCTGCAAATTGGATAAAGGATTTCTAGAACAATTTATAAACTATAAAAGGTTCATAAGGCTTTCAGTCAAACAGAATCTAGTATGACTTATATTAAGCTCTTCTCCCCTATGATTTTACTTGTGCTCACTTTAACTGGGGAGGTCATATTGGGAATTCAATGAAAATGTGAAATGAATCCACATATTGGTTTGCATTCCTAGAATGCCAAAGCTACTTGTTATTAATCCTAAGAACTGAGGAAGTACTCAAAATAAAACCCCAGTAATGAGCTTAAATAAATCATGATTTGAATCCTGATCCACTGCATAAGACAGAGATTTTACCCCTAAGCCATCACGGCAACTTTTAGGAAGCTCTTATTGAGTTAGTCATCTGCTTGATGTGAAGTTGACATGTTTTCTAACCTAGAAAGCCCAAGTTAAAATTACAGACAAGTTGTGCTCTATGGATATACTTACAAGTTTTCCGGGTCCTATCCTCATAGTAACTCTCCCTTACCCCAAGAAGAACCTAATCCAATTTTATAGAGCAGTCATTTTCAGGGCAAGGCAAATAAAGCTTTCTCGATATGAATTCAGCTACAAGCCACACAAAATAGAAGCAGAGTTAGGTAGAAACTGTAGGTAAGGAAAGTGGTGCGGGTGGCCGAGAGTAGTTCCCTTTCAGCCCCACTCATCATTTTATCCGCCACTTCTATTTTCTATTTCTTATTTTGTGTCAACTCAAGAATAGAATGAGTTTCCCTAATATTTGAGCTATAAAATTACAAAAACTTAATAGGAGCTCACAGAAATATTCCTCAGTTTAGGAAAATATTTCAGTTTTTCAATTTTTTACTTAAACTTTAGGCTCATTGTACTGAATACGCAACACTGATATCACAGTGATTGGTCACCATCATAGTTAAATACTCATAAATACTCATGCAGCACCTTAAGTATGCTGTTTATACCAAAGCATATGATACACAAACTCCAGAAAGTAAATAAATGTGATGTACAACATTATAAACTTAGCTATAGAGCAAACCGGACATATAATGTTAATAGTTTTTGGTCATCATTGTTCTAAAAATCTGTAAGATACTCATAGCATGTCCGCACTTCAGTTAATAGTGATATATTATCCTTTATTGCTATGAGTCAAATTAACCTCTTTCAGGCATTCTAAGCCTATGTAAAAAAAATCAGACATCCTAGTATTAAAAGAATTGCAATATTAGGAAGAACTGGCTTAACCATGTAAGTTATTCTTATGTTTTAATGTAGCATATTGTTTATTGAAGATTTGTCACCACTTTTATATGAGTTCACACACCACATTGTCATCAACTCACTAATACAATATAAAAATGTCAACATTTTCAGAAGAAAACATTTCCATTATTTGGATGAGGGCTCTCTTTTCTACATCTGTTACTGTGTAGAAGAAAAAAATAACAGAATTGCAAATGGATATTCACTATATCAATAAATCATCAAAATTTATTACAATAAAATATAATAATTTGTTATAAATTTCATTTATCTTTTTAAAAGATTATTAATTCTTTACAGCTTAAAAATGTAAGTAAAGATTTAAACAACCGTCTTTAATTTCAAATCCCAAAACTTTATTATTTTTTTTATATTTGTTATTCCCAATTGATTTTAAAAATGTTTAAGAAAAAGTCAATATGAATTGTTGGAAGTGTTTGTGATGTGAACGAGATTAATTAACGATTGAAAGAAAGATGTGTGATAGAGTGAGTTATGAATGAAAAACATGTAAGGAGGTGTTTGTCATTAAGGCAATGCGAATCAATAATCTTCAAGCTTCTACAAGAGAAACACGAGATGTTAAGACATGTTCTTACGCACTAATTTCTCCAACTTGATATGAGACGATGATCTTGAGAAAAGTATAATTACATTTTAAATCTAAACTAATTTTTATCTCAACTGGTAATCACAATTTCATGAAGCATTTAAAATAAAATGTTAATAATTTTATTATAAGTTTCTAATAAATTATGATATTTTATTGTATTATTTATTTTGCTTCACTGTTACAACCTTCAGTTTTTTAGTATTAATCATGGTTTATTAACTTTGAAGGCAATCCCTGTTGACCCCTAGTTTTGACAACCCTAGTTACTGATATATTGAATAGTTATTGATTTACTGATTGGTAAGTAGTACAGAAAATGTTTTTTCAGGACACCTCATAGTCGGGAAGATATGTTTCTTTAATTTTGTAAATGAAGGTATAAATATGACCCTTTGTTTTCTAGGCAAACATTTACTTATTTCTTAAGCTCTGTGTTTAATGTTATATGACAGATTAATTCAATACCAGGTAAATTGTTTCATGTATAACATGATTCTGGCCAATATGCCATGTTAACTCCAATCTAAAGGTTTGGTGACTGTTTCAAATCATTTGACCTGATGGAGAGATTATCTCTTTTTATTAAATCTACATATCAAACTTAAAGATTGGACCATATATGCAAGGCTTTAATATTTGTATATTAAGACTAGAGGTTAAATCTTAAATATGTTTAATATTTGTTTTATGTTGATTGTACATTTAAAGTGTGTGGACTTTCAACATTGACTTAGTATATCTGGGAATACCGATAGACTTAATCTCTTTGGGAATGTGATTAAGAGTATTAACATGCACTTAGATAATGAGAATTCCAGACCTCATAGTTTGATTGAAGAAATGTTTACGTTATATATCAACTGTAAGAGTAGTTTAATCAATGTTTGGAGGAATTTAGAAATAGTGACAGCCAAATTAGTTACCTAATAAATATTTTGTAGTCATTTTTTTCACAATACATGACTTAATTTTTAACTTTTGAGAGACTTGTTTTTTGAACAGTTGCTTCCATTTTTGATCACAAGGGTTCAACTGTTATTGGTTGAGGTAGCCGGTATTTTTTTCTGTGGTGCAGCAATAATGAATATTTTACTAATTAAAACCATAACCATGAACCACATCTGAAATTATTAAAAGGCATAATAAGACCACTATGGGAGAATATCTTAATTTGGAGATTCAAAGTCTGATTGATACATTTTGAAATCCCAGAAGTCGACAATTTAGTAAAGAAGTTAATTGTTCTCCCATTAGGGAGAAGGAGCAGTTGACTACAACCATTAAGCCAGAACTTTGTGGCTGAAAATGGAAGCAACAGCTTAGAAAACTAGTTCCTCAAGAAATAATAAGTGATATATTGTTGTTGTTGTTGCTTCTAATGGCACTGGGGATTAGTTGATTTGCATCATTTTCCCCCTGGGTTCCCAATATAGTTTGTAGGTTGTCACTTTTGAGTCCTTTACATTTGTCCAGATGGTGTTTGTTCAGGATGACATCTTATTTGCAGATAGCGTACTTGGGTGTAGGTATGCAGTGTATCTTGTAAAGGTGTTCTGCAATGCAGAATCTGCAGTGTATGCACATCAATTAGCAAAGAAAGGTACAATTCAAAAAATGAAACCTGCAGGAAAAACTGAAATTAATACACAACTAAACAACATTATGCAACATTTTAAAAGACAGCAGAGACTTAATGAACAGGATAAATTTAAAGATAAGGACTATAAGAACATTAGAGATAAAGCTGATATACAAAAAGTGCCAAGGAAAACTGCAGTGGCCCTATTTAATGACATATTGTAGGGGGACAAATAAGGACTACAAAATGTTTATTAAGTTATTTAACCAGCTTAAATTTCAACTACTGGGGAGAAAGCAAAGCTGAACAATTTAACAAAATGTATGCATATAAATTATTGCAGGTATTTTATTTTGATTCCTCTATGTGCAAGCATAGAAAATGTTAACCCTAAAACAGCAGGTGGATGTATTAATGGTTGGGTAAATCATTCACTCAACCCATAGATATTCATTTTATGAAACAATAATGAAAAGTATTTTCAAGATGCATGCTTTTAAGAACTAGAAATATATAATTTACATCATTGCTTTACACAACTTCAGCAGTTGAAAGTCATATGCTTTATAACTGCTAAGTCTAGTAATTTTCAGAAATGTATGACTTTTTAACACTGTAAATGACAAAAAAAGTAGTTTACTATTAATAAAATTGTAAACAAAATGGACAACTCCCTGTTTTCAGGAATGGCTTGTTTACATGGATATCGAGTGCAGAATTCCACAGTCGGAGGAAAAAGATATGCATTTGAAATTCTACCACCAGAGCCATGCCAGAAATATTTTTATTTTCACACAGATTCTGAGATGGATAAGAAGAGGTAAGTAATATTGTTCATCTCTATAAGATTTAAGTTACTTGTGAAGAGGTACTAAAATGCAAATGGTGCTAGACTTCACTTATTGACTGAAAAGGAGTAAATCATGAGATCTCTTTGAGTGGAACTGATTATTAAGGATTAACTGAAAATTTGGTGTTATAAAAATGGATCATATACACTTGCTGTACAATCTCAATATGACATATTCATTTTGGTGTCACCGTGCTTGTAATACTAGGGCTAGTATGTAGTAATAGTGATAGTAACTGTCATAACAGAAAGATTTGAATGCATTTCATATAAGGTACTTTTGGTGCTTTAATAGTATCTAAGAATAAATTGTGTAATTTCAGGTGGTTAGCTGCTCTGGAATACTCTATTGATCGCTGGATAAAAGTGGGGTGACGCAAGTGCCTCGGATGTTGCACATTTCAGGCGAAGAAAGAAGTCAGCAGTTGCCATTTGGCTGTAATAAGCCATGCCTTAGTCTCCGCTCTCTCATAGTAGATACTAATGAGCCCTGTGAAACAGATTCTCTACTGAAACTGCCTCAGAACTCATCGGCCTTAGCTGGCTAAACAGTAATTCTAGCTCACAGAAGCATACAGATGAAAGGCAAAGAAAAAAAGGAAGCAAAATGAAGAGTTCAACTAAAATATTAATGAATCTATCAAAGTTGATATTGGTCAAAACTATGAAACAAAACATGTTTTAAGAATTACCAGTAAATATGTAGTGTTGTGTAATGTGATGGTTGCCCCCCTGGTAATGTTTTGTCTAGTCATATGATTGTGAAGCCTAGCAGAAGTAGGTATGATAAGGATAACGTTACTTATATCAAATCTGTTTCTTCAGCAATCTGATGAATTTACAACTGCAGTAGCAGTTTAGCATAACATGCCAGCTATTTATTTTGTTACTATTGTTCTTAAAAATTAATCAGATATAATATCTAGTTATGTTCTATTTAAAGTATTTATTTTTTAAGGATAAGAGCTATAAAGTTTAAAGGCCCTCATCTTCAGATATATATTTTACTCTTCTTACATTTTTAAAGAACATGGTTATCAATCACCTCTGTTTATACTGGTATGCATTAATGTTTGATTTAACTCTTTGTTATCTCTTAACATAAAGTTTATAGCAATGGTTCAATTTATAATTTTTAATATACATTTGTATGAGACAGAGCCAGGCTAGAGTTGTTGTTGGTAACTGCAGACGCACAAGGAACACAACAGTTGGACAGCAATGTCCAGTAAATTCTGGTCATCTGTCCAACTTAAATGTTTAATGTATTAGCTACAGTTTATTATGGGGAAACTCCATATAGATAGGAAGTGTTTGTTATATGTATTACATTAGCACTTAACGTCTTAATGGCCAAGTGCTGTGTAGTGTTCTTGAGAGAATTTGTATATGTTAAGATGAAATTAATATGTTCCAGAATTTTTTAGTATTAATATATGCAAGAATTTAACAAAGTATATATAATTGTTACTAGTGTTAAAGACAAAGATATTAAATTAATACAGAGGCTGTATAGATTTTAAAAAAAGAATTTTAAAATTATACCAAGAGCTTCCTTCTGTTGAAAGGAGTGACTTAATAAATTGTCCTAATTTAATTTAGTATAAAAATTGTTTTATTGCATTACTGTGTGCACTGGGCTAAATGTCTTGAATGAAACAAAATGACAACACTAATAACAGATAATAATGATAATCATAATAATGATAATAATGTTAATCATAAAAATAATAATAATTGTAATCATAATAATCATAATAAATTATGAATAATTCAAACACAGTTAAACTTATTATGCTCTTGCATTCACAAAATAGCAACTGTTCTTAATACTTTCTGTTAATAAGTTAAAATTAGTGCTCCTGTACTAGTAAAAGTAGAATGAAAAGCTATCTGTGTTAAATAATGTGATAAGTAATAACATGTTGTTATTAAATAACCAGTAATGCATTAGAAATTATTCAAAATATTATGGATATCAAATAATACCATATGCAGCCATAATATTATACTAATACCAAACAATCAAATATGGCTCCTTTCTTTCTTCTCTTCAATAATGACTAATTTAATTCTAAAGAGTGTAAGATGGTAAAATAAGCACTAGGTATATCTTATAGTAGAAGGTTAAATTTAATTTACAGTTTTGTTAACTGTATTTTATGGTTTTGAATAAAGCTGTATATATTTAAGCAGAATTGTGTGTTATACCAATTATGTACTTAACAAGACCAGTTTCAAGGTATGACTAAAATCTGCCATAAAACACATGAAGTAAAATTTATGTTCATTCATTTAAATTTCATTCACAACTGATTTTGTTATTGAAAAGCGCTGCTTTTATTTCTTGAAAAGTATAATTAAAAGTGTTCAACTTTAAAGAATAAGAAGTAATGTAAGTCATTATTTTCATTCAAGCCAGTGAGCCTGGTGCACCATAGTATAGAAATACAAGAGTGATTTTAATACACAATTTTCAATGTAAACAAAGAAGAAAAAAAATATATATAGTTGTACACAATAAAAACTGTGTATAAACAAAAAAAGAACAAAAAACAAAAAAGAATCACGCACACACCTACACATACACAATTACACAAATACCCACATATACACATTCCAACAAAGTTATACATTTACTCAAGTAGAATTATTTGCTTAGAGCAAACTTAACAGTCTCTAAACAGAGAAACTAAATAGAGAACAAGACAAAGCTCAAATAATTTAAAACTGAAGACTTGAAATATTAAAGCGGGTTGATATAAATTGAACAGATTAACTAAAGAATAAATTATCTAGGTAATGTATGAATGTCCCATGTTAGTATTAAAAGTAACCGCAGTGTTCCCTGTTCCCATTACTGCTCCTATTTCTACCTTCAGCACACTCTGATTCTGCTTGCAGTGCTTTGATGCTGGTTTGAAGCACATTATGTGGGGGAGGTTGAAGAAAGTTTTCATTTTATATATTAAAGAACTGGCTCCTTATAAATTCCTTCTTTATCCTTACTTTACTATCAACTGAAGAAATTTAGGCTAGGTACTTCACTTGATATTACATTTTCTCAGCTGTTTCTTGCAGACAAATACATCAGTTTAGATCTCTCTTCTTAGATATGAATAAGAAAAGCATAAAAGCCATTGGACGCTAGTATGGTAGCTATAATTAATGTGCCTATAAGTGACAATGCAAGCAACATATTACTAGAAAATTCTTATTTTCTTGTGAGTTTTTTTAAGGGTATGTTGTGATATTGACACTCTTTGATTCTGTATATTTCTAACATTAATCTTTCATAGGTTTATGTAATTTGTGCCAAAAAATGCCAATTTCATGATCATGTATAACTTTTATTTCCATTTTCTTTTAAGGGCAGCATACTGCTAGTTCCAGAACTATGCTATTTAGGTTATATGCACTGCAAAGTTAATATTCAATAATAAAGAAAACATATGAATAAAAAGAATAAGCAAAATAATGGCAAAATTGGACTTCTGAAACTGAATACCATTATATTCAGTTCTACACAAACAGAACTACCATTAAATCTCTGAAAAAGAACGTCCAAGAAAACTGCAGTGGCTTTGTTGTTGAAGGAGAAGCAGGTTGTCTTTACTTACAAATAATGCTGATTTTTGTGGGGCTAAAACCAGTTATATTATTTGGCAGAAATATTATTAATGATAAATGTGTATAAACAATATGGTTCAAAGGGAAACATATGCTAAAAGGTGTGTTGATGTCCTGAATATGTATACTAGCAAGAAATTCTTCTTCACTCTTAGAGATTGCCTCCTAAACAGCGACCGACATTTCATTTCATCTGAAGAAGCATTATGGCATATCAGCCATACAGATTCAAACACTGCAAAGACTCCATGTGAGATTACAGAATTTGCATATCAGCAGATATTGCTCTATGAATTAAGTGCATGCATCTTGTTGAGCCTAAACAGAAAATGCTGATTTTGAAAAGAAAGTATACTTTACCTGTGAACCCAAAGGGCATATGAAAGCAGCAGATGATAAACACAGGTAAATAAGCTTGAGGCTTTTAGTAAATTCAGAAGAAATAAGTTTATTTCCTTTAGCAGTTGATGTGATTCTAAAGAATGTGTAGGCACATATGTATATTGTTTGGGTAAAGCTGCCAGGGTTATGTTTATCTGGAATCCTTTAAATCTAGGGAATAACTTTAATCAATCTATAAAAATGCTTATAGCTTTGATATTATTTTCTTCCCTCACCTCAAAACTATGTATATGGGCTTTGAGGTAGAAAAGGAAAACTTTTGTAATTAGCACAGCATTAATGGTGTCATCAAAGCATATAAGTGCTCAGCTTAGAATATTGTTGCATTATGGAATTTTTAAATGCTCATTACTGAAAACATTGTATCTAGATCTGGAAAACACATTAAGTTATGATAACCCATTGTAACCATTTGCAGTAATTATAAAGTTATTTGTTTTTATTGTTTTTAAAGATCCTGTGAAATATTATGAATTCTACAAGATGCAGGCAAATGGCAATATGATTTCTTTCATGTGTGTTTGGAGAAATTTAGTAACAGTGACGTCAACATTAATCATAAAATCTGTTTGTAGTCGGTTTATTGACACTCGTCACTTACAGGTGTCAATAAACCGACTACAAATAGCTTTTATAATGATTTCTTTCCTTTCAAATCATATTATTTCCCAGAGCATCACCTTGTGCTTTAGGTAAACAGTTGACTTTTAACAACTGTATCACTTGTAGTGCTTGAAGCTACAGTTGCATATTAATATTTGGATTTGTGCTTCCTTACAGACCAGCTCATATTGTTTGGTATTTGTAGGAATTGGAATTTAGTTTACCTGGAAAGGAAGATTCCTGATATGAATCATATGAACTTTTACTTCACGATAGACAACACTCCTATTCTTAATTAAAATTATACTATGAGTTGGCAAAGACAGTCTGTACTTCATGTACTATTGAGTCAACAATTTTTTGACAATGCCTCCAAGTGGAGCCAAAATGGTATGTGAAGTACAGAATGTGTCAGTCAGCTCATAGTATAGTTTTAATTATTACATTACTTCAGAGTGTTAATTCCAATTTATCTTTTCAAAATTTTCAAACTCCTATTCATGTTGAAGTGCATCCAGCATATTTGTCCATATTACATTCTCATCATTATTTGTATTTAATATTCTTAATGTTACTATGCATTATGCAGTTTTGTTTCTTCAGATTTTCTGATACTAATCATTGTTTATATTCAGGATATAATTTGAGCACTTAGTTTTGTAAATGATTGCAGAATACTTCTGTGCTAAAGCTTTATTTGTTAACGCAGATTAAGAGAATTCCAGAAAAGTATAATCCTAGTAATTTGCTCCTGTGAAGAATAATTTTGTTCCATTGGGTAGTAAACAGAAGCAATAACCTGAGCCACCATAAAACAATGTAAACATTCATTCAATTACATTAGTTTTTGCATTCAAGTGGTGATGGTGGTCAGCTTGGAGAGCTAACTGTGCTTTTCCATAATTCTTAGGAATTTAAGAGTAATGCTTCAGCCCAAAACATTTATGTTGCTGTCAGTGCTAATGGCAGAGATGCAATGAGAACCAAGCTACTTAAATAAAATGTTCATAATATTTACATGTTTTATTGTTGCTCATAAAAGAAAATGTTTCTAAAATAGCAGTAAAGTATTAGTACATCTACACTTAAATTGCATATCTTCTGAATTTTTGCTGAACTTAGAGCAAAATACTGTGTTGACATATACAGTAATTGTTGAAAGAGTTAATCTGAAAGACTTACAGGCATTCTCAACATATCTTTCAACACAGATTTCATACTTTTACTACCTACACAAAGATTTATGGAAATGAGGGATTCAAATACATTTACAAAGGTACCTTTCATATTGACACAGCATAACTGTTTGCTGAATGCTTGTTTGTGTATATTCCATGGTATTTAAGCATACAACTCTTTCCTTCATATATGATCACTGTGAATAATTAGTGAAGCATTTATATGCCAATACTCTATGACACTTTATTTAATGTGTTATAAAATTCTTCAAACATTTACATCTAAACTGAAGCTTTATAAATTACACTGGGTAATTTGGGTTATTATATTCAAATAAGTAAACTTTCATAATTCTATTTTACTAGATTAAAATATAACTTTAATTTTTCTTTTCATTTTAAGAAGCTTACTGTTTTTCTTCTGTTGTCAAATATTTTTGTCTTATTCATTATTAACCTTATAACTTTAATAACTTTAGTTTTTCATTTTTGATTAATACAAAAATTTGATTACCAAAACTATTATATTTTTCATATCCATTTGTTGATGGGATTCAGCTGTTTTTCTAATAAAATCAAACATAATATTTTCATTATTTTAATTAATTAAATTAATTGGGAGTCGATTAATGACACTAAACAACACTTACTTTTAAATTTTCCCGGAACTAGTTTCTGAGGCCTTCCCTCTATCTTCAGCCGGACATCGACTGGTTCTCATTGGTGTAGCTGGCAATATTTTGTCATCGGTCTCCTCTGGTGGCGGTTCGAGGAACTTGCTGAACAAATCTTTCTGGGGGATGTCGAAATTGAATACTTTGTTCCTACAGACAGACAGACAACTACATAAAAGCTGATGGCTACAATCCAAGATCCCACAAACAGGCAATCTTTAATAGTTTAGCACACAGACTGGTCAACATCCCTCTCACAGCAGAATACAAAATAGAATACAACAAAATTATTGAAATAGCACAGAAAAATGACTTTCCCAAATCACTAGTAGACATAAAAGTGAACTTATCAAATAAGAAGAAACTACTAAAGGAAACCACAACCCTCTCAGCTACAGAAACTAAAATGATCTTCAAAAAATTCACTTACCATCCATGGGCCTTTGATAAATTCAAAAAAGTCTTCAAAAAACAAAACATTCAACTAGCTCCAGTGAACCATTACTCCTTAAAAAACCTAATTTGCTCAAACATCAAAGATGCCATTCCATTTAACAAAAAATCTGGTATATATCAAATTTAATGCTGTGACTGTAGTCAAATTTATATTGGAAAAACCAAAAGAAATTTAGAAACAACAGCAAGGAACACTTTAGGAACATAAAATACAAACAATTAGAAAAATCAGCAGTTGCCACGCATTTTTGGGAAAAAAAAACACAACATAAATCCAGAACCAAAATTACTAAAACATACAACAGGAAAGGAAGAACTGTCCACATGGGAACAAATCTTTATTTCAAAAAATAGGAACAAAGTATTCAATTTCGACATCCCCCAGAAAGATTTGTTCAGCAAGTTCCTCGAACCGCCACCAGAGGAGACCGATGACAAAATATTGCCAGCTACACCAATGAGAACCAGTCGATGTCTGGCTGAAGATAAAGGGAAGGCCTCAGAAACTAGTTCCGGGAAAATTTAAAAGTAAGTGTTGTTTTGTGTCATTAATCAACTCCCAATTAATTTAATTTATACAACAACACTGTTTTCAACACTTCCATGAAAGGATTTATAATATTTTCAAACAATTTTCATTTTTACTACAGCTAATATAGTTTGTTTTTTATGATAAATTCAATAACTGTTCTCTTCACTAATACATTCAATAATTTTCATATGGAAAAGAAGGATCAAATCACCTTAAAAGGTTTAAATGTAGTTGTAGGAGATAAACCTTTCTCCTAAGTTCGCACATTAAGCTTCAAACTTTGTGCCAATATATTCATTAAAGTGTTTATAACCTGAAGGTGTTTGTAAGTAATAAATGTTTATTGCACTTTTCGAATGAAGCTTAGGATTACTTTACTTATTCTTTCTTTATGTAATGTAGTTAAAACTAGTTTTCTGCTATGTTACATACTATGGTTCCTCCCTTGAGTATCTTTACTTAGAAAAACTTAGAATGTTATAATTCTTAATATTTTTGATACAGCCATTTATTCCAAACATTAATTACTTAATTATACTAAACTATTTCATCTTATTCTTCTATTTCTTCTTATTCTTCTATTTCCTCCAACATCAAAATTAGAACATTATATTTTTAATATGATAGTGACATCAGAGTAGCCTTAGAACTTATGAATGTACAGACTTTAATTGTTGTATTTGTAGTTAATTTTTTTTTTTAAAGGAAGAACTTAAATTTTATGTGAATGGTTAAATCTAGTGAAGTAAGTCAACACCATAGGTTATCTTTATTTAAAAACACACTTGTGACCAAATTAATTGTTTACTACAGTAAAAGCAGGCAGCATAACTGAAAAGAAATGTATAACCACCCTCTTTCACATTCCTTTCACCATGAAAGATTTTGTAAATAAAACCACAGTCAAGCAGCTGTAATGCAACCATTACAACTGAGCTTATTGGTAGAGGGATAATCCTTCCAATAAATATATGGTCTGTTAAATTACAGTCCATAAGAAAACCCTGAGAATGTATTGCTGTGACTTTTCTTGGTTGTCGTTTATATAACAAAAAATGAAAATCAGCAGCTCCTAGAAGTGCAGTGCATTATATATGATAAGCTATTTGTACAAATTTTACACATAATATAGTGCCCACAAATTCTTGTACTAATTTTCCAGGATCATATTCTGTAGACAAATAAGAGACAAGAGGTTTCTAAAATGTATGTTCTATGTGCAGTAATTCTTATGTTATATTCATAAAGTGTTAATAAATCAGAAAGGAGAATATTACATCAGAGTTTAGTGCTGGAAATTACTAGCCTCCAACTGATAGCATGAAAAGATACAACAGCAAGTTGATCTTCTACTGTTTAGGAGGAGCTACATAACATTTTATCAGTTGCAAGCTGGCAAGTCCAAAATTCTAAACTGTGAGATAATGCCACCCGTTTTATTTGCTAACAGCTTAGCTATAACATAAAAATAGCTGTAGTTAAAACATACGTTTCATAGAATTTCTGTCTCCAATTGTTCATAGCGTAGTATCCTGGAGAGTTAGTATAGGAATTCATAGATATTCTGTATATGAAATATGAAACATTGGTGCATTGTAGGAAAAATGTAATTTATGATCTTTGTTGATAAAAGAAATGTTTTCCATTGAGCTCCTGGATAATGTAACCCAGTGCAAAAGATTTTAGGTGGTCATCATGACCATTTCATTGATAAGTGAATCTTATTAATTAAGACCAACTATGTAATAAAGAATGTATCTGCTGCTTTTATTAGCTCAAGAATTATTACAAACCTGAAAGCCTAATTGTGTAGGAAACCTTAAACAATTTGTTCATACTCTTTGCTCATGAAATAAGTAGCCATCCACCTATCCTTTTACAATTCTTTATGCAATATATAATCAGATAAATATCTTAGATTATTGTTAAGTTCCTACTTAACTTTGCATTTCATTCAGTTTCATAACCCAAGCATATTTAATATTTTTGTTTATTTATATCAGCTAATGTAAAAGTTAATATATTACATTGGCTGTTGCTTTGGAAGATATAGCACAGTGAACCAACTTCTAGAATGTGTTTAATAAGTTTTATAAGGAAGACAACTAAATGATATATTATTTGCACAAAATATCAAGAGGTTAAAATTATGGGACTTATTTCTTTATGAAACATTACTATGCAGTGGCTCACAGTGTTCTACTGATGGATGCATCAAGCCAAACATTTCCAAGGCATATATTAAAGTATAAATTCATTTCATGCTTCTGTTCCATAACACTGTAAACCCAAGTGGAAAGAGTATCCATAGGAAATATCTATGTTTCCAAGAGGCATAACAATTTTTTTTCCCTGAAATTTTAAGTAAGGAATATTAAAAAACTAGAGTTTTTGAGTTTTATTTTTATGTTAGAAACAATAATATTAAATTTTCACAGAGATCACCCTACTTCTCTACAAATGCTACAAACTATTAGGAAAAGGTAAGAAACTGCTAAGGATGATGTCCTTAAACGGTAAAGTGGTGAAGCATGGCATGATATTTAGGGATGTGGCTCCTGTATATCTGCAATTTGTAGACTTGGGTTTGAAATGTATCTTTATACAGTTAGTGCTTCCATAAACGTCATACCATGCCTTGCCCCTGCCTCTAGGTTTGCTTTATTGTATATATAATGATGATTTTCCTTCAAGTCTTCTTTCTTCACTGAGTTATGTGTTTTATAAGCAGATTATATGGCTTACTTTTCTTCTTATAATAGGATACTGCTCTACTTCATTCAATTATGAGATATTTTCTCTCTTAACACTATTTGATTAGCTTATTTTTTATCTTATTATAATTTTTCTAATGTGACTTCACCCTCTTTATTATTATGACAATTTTATCAATGCATTTAGCTTAAGTCCTCGTAATTGTGTCCATTATACTATTTCAGTTATTTCCATTTTGAACTGGAGTGTCATATCAGTATCAGTATCAGTAGGCTGCTAGAAGTAAAGAAAGTCAAGATTCTATTCAGGTTTTTGGAGACGTAATAAAGGAATGTAAAAGCCACAACCATCAAACATATTACGAAACCAGCTCGCATCTACCAAATGTCAAAGATTTCAACCAATAAAATGATCAGGATATCAAAAATTCTTTTAGTCACCCTTATTAAATGACTTAAAAGGAGGGAAATAGGTAATGTAAAGATACTGCAAACCACAGATTGCACGAGAAGCATGATCAAAATATAGTATACATTTATTTCAATCTTAACTCAATCAACAATAACTAATGATCTTTCAGGTCAACATGAACTAGGGAGAAAAGTTCACTTATAAAAGTTCAGCTCAGAATGTTATTTTAGTATTATTCCGGTGCAGTCTATGTCCACTTAAATATATGTCACTATGGAATAAACAGCTACATGGAAAACCTACAGTGATATGTGTTCTTCAGCACTTCAGAGTTTGAAACCTACCAAAACATTATTTATTCTTCCGGAGGTATCTATGCTGATTTTATCTTAGGTATTCCTCTGTTAGTTTAAATTATCTAAATTGTCATATTTTAAATAGGTAGTTACAGGAAATTCAGAATTATTTCTAATAATGAATTTGCTATGATATTTCAGCTATGAAAATTCCAAAGACATTTCGAGTGCTAAAAATATTTTTGATTAACTTAAACATTCTCAATGTTTAAATGTCCAATTCTTTTTATTTTATTTTAGTTTTTTATGAGAAGAAGCAATATTGATCTCTGTAAAGCTGCACTGGTAACTGATATTAACTGCAATCTAGGTAAATTTTCTATCTCTCTGTGTTTCGTAGTTCAAGAAGCTAGATGGATTCTTTCTATATGATGTTATCAGCATGAAGAATAGGTTAAAGGTAAAGATTAATATGGTTTTCATATATGGCACATTTTTATTATAATTAAAAGATACTACATGGCAAAGCAAGAAAGCATATCTGAAAAAATTTGCAACACAGAGATGTTTATCTGAGCTTATCGCACATACACGCTGAGTCCAATGTATGTGTACTCTGTTCAGATATAGTCATCTCTTCTGGACAGCAATATGTCATACATCGGCAGACACGAGAAAACATATCATATACACACATACAGCTTCCACATACTGCCCTATTTGTGTTTCATAGCTTACTGTAGATCAACTTATTAATATTTCACTCTTCTAATCGACCGGATAAGACCCGATAAGGAACAATGGCAGCTCTGGTCACCTGAAGGCCAAATGCTCTGTCGAGTAATAACTAATTAACACCTGCTTAAATCTTAAGTTATACAGTTAGATATTATAGGACAGAATGCATGCCATAAAAGACATGTTATGTAACATGGTACATTTGAATATAGCCATACTTTTTGTCATACATATAGACAATATTCCTGGAAAAAATGTACAAATTAGGAGCAAATATTGGTCCATAAGGACTCTTGTCTTTATCATCATATCATCATCATTATCGTACCCACCTTGGTAGTACAGATGGTAGCCTGACTGCCTCAGGTTCAAGAGGTCCCTAGTTCAAATCTCGGTCAGGGTGAGTTACCTGTTCAAATTTTTTCTGGGATTTTCCCATGTGAATGTTGGGTAACTCTAAGCTCCATGGATCCTGGACTCATTTGAGCATACTTTCACCAGTTTCATTCATTGTCCAATACGATGTAATGTTGGAGGACTTAGTTTAGATGTGTTACAAACAAATGTATAGCTAAAAACTATAAAAAGGATAAAATGTCTTAAGCACAAGGGTGATACCTCATATGTACCACAGAACTCTAGCTAGTGCTGTAAGCAGTCCTGTATTTCAGTAAAATGCTCATGGGCCCAATAATTTTTCGGCCCCAACAACTAACCTATGCAAATCCGAAAAACGTTTACCACCAAAATTGAATGAAGGTTATTAAATTTTAGATGAGTCGTATTTTTTACACATCTGCTACACTTACGGAAGTGAAGCAGATGTGTAAAAAATACGACTCATCTAAAATTTAATAATTTTTCGCTTCACTGTGGTGTTCCAATACAGTTAAATCTCGATATATTGAAGTGACGTTAAGTCAAGAGGAACACGCGAAATTTAGATCCAGCCAATTTTAAAAACCGGACAACATGGAGGTAAGATCGTTCACATTTGAAAATTTCAACGAACATTTCGGAAACAAGAAAGAAAGAAATCAATATGTGAAACTAAAGACAAAAAGAAGGTTAATATCAGCGGACATAAAATTTATCAACAATTGCCTAAAACAAAACATTTCTCCGAAATTTGTAAGAAAAATAGTAAAATTTAACAACAGTATAGAACAATTAGCTGCTGAAAAAGCCGT
The DNA here is from genome assembly GCA_030765055.1 of Mantis religiosa. NCBI lineage: Eukaryota > Metazoa > Arthropoda > Insecta > Mantodea > Mantidae > Mantis > Mantis religiosa. The sequence continues at coordinate 69,607,686 of CM060948.1, forward strand.
GTTAAAATCCGAAGAAGCAAATCACTACAGAAAACTAACTAATATAGACCTCTCTTTGTACAACCTACATTTGAAACTTGTAAAATTACTAGGAAACACAGCATGGGACCACTTAGAAACCAAATCATTTGAACATATAAATTATAAAGTCAAAGAGAAAGTTTATCGTCAAAATAAGAAACTAAAACATAATCATAATCGTTGGCAACCAAAACATAACAAAATTTCAGCAAAGAACACATCCCTAAAAAAACGAAAGTGAAGCAGATGTGTAAAAAATACGACTCATCTAAAATTTAATAATTTTTCGCTTCACTGTGGTGTTCCAATACAGTTAAATCTCGATGAATGAAGGTTATTTTAATATAGGTTTTACGTAAAGAAGCATGGCACATATCGTAAACAGACAGCCTCAAATACAGTAACAACCTCTGTTCAGTGTAAAACAACTTGTTGCAGTGCCTAAAATTTAGGTGGAAAACACAAATTATATACTAATAAATATTAGCTGGAAAGGTAACTCAGTAGAAGGAAACAAAGTTAAAAGTTCTAGTTTCTAAATATCTTTCTTTTTGTATTGTTATTGGAAAACATATTTATTACGTTGTTTAAGTCCAGTTTTAGTCACATCATTTTAATTCCTGATGCAGTCATTCAAATGATTCAAATGGTCCTGAGTATGAGAAAAAAAGCACGTTCTTAACTCTTGCAAGAACTGATAAAGGCTGTTCACCAAAATAGATAATTGCTGGTGTCCTTAAATCTGATTAGTGCCTCAGATATTTGGGTATAAATATAGGAGATGATTTGTCTCTTAGTATTTTATTCAATAGAGGTAAACATGGAGAGTTTACACATCTGGAACTCAAAAGGAAGTCTTTAGGATGGGTACATTGTGTTCTTAAAGTCTCTTCTAAATCTGCTGAGTAGGGAAAGGATACCCAGTGTTAGACACAAGCTTTTTGTTCAATAAAGACTTTGGGAATGGGTACAAACAGTATTAAAAATTATTTTTAAACGCACATTTTGTATGTATTTAAGTGTAGCAGATATTTTATCCACAGTAAGTATTGACAGGAGAGATCTTTAAACACTTATAAATTTCTCAGTTTCCCCATTATTAAAACAAGGAACCCTATATCGGACAGTCTGAGTAATATAAGACCATTTCATTATTTCAATGTATATTTGTATTACTTTTTAAGACAAAAGTCACATTTATAAGAAAGGGAATCCCCTTTAAGGCATGGCACAGTTTTCATGGGCCCAACCCTTCCATATGAGGCACTGGATCCAGTCGTGATGAAATTTTCACCACAAATGATGCAGTTATTTTTTTCATATTCAAAGCTCAGTGTATTTCTCATTCGTTGGGCGTGAAATCGCTAAGTATGTTGCGATTCAAGGGGCTGATGCCACGACAAGAAAATGCTGATTTAAAAGGTTATTCTGCACACTTTAGTGCTAATTTCTGAAACTCATATTTTTTCAGAGGCATAAGATGACTAACATTTTTATGTGGTTGTTCAATGCATCATCTTCCTCTTCCGAAGAAACACTTTTATATGTATCTAACAATGGCAGGTTTTACTTTTGTTTCATTTTTTGCGGAAATTAAATTCAGTCTGTCTCCTAATGTGCTTTTAGGGACACAGAACTAATCATTTGCTTCCCTACTCTATTCATCAGTCGCTATATTCAAGTTTTCCACAGTCCAGTTCCCCTTACTCCTCCCCATATTTGACTGGAAGAAACGAAATAAAAGAATTGACAAGAAAGCTACGAAAACGTTTGTCCGATACCGTGTTCTGAATTTTCGTCCGATATTGGGGGCGTTACACATAAAATGTGATTTAGTCACTATATCTAACACATTTAAACAATAGCAATGCTTATATCCACATTTTTAGATTAACATTCGGTGAATAATTTGCAAGGCTTTAAAGTATATTTGACTCATCACTTTTGCGGTATCAGGGTCACAAAATTATCTGTGTGTAGCAGGAAGCAGGTGAGAAATAAGAAACCTCTCTTTTACGTGATCGATTGCTTGTTTACAGTCACAAAATGCTTCCTTTCCGGCTTGCCTCCAGAAAGTCTAATACTACCTGAACTAAATTTGCTGGCACATCGTATCAAAAACCATAAACTGATACTGTCCGATATATAGTTCCGTCCGATACCGGGTAACTTTCCCCTAAATATCCTGCAGCTATTTCATGGAGTTGTAGAGTTCATAATCGTCCATTTCTGGGTAATTGGATAAGGATGAGAACTTCTGGAAAACTACTTCTAAACATCAAGGCACCTTCTGAACTCTATGGTTTACCTGTCCCGTGTAATAAAATATGTTTTCAATACGTTGCCATCAAACTCACGAACGACAGTTTTAGTTTCTGTCTCAGAATCTGAATCATTGAGAAACTTTTTTGGTTTGGAAGAGGCTTTGCTTTGGTTTAATTTACTCTTAGAGTTTGTGTAGCTTCCAGTTTCATGTCTTCAAAGGAGTTCATCATTTCATGTGTGATAGGATAGAGTTGGTTTAGGACTGCATTCGGGAGATCATGAATCGATCCCTCTCAACCGACCATCTGAATTGAGTTTTATCGTGATTTTCGCAAAGCAACGAATCTTCAGTTCATTCCTCTGACATATTAAAACTCGGTTTGTGGGCGCGTTAGTTCGGGCGTGTGTGGGCAGATTGTTCAGCAGCTTGTGTTATGTAAAGCTTCCTTACAGGGCCTACTTGATGTGGTTATCTGTGGAATTGTTAGAGACTTGTACACGTCTAAGTGGTTTAGTCAGTTCCCGCTCTCTGCCGGCCTGTGCTCACCATCTTTTCCATGCGATTTCATGTTGTGCGATCAGGAGTACTCGACGCGGCAGAATTTTTGACATATGCGACGTGACTCACTGTGTATTGTTGGGACTGTTGTTCTACGAGCCTGTTCTCTCATAGGTATTTGTTGACAGTAAAATAGTACCAAAATAGAAGGCTTGTAGTGTTTAGTAATAAAATCATAATTACAAATTTTGGTAATAGTTGCCTTTTTCACAAATTGATATAGTTAAACTAAAGAATGTTAATAAGTTAACAGAAGCATATCCTGAAAACAACTGTACTTAATAGCTAAAACTTTGTTTCTTATATACGTGTCTTTAAAATTAAGATGGAAAATAGTACAAATCTCGGTCCACTAGTACTACTTTTCACGATTTGGTAATCTTTTGGCGCAGCATCCCAAACTCATCTCCTATCTGGAATTTCTGGAATAAAATGTTCTTATCTGAACTTGATAAATGTGTGAACGGTGCAACCACAATTTAACAAAAAAGAAAAGATCGGAACTACAGCTCTGGGGTTCACGATGCCACAATGCGACGTGCATAAACACGACCCTATACACCCATATGCATATTGAGGCCATGCAAGTGTCGCATGTGAAAGCCCATGCAACCTGTTTATGAGGTCGTGCGACTGTTCTATTGTATAAATGTTTCCATGTAACTCAATGTACTTTCAAATATCGCACTTGTCGTACTACATAAAATCGCATGCATAAATGGAGCCCGAAATATCCATGAATCTATCTACTATTTCTCATTCAGGAATAAAAATTCCCGGTATCATCGCTGTTCTTTTCAACATACTGGAAATGTAATCTGTCTTCAATGTTCTCCCTTAAGAAGTTACCTACCAGATCTATGTGGCCCATGCAGCACATGCAGATAAAAACCAGAGGTACATTGTTTTGAAACACTAATAAATGCATTTACAGGAAACGAATTGCCAACAGCTCACATTGCTCCATGATTCATAGTAGCCACCTTGCTAATGTAGATTGGCATGTACTAAGCATGCTTATTTGTGAATCAGAGTGTCGCTCTCCTACTTTTACCCTCCAGCACCGTGGGGTGATCGGACTTTACGGCGACACAGTGCTAAGGCAGTAGAAGCTCCTTGGATGGCAAGTAAACCGAAGAGAAAAACAAGAAGATGAATTAATCCTCGTGTCAACCATTACCACCCCTGACGTATGCTTGACGTTTATGGCTTCTTAGGTGCTTGCCACAGATGTTAAAAGTGAGGAACTGAGGTCCATTTGCCATAAAGGCAGAGAGTAATTGCATATTGCCGTGCATTGGAATTCTTAAGTAGTTAAATCAAACCATCTACACCCAAACCATTGTTATTGGAAAGAATGTAATCAATAGCAGCTGTGGGTCACTAAAGGACAGTTAAATTTTTCAGAATGCTGTATGCAAATGTTCACATTTTTGACAAAGAATGAGGGGTGTTGTAACGTACTTTACATCTGCATGACGTCCACTAACAGTTCAACTTCGTTTCCTTTCACTCAAGCGTCAATGCTAAGAATCTTATAAGTTTGCATATTATTATATCGTATTGAAGCTAATATTTAAGTTCAAAACATCTGCACACGAAATCCACTGATTACGGAGTCACCATATTTTTAAGTTAATTGACAAACAAGGGGCCCCCATCTGAAGAAATGGAAAATCAAACATGCAAGTCTCAAGGGTTGAACATGGCCAGATCAATACCAATACCTGCTTAACAATATATGCATTGCGCTGTTCAATGATTAGACTGTCAGTGAGCCTATCTATAACCTAGCAGATAATCAGAAGTCTTGCTAACCCTTGACCGTTGTGCTCAGACATGCATTTCTGAATTCCTGGGACTCGAAAATAAAAGTTGTTGTTATTCGAATGTTATATAGAAAATTATTTATTTTCGTTTGTATAATGCATTAAAAACGTGTAAATAAACATTCACATTTATTACCAAGCGAATAACAAACTAAAGAAAAAAATAATAAAAAATAGAAATACTTGTTTCTTTCATCACCATTTTACAGCGTTAGTTTGGTTGTTTACTGCAGAACAAAAAGTGATAAATGATTTCTTTTCTTACTGAAATTATGTTTGGTAGTGTCTCAAGTACAGAAAACAAAACACATCAACTTCTAAAATACAATAATAAAAACCTGACAACTAATTAAGCAGTCTGTAGAAAACAGGAGAACATTTTAGAACTCTTCTGTATTTTCAATGCACTTAACACAGACCTTTTCTTTAAAACATTGCATACAAATTGGTTTACTGCATTTTACGTATAAAAGAGCAGTTTCTCATTTTAATTTTGATTCACATTTAGAACAATATTTCCTTTTGTATCAAGGAAGTTCATCTTGTACTTCATCTAGTGTATTAGGATCTATCTTCAAAATTCTGAAAATACTATTTTTAACTTTCTTGATAAATTTATTTTCCGAAATTCTTTATGAACAAGTGGTTCATAATTGTCTGGCTAATAATTTAAAAAATCGAATCTATGTAGCTTATCTGAGTTGACAAATGAGTGATGAATGATGTATACATTTATTGAAGACATATCCACAATCTCCAAAACGGAGCCATAAGCAGCCATTATGTTCCTCTATTACAAGAATATTTACTGGTTTTTGATCTACTGCATCGACTCCGGATTTTCTATAGGTAATTACAAAATGCTTTAATCTCAGAGAGACCGTCAGCATCCTGTTTCAACTGATGCACGATGGAATAAATCATTATAATAGACTTTGATTTTCTTTGGCACTCTGTAATAAATGTTTTATTACCTGCAAAGCCATACTGTGTGGAACCTACTGGTCTTGATCTGGAAGGGGAAATTTATTTATGCGTTTCTCTTTATTTTTCATAGTTCCAACACTAGTAAGCTTAGTTTTGAAAAAAGTCTTTTGAAGATTAGCAGTTATCACAGGTAATATTTCTGCTTCCAAATATAGGCTTGCAAGGACGAATAACAGCTCGAGTTGGAACGGAAAATATACAAATGAAATATCTGTAAATATTATCTGTAGATCATACAATCCCTAAATTCATCTGTAAATGAAGAAAATCTCTTCATGTATAACACCTAACGAGTCGGTGCACTAGGCAATGTACAGCGGGTTCGAGCATCAATAAGAATTACACTTTCAAGCACTGATTTGCTTGACAAATACGTTTTACATTTACATTTGTCCATAAAGTCAACCAGCATTTGTCCTCAGTTCCATTGGTTCGCAGATAATTAGCTGATTGAGAGCAGGGACAGGTTTTACTCTCGTCATTCTCTTTTCATGAATATCAGATCTCAGACAATTCAATAAAGTAGAAAATATTTTTGCTGACATTACCAGCCGAAAATTTTCCCACCAGATCCATGTGTTTATAAGATCAACTGAATTTCTCATTGTTAGATTTAAAGGCA